>OX377619.1:160759797-161359797 GCA_947397865.1 Polietes domitor | reverse complement strand
TACCTAGTATAATGAAATTCGGTGTATACATTCCTCTGATTGCATAGATAAGTAAAATACACGGATTTTTCAAATTTCGTACTTTTTGGGGTTAAAATGAAAAAAGGGGATAAAAATGGTACCAACCAAACGGCTACACCTAGAATAATGAAATTCTGTGTATACATTCCTCTGACTGCGTAGACACGGAAAATAGACGATTTTTTGAAATTAGTACTTTCAAGGGATACAATGGCACAGAGGGATAAAAATAGTACCAACTAAACGACTACAGCTAGAATAATTGCGTAGAAACGTCAAGGGGGTAAAAATGGTACAAACCAAATGGGCGCAGCTGGAATCATGGAATTCGGTGTTTACATTCCTCTGACTGCATAGACACGCAAAATAAAAAGTTTTTTCTAAATTCGTACTTTTTCTTTTACAGCAAAAATTGGTTGAATCATGAAGTGAGTTTATTTTGCACTATGTACGTCTGATAATGGATTTTAAAAATTTGTACTTTTGGAATTAAAATAGAATGGAAATACAACCAACTGTAGCACCCACTATTTGCCAATATTTATGGTATTCAAGCTTTTTGAAAATATAAATATAAGAATATTTATTTTTTGAATGGAAGTATTGGTAGCATTACCTTATAAGCGTGGTTTGAAATAGAGGCCGTGTTTGATGTCGAAAAGTCGCTGCGAAGCCACCTGAATGAAACCTTTAGACAGGGTGGAAATCATGATAGTGGTAGTCTGCAGCCAATTAATAAATGTCACCATGCCATTTGTAAATAATTTGCATTCTATTAAATATAGATGCAAAATGGCCTTGAGCCAGGACAATATCCCAGTTCAAATCAAATATTGATTACAGACCAAAAAAAAAATAAATAAAAATAAAAATACAAACGAAAAAACTAAAAAAAATATTATATTAAAAAAATTATATTTTCCTGTAATATTACTGTGCTTCTACGAAAACCGACTATCTCTGTGGAATGCAATCCATGGTGGAGGGTATATAAAGTTCGGTCCGGCCGAACTTAACTTCGTTTTTACTTGTTTTTCTTGTAGGTATTGTAAAATTTTAAGTTCTTTTATTGAAAATCAATTCGTAAAATTATGAGAGATTTGAACTGGATTGGCCAAAACTTGTACTTTTCTTAAGTTTTCTAAAATAGAATATATATCCAGGTTTCTACTTTTCAAATCCCATGTGAAAGTGAATGTCGGTTAATAACCAACTAAGGCATATAGGTGTGCAAAGGTACGAAAATCGGTACCAGAAACTCAAGATTTTGGGGGTGTCTGGCAACTTAAAAATACAGATTCTTGTTCTACTCGACAATACCTACAAAATAATAATACCACTTCCCAGAGTTTTCTACTTTCCCTTTTGTAGCACAGTGTAATTAATAGACACGAATATCCACAATTTTTTTGAAACCAGCTTAAAATAAGTTATTTTAATTATTTATATTTAAATTCCTTGATGTTGTGCTTCTACACAGTCGGATAAATGTATATGTATACCGAATTTCATGAGTTGATTGGTACCATTTTTAACCCTCATTTCCCATTTTAACCCATAGAAGTACGAATTTCAAAAAATATTTATTTAACGATCCTCCAAAAGCAGGAATTTTGAAATTGTCTTTATGTTGCACGTCCACACAGTCAGAGGAATGTCATTTGGCCAGTACCAATAGTTTCTCGTTTACTCCAATTTGGCACTAAAATTACGAATATCAAAAGATCTCTGTTTTTTCAACGCAAAGTATTCGGATCTGATTATACAACGAGTTTTATCCCCTGAGTAGTGACATTAAAATTGCGAAAAATTCCTCAATATTGCGAATATTGATATCGTTCAATTTTATTTTTATGTTTATTTTTCAACGATAAACATTAGGATCGGAGTATACGAGTGGTAACGTTTGTATAACTTGAGTGATACAATATTTATCCTCCCAGTGGTGCTATTTTTATTCCCTTATGCTCCATTTTCCCTTACAAGGACAAATTTCGAAAAATTCTCAATGTTGCGTTGTGCGTCTACGCTGTTTGATTGGTACCATTTTTATCCCTCATTTCCAATTCCCCATAAAAGTACAAATTATAAAAAAAATTTAAAGCAAGATGCACCCACGGAATATTTCTACTTATTGCCGTTTGAATGATACAATTTTTATCACATTATGCAACGCGTTCACGCAACACGTACCAAATATAATGTAAATACAAAAATTGCTTAAATTCGAACTGGAATATTGTCCTAAATTCTCTAAATATGAGGGGTTACAGAGGAATTTTCTTTTTTATTAAGGAAAAATGATTCCCTCTGGACCGATTGGGACCAACTTTAGATGTATTAAGTTGTAAGTTTATGTTTGAGATCAGAACTATATTGTGTAATTGTATTTTTGTGGAAGATCTTAACCCTCTAGCTCCTCTCTGTATGGGTCAAATAGACCTCTTTTTGAGAAAATCAAAAAAAGTCCTTTCATATTGTCAGAACTATATTGTGGAATTGTATTATTTTTATGGAAGATCTTAACCCTCTAGCTACTCTCTGTATGGGTCGAATAGACCCCTTTTTGAGAAAATCAAAAAAAGTCCTTTCATTTGCCAGAAAACTTCAGTGGCCGTCGCAAAGAAAACCAAAGTTTTAAATAAAGCGCTTCACGCTGAAAAAGGAAAATTACACGCCAACGTATATAAAAAATACTAGGGTTAAATATCGTCCACGCTTTTCGGAAGAGCAATAATTTTCGATGGAAAAATTGGTTATTTCGGTAGAGCACGGTAAACAAAAAGTACAAATTGTATATTTTTGCAAAATTTTCATTTTCGCAGGAAATAAGCTGAAATGATTTGTATTCATAATATTTTTGTTTTGCATTTTTTCGCGATCTAACGGATCCGGCTGATTTTTTGCATATTTTTGCAATGTCGCTCGTAACATACATGTAGCACATCGCGAAAAAGCCCAATTTTTGAAAAATCCAAAATTCGCGGTTACAATTGAATTTATTTCAACTTTCTCTATCTGGGATTCTAAAACAATTCTGTCACAAATATTCCCTATTTAGTCAGCAATCGTATGCTAGAAAAATATTTTGCTGTTCTCTATGTGATAGAAAGTTACTTTCCACAATATTTTACAGCTTACTTACTTACTCCTATTGCACTCTTATTGAAAGTGAGCGAAATCGGCCCAGAGGGAAAAAATCGTCCTAACAAGGACTGAAAATTCCCCTAATATTTAGATCATTTAAGCAAATATTTCGAAAATTGTTTGCTTTTTATACACTTTGAATATGTTGCTCATATTCCTCTACTAACATGAAAACACATAAATGTACAAAAGAGATTTAGCGGGTGAAATGGGGCAAAAAGGGATAAAAATGGTACCAATGTTACGACAACAGCTAGAAACGTGAAATTCGGTGTGTACACCACTATAATTACGTAGACACGTAAATAGAAGGATTTTTCGAAATTCGTACTTTTAAGGGATACAATTGGAAAAGAGCGATAAAAATGGTACCAACCAAACCGCTGAAGTTTAAAACATGAAACTCGGTGTATGCATTCACCTGACTGTGTAGACGTGAAACATAAAGTATTTTTTCGAAATTTGTAGTTTTAGACAGATAACATTGCAATAGGGGATATAACTCCAAATGCTGGAGTTAGAATAGTGAAATTCGGTCTGAACATTGCTCTGACTGTAGATGCGAAAAATAGAGATATATTTCGATATTCGTACCTTTAGGATCAAAATGGTCTTTTTTCGTAGACACGCAAAATATGAGTATTTCTCCAAATTCATACTTTGAGTGTCAAAATGAAAAGAATAAAACTGGTACCAAGCAAACGGATGTAATCATGAAATTAGATGTGTACATTCTAATGTGGTCCCGAAACATAACGAATCTTTGAAATATGTACCTCTCAGCCACTTTGTAGCTGAATCAAGAAATTGCAAATGGGAAAAATGTTTCTCCCTAATGATGTCTGACAATACAACTAATATTTAGGATACATTTTTGAAGATTGCTACCTCATGTTCACTTTTTGATTACAATTGTAGTATTGTATTTATATGAATGCAATGAACTATTATTATTATAATAATGTAGCAATAGAATTTGATTAAAACAGTGTGCATTAGTATGCCTTATCATTTGAAATAGTAAACAAGTATAGTAATGTGAATAAAAAATATCATAATTTTCCTAACATGGTTCCGCACATCTATGTAAAGTCGACAACCACTAATCTGCGGTAATGCTGTGGAATGCACTACATGGTGGAGGGTATATAAGATTCGGCCCGGCCGAACTTAACGTCTTTTTACTTGTCTGTGTTTAAAAAGATATTTGCAACTATAATCAGAATTTAATATTTACTATGATAAACTGAGACCCCAGTGTATCAATATTTGTCGGTCGCCCTCACGATTATAATTCTATTCTGGAGAAAATTAAACACACGGAGTAACGATCCAGTTCAGATAAACCGCTTGTTTGAAAAGGAAACTAAATTAATTTTTTTTTATTTTTTTTAATGTAAAAGAAAACCCCAAGAGCACTTGTAGTCCATGAACTAGATGAAATTCCAATACGATATATAGGCCAATAAAATAACCTCCAAAATAATGAACTTTTCAACTATTTGCACATAAACTTTAAATACGCACCCACAGCCATATTTGTCCACGATATCTTTTAGAAACACATGATTGGAATGTTCTGAGCAGAATTCAATCAAAAAGTGAATAATAGGGCACATCACCGCTTTTCGTTAATTAAAGGGAGTTTTTGCCGTTACATTGTGCAAAGTATACAACATAAAAATAAATTTCGACAATTTTTTTACAAATCAGCTACACATTCGACTTAACGCGGAATAGCTCATATACATGTGTGTGCTGCTAATTTCTATAAAAGCAAAGTTTCTTAGGAAACATATTTGGTTCGGTTTGTTCCTGGTTTTTCTTTTTTCTTCCTTTACTTCTGTTTTGCATGATCTATGGCTCAGACTTATTAAAAATCTATCAAAAGCATAGCAATTCTTCTATAGTAAAGTGAAAAAGTTTCCCTTACATGGGTGTGTGTGTGTTCGAAGGTATATCGAGCCACTGTTGCATGCCAGCGTAACATTTATGGGGGTTTTCTTAGAAATTGTTTTTTTTTCTATTACTACTGTATGTGTATGTATGCGGGGGGAGAGAGATAAAATATTTGGTTATAATCTTTTCTATTCACCAGAGCAAAGTTATAACGTATGATTATTGAGTGAACCTATGATTAATGTTGTAAAAGCTTAACTATATAAATTTAGATGATGTAGTTTTTAGTTGTTGTTTTTTTGTTGTTGGCTTACCTTTGATACGGTGAAAATCTAAAGGAAAACGCCTAGTAATAGGTTATATAAGAAACATTCAAAAGAGCCTAACGATATGCTTCACATTTAGGGCATTTAAAATTGTAGCCTAAATTCAGGCAATGTTATTCTTATTGAAAGGAGTAAAATGGAGTAAATTTTAACTAAGATGGCTTTTGTTGACAAGGAAATCTGGTTCATGTTGAATTGAACTAAAGGTAATCCTTATGTCCACAAATATCGCGTATTAAACTTTCACATAAGAATAGTGGATTAGGAACAGTCTTCAAAAATTTGGGAAAAAATATTTTTTCCAAAGAAATCTATTTTTGCTGCCACGAAAAAATCATAAAAAATAGAAAAAAGTCGGAAAAGTATTTTGTGTTATCGTTATATTTCCGAAATTAGGTACCTTTGCCATCAAAAAATACAAAAATTACTGCAAACAAGTAAAAAAGGCTAGTCCTATTTCTACCCCATTAAATTGAATTCGGGGGAAAAATCGGGAACGATTTTTGTCTATTTGTGTTCTCTAGAGCGGAAAAAGTCAAATCGAAAGCGAAATTTTTATGGGAACTATATCTAAATCTAAACCAATCCGATCCATTTTCCCCACAGATGCTTCTAGTTGACTTGTAACTTACTGTTCCAAATTTAAAGCAAAGCGAGTAAAAATTCTGTCTCTAGAGCGGAAAAAGTCAAATCAAGAGCGAAAGTTGTATGGGACCTATATTTAAATCTGAACCGATCTGACCCATTTTCATCACAAAAGCTTGTATTTGAATTGTAAGGTACTGTTCCAAATTTGAAGCAAATCGAGTAAAAAATGTGGTTTCTAAAGCGGAAAAAGTCTAATCGGGAGCTATATTTAGATTGATGTTTTATCGGCGTCTATTAAATATGTTGCTACTTACTCTGTCACTGTTACGCAACTGTGCAGCACGCCCAAATGATAATAAATAATTTATTTACTGTAGACGCGGTGCTTTTCAATGTCTAATCTCTGGCTAATTTTAGGACGTGCGGTTCGGTGAACAATCAGAAAACTTCAGTCGTCAGAGGGTCGGAAGAGAACATTGCCTTCGATTCCCTGTATACAAATTTGAATAACGCCTGGTTAACGTTTCATAATTCCTCCCAATACCTTCCGTTCCATCCAGCATACATACAGCAGCAACTTCGTATTCTTTGGCAATCTTGGTAACAAATGTTATTTAATTATAACTTGTCGAAGTGAATACATAAATATCTGATACTCTCCTTAAAAAGAATTTACTCATCACCAATGAATAACCTCAAAACTTTAATATTATACAATTGCAGAGGAAAAATGGAACTCTGAGTCCAAAGTGTAATCACCAAGCTGGGTACAGAAATGCCTATCCGCGAAAAAACTACAAAATACCATTTTACCATTGACGAGTCAAAACCAACTCAAATCATCTTGTAGATGATTGCTTCATGAAACGCCCTAAAAAATGTATTGTAACCCTAAAAGTATGCATTTCAAAATACACATGTTCCAATCAATAGAGAAGTTTATAGGAATGACTTGGCAGGATATTAGGAATGATTTATTAATAATAGTAAGCTATTATTCTCAGATTTTTTGCAAATGATAATCTGATATATAAAGCCTCAGTTATTTATTAAGTTATAAGAACTGGTTACCATCGATTTAAAGGTACAATGAGTTTTATCTGAGATTTCGAAATCGTAAAAAATAAATTTTTACATATTAGCGTTGGGCATTTAATTGTGGACTCAAATGAAATCAGTGGTAATGATTTGTATTCACGTATATGTTAAAATAAAAGATATATATATATTAATTTTTCATTTTATGCCAAAAGCAAAAACTCCCCGTCACAGCTTTTATAAAAGACAGTTGCAAAGCCTTTTTAAAAGACGAAGTGTTACAGCAATACTGACATCAGCGTAGGCATATCAAATCTTGCAATTAAAATAAGATGTCTTGATGTAAAGGGTGGTGAAATTAAAAGGGTCGATGTTGAATGTGAACCACACCTAAACGTCAAGTTTTTTCTGCATTTCAATTGACATTTCTTAATTTCATACTAACTCAATTTGAACCATGGAAAGATACACAATCGAGCAACGCGTCAAAGTTATTCAAAGTTATTATTATGAAAATAGGCGAGAAATTGCACCAGTGGATGATAAATTTTCGAAGAGAATGATCTTCAGTGATGAGGCACATTTTCACCTCAGTGGATTCGTCAATAAGCAGAATTGCCGCATTTCGGCGAATGATAATGCAAGAGTGATTGTCAAAAAACCAATGCACCCACAAAGAGTGACTGTTTGGTGTGGTTTATGGGCTGGCGGCATCATCGGGACGTATTTTTATACACTCCACGAGAGTATTATGTCTTTGTGCATTTGTTTGTAACACCCAAAAGGAAGAGAGATAGGCCCATTGTCAATTATACCGATCGACTTAGAATCACTTTTTGAATCGATTTAGCAATGTCCGTCCGTCTGTCTGTCCGTCCATCTATTCTTGTAATCACGATACAGGTCGCAATTGTTAACAGAACTAAATGAAACTTTGCACAACGAAGTTTTTCGGGATAAGGACGAACGCTATTTAATTTGAAGAAAATCGGTTCAGATTTAGATATAGCCCCCATACGAATTTCACTCCCGATTTGACTCTTTTCACTCTAGATACCACATATTACAACAGATTTTCTTTAAAATTGGCAAAACATCTTATATTGTAACTAGAAACACCTGTGGTAAAAATGTGTTAGATCGGTTCAGATTTATATATAGCTCCCATACAAATTTCTCTCCCGATTTGACTTTTTCCGCTCTAGAAACCACATATTGTATCAGATTGTCTTCAGATTTGGTAAAACATCTTATATTCCCACTAGAAACTCCCATGGTGAATACCGGACAGATCGGTTCAGATTTATATATAGCTCCCATACAAATTTCGCTCCCAATTTAACTTTTTCCGCTCTAGAAACCACATAATGTATCAGATTGTCTTCAGATTTGGTAAAACATCTTATATTTCCACTAGAAACACCCATGGTGAATATCGGTCAGATCGGTTCAGATTTATATATAGCTCCCATACAAATTTCGTTACCGATTTGACTTTTTCCGCTCTAGAAACCACATATTGTATCAGATTGTCTTCAGATTTGGCAAAACATCTTATATTTAAACTAAGAACATCTATGGTGAAAATAGGTCAAATCGGTTCAGATTTAGATATAGCCCCCATATAAATGACGCTCCCGATTTGACTTTTTCCGCTTTAAATGCCACATATTCTAATCGATTTTCTTTAAATTTGGCACAACATCTTATAATCTTACTAGAAACACCTATGCAGAAATTGGGTAAGATCGGTTCAGATTTAGATATAGCCCCCATATAAATGTCGCTCCCGATTTGACTTTTTCCGCTTTAAATGCCACATATTCTAATCGATTTTCTTTAAATTTGGCACAACCTCTTATAATCTAACTAGAAACACCTGTGGCTAAAGCGGGCTAGATCGGTTCAGATTTAGATATAGGCCCCAAACAAATGTCGCTCCCGATTTGAATTTTGCGCTCTAAAAATCATATATTGTGCCCGATTTTCTTTAAATTTGGGACAACATCTTATAATCCAACTAGAAACACTATGCAGAAATTGGGCAATATCGGTTCAGATTTAGATATAGCCCCCATACAAATGTCGCTCCCAATTTGACTTTTGCCGATTTAAAAGCCACATATTGTGCTCGATTTTCTTTAAATTTCGCACAACATCTTATAATCTAACTAAACAAAACTATGGTGAAAGTGGGTAAGATCGGTTCAGATTTAAATATAGCCCAAATTCAAATGTTGCTCCCATAAGTTTAACCGATTTTGGCCAAACTATACATTTTATATTTCACCTATTTCGTCCCAGGTTTCAATATATCCTCATACAAATGTCCTTTCCGATATAAAATTTTTTGTCAAACACATACATTTACAGGATACAAAAAACCTTCCCGTTTTCACTTTTTCGCCGAATTGAATTGTATTCGGGTTGAAAGTGGAGTGTATCATAGAGTCGGCCCCGCCCGACTTTAGCCTTTCCTTACTGGTTATACACTCCACGAGAGTATTATGTCTTTGTGCATTTGTTTGTAACACCCAAAAGGGTGTTATACCGATCGACTTAGAATCACTTTTTGAATCGATTTAGCAATGTCCGTCCGTCTGTCTGTCTGTCCGTCCATCTATTCTTGTAATCACGATACAGGTCGCAATTGTTAACAGAACTAAATGAAACTTTGCACAACGAAGTTTTTCGGGATAAGGACGAACGCTATTTAATTTGAAGAAAATCGGATCAGATTTAGATATAGCCCCCATACGAATTCCACTCCCGATTTGACTCTTTTCACTGTAGATACCACATATTTTAAAAGAATTTCTTCAAAATTGGCAAAACATCTTATGTTTCCACTAGAAACGCCCATGGTGAAAATGGGTCAGATCGGTTCAGATTTATATATAGCTCCCATACGAATTTCACTCCCGATTTGACCTTTTTCGCTCTAGAAACCACATTTTTTAACAGATCTTCTTCAAATTTGGTAAACTATCTTATGTTTCCACTAGAAATGCCCATGGTGAAAATGGGTCAGATCGGTTCAGATTTATATATAGCTCCCATACAAATTTCGCTCCCAATTTGACTTTTTCCGCTCTAGAAACCACATTTTTTAACAGATCTTCTTCAAATTTGGCAAACTATCCTATATTTCCACTAGAAATACCCACGGTGAACATGGGTCAGATCGGTTCAGATTTATATATACCTCCCATACAAATTTCACTCCCGATTTGACATTTTTCGCTCCAGAAACCACATTTTTTAATAGATCTTCTTCAAATCTTCCAAGATATATTATATTTCAACCAGAAACACCCATGGTGAAAATGGGTCAGATCGGTTCAGATTTATATATAGCCCAATACAAATTTCTCTCCCGGCTTGACTTTTCCCGCACCAGAATCCACGGATTTTCACCGAATTTCTTCAAATTGAGCATAACACGTTACACTTTATAGTTATATTCTATATTGAATGTGGGTCACTTCATTCCATGTTTGGATATAGGCCCGATACAAATTTTTTCTCGATTTAACAAGTTGGGTCAGGTCATCTTAGCCTATGATTAGGAAACATACAAAAATCCTTCCCGTTTTCTCTTTTTTACCGAATTGATTTGTATTCGGATAGAAAGTGGAGTGTATCATATATTCGGCCCCGCCCGACTTTAGCCTTTCCTTACTTGTTTTCAAAATGAGGCCATTCAGGTAGTTACTGTGAATGGTCTTCGCTATCGTGAGATGATAACGAATTTTTTATGGCCCGAATTGGAAGATATGGATGTGGACGATATGTGGCCACACAGCTAACGAATCAATAGCTCATTTGTGCGACAAATTCAATGGCCGTGTTATCTCACGATGTGGCGATTCCAATTGTCCACCAAGATCATGTGATTTGACACCGTTGGACTTCTTTCTTTGGGGTTATTTGAAAGCCAGCGACAATTCAAAAGCTAAAGGATGAGATAATTCGGCACATTAACGGCATAGAACCCCGATTATGCCTCAGCGTCATCGATAATTTGGACCATCGGATGGAGGTGTGCCGCCGAAGTCGCGGCTGCCATTTGGCCAATATTTTGCTCCATACATAATTGAACCATACCAATATTATCATAATGAAAAGAAATGACAATAATTTGTGTTTTATTCAAAATCAACATAGGCCCTTAAAATTTAACCAGCTCTTATAAGGTGGGCCGTTTAAAATTTTATATTTGAACTACTGATTACTTTGACTTTGAACGATAGAATAACATTCATTCTTATTTTCAGGTTTATGTTTGACATTTGCAAAATGGGTCGCTATATGTTCGAACAAAATTGGGAAATATTAAAAACTTACATCCAAAGTAGTGGAAAATGTTCGAGAAGACATCAGTTCAGCCTTCATGAAGCTTATTTTCATTTCGGTGGCAATGTCACTTAGCAATATTGCCGCATATGGGGTTCAGTGAACCCACACGTGACTATTGAGACAACTAGTCACTGTTTGGTGTGGATTTTGGGTTGTACTGATAAATTGCGTTGATCGGATAAGGTACTGCCGAGCCAGTCGTGGTAGTCATATGAATGATATTATGATCCATTATTAAATGACAAAGTTCAACCTTTCCAATAAAACCAGAAAGTTGCAAAAATCTAATCTAAGTCTGTCCACCGATTCGCTAGCATGAGCTATAGATACGATTCTATATAGCAAGATCCGCAAATCTGCTAGTCCAACTAATTCGCAAGCCTTACATTTACCTGATCAACCAAATGAGGTGACCTGGCAAATATTCAAATTAAGGCTAGTTATTGGGTAGTCAACATATTTAGTTCATGGCTGTTCGAAATGTAGATTATTCGTTTCTCCTCCTGCAATAAGTTTAAACCAAACTGCTACAAAACCACGTAGAAAACTGAAAATAGTTGAAACCACAATTCCGTCCATTCACTCATCATTATTTAAATAGTCGGAAACAAACATAAATTTCTGTGCATACTTATAGGCTGACATATAGACACATGCACAATCATTGCATACTTTTCGGCTGGCCATTGTTCAATCTTTAATAACTCACAATTTATTGAGTTTTATTGTTCTTTTAAATTGCATTTCTCTCTCATCTTATTTATATCATAATCTGTCTTTCAAAAACACAATTTAACCAAATTCAATTAAAATTTTTCGACAATTATTTCAGACAATTGATGTCAAATTTCCTCTCGAATGGATGATGATGACGATGATTGGCGAATGCAACAAAAACAACAACCACAAAGGCATAATCCATATTAAAACTAATAAATTGTAATTAAATTTGTATTGATTTCACATTGAACAATTGCTTTTTAACACAAATAATTGCTGATAAGCGAGATGAATGAAATATTTGCTAGTTGAAGTGATAGATAGGACGGGGATATCCTCGAAAAGCAGAAAGGACATTTAAGTTATAAAGTGGCATAGATTACACTAGGCAACAAAATGAAAATGAAAAAAAAACTGGAAAATGTTTTAATTATTTCATCAATTAAACTTGTTGTATTTAAAAATCTCGGCCCTTCGCAGACACTAACTTGAAAATAATTGCATCGGGACGTGAACTTAAATCCGTACACAATCGATCTCAGCCTATGCTAAGCTTTTGGACGATAGGCCAATGCACCACAGCAGTGGTGCGAGAGAGATGCGATGAGAACTTATCACCCAATATTCTCTTTAAGTCTCTAATTTAATGTTTGCTAGTAATGTTAATTTGCCACATGAAATTCATTTTATTGATGTAATGTGCGGTTTAGATCTTGCTCAAATTAATTCCAATTATAATACTCTTCACAAAATATTAGATATAATTTTTATTTCTAAAAATGTTAATTATTTAGTCCTCAGGATATGCATCATGTGCCAATTATTTTAAATATTGAGTTTTATTTATTCGAACCGGTTAAGTGTTCTAATAATATTGCTTATGATTATAATTGCTGCAACTTTGAATTGGTAAATGAGTTAATAATGAGTATCAACTGGATGCATTTCTTTCAGGACAGAACGCTGACTGAATGCTATTTATGATTTCACTAATAAAATAGAAAGTATTTGTTTAAGTAATATTCCGCAATTGAAGCCAAAATCCTATAAACTACCGTGGTACACGCTAGGTTTGAAAAAGCTTAAGAATCTGAGGAATAAGTATTTTAAAGCTTATTCATCTTCTAACTCTCTTGAGAGTAAAAGGCTGTATGAGCACTACTCAAGAGAATTTCTTAAATAAGTTTTTATATAAACAATATATAATGAACTTTGAGAACAAAATTAATAGCAATCCGAAGTCTTTTTGGCAATTCATAAAATCTAATAGCGATTTTCCCTCAGTAATGTACCATGAGGATAACCGTGCTAAGGTTTCTTGTGAGCAAGTTAATCTATTTGCGGATTTTTTTAAAGCGAATTTTCAGTATGGTGACCTACCCGTCAATAATATATTTTTAAATATATTACTTCAATATTACTTCTGACATTGATGTTGAATTTATTCATGTATCAGAAATGGATATTGTTTCGAGTCTTTTAAATCTCAAAGAATCAACTAAACTTGATATGGTATCTCAGCCCATTTTCTTAAAAAATTTAGTTTATCGATTTCTGTGCCGTTGAAGTATATTTTTAATTACTCTTTGGAATCAGGAACATTTTAGATTGTTGGAAAATATCTTCCATTACCCCGATCTATAAATCGGGTCCTAAGTGAGACGTTTGCAATTACAGGCCAATTTCTAAATTATCAAATATTTCCAAATTGTTTGAATACGTTGTTTACAATCACGTTTATTCAACCGTCTGTCCAATCATAACAGAATCGCAACACGGGTTTATGAAAAATCGTTCGACTGTTTCCAATCTTACTACTTTCGTTAATCATTGCATTTCCAGCTTTGAAAATGAATATCAAGTTGATGTTTTTTATGTAGATTTTTGCAAAGCTTTTGATAAAGTTTTACACAAATTTCTTCTTTTAAAATTGGATTCCATGTATCTCTTATTAAATGGATAGAATCATATCTCATTAATAGACTTTGTTTTGTGTCTGTTGACGGGTTTAAATCTTATATGTACGTAGCTTCCTCTGGGGTCCCTCAGGGTAGCATTTTAGGTCCATTATTTTTTATTTTATTTGTAAATGATTTAATTTAATCTTAATTTATGCTGATGATATTAAAATATTTTTAGATATTTCAGATTCTGCAGATATTGCATTTCTTCAGGAAGATTTGAATAGGGTGTTCCATTGGTGTGAACAAAATAATCTTCCTTTGAATATTACTAAATGTTATCACCTTATATTTACTAGACGTACTAGAATGATTGATTCGCAGTACAATATCATCAATGTTTGAAAATGGTAAATCGCGTGTTAGACCTTGGTGTCTTGTTTGATTCAAAGTTAGATTTCAATGCTCATATTAAGTATGTATTGCCAAAAGCTTATGCGACCCTTGCTTTCATTAAAAGAAATAGCAAAGAATTTAATGACCCATATACTCGAAAAATTTTGTATACTTCTTTTGTTAGATCAAAACTAGAATATGCTTCCATTGTATGGAATCCATTTCATGATATAAATTGTGATCGTGTTGAAAGATTGCAAAGAAAATTTATTAAATTTGTCTCATTTTCTTTAAGTTTTTCCAATCCTTTTCCACATATGAGTCTCGATGTAAGCTTATACGTTTGGAAACCCCGGCTAATAGAAGAGCTAAAAGTTCATTTCTATTCGTGTACAAGTTGATTTGTGGACTTATTGATTTCCTTTACTCCTTAGTAGACTTGGCTTCAACGTTCCTGTTAGGTGTCTGCGATTCTTTGCATTTTTTAATATTCCTGTGCATAGAAATAATTATTCTTGTAATGAACCTATTTTGAGATCATTGAGAAAATTCAATTCAATTAATAAGAAAATTGCTTTAGATTTATCGCTTCCTATCAATAAATTTATTGAAATTTTATATTTATATTACTTTTAGTTTTTAAGCAAGTCTGTAAGGATATGTTTCCATAGACTATTGAAATAAATAAATTAATAAATAAATATTCTCCCCCACTTACCCAACACTATCTTCAAAAAGAGATGGGAAATGTTAAAGCTCCAAGTAAACAATATTTGTTATACACAGGGTGGCTGATGAATGCTGTTGCATTAAGAAACTGTGAGCACTGCTGAAGAAGGTCATCACGGGTCGGAAATCATGATAGAGTTAATGTACCAACCAAGTAATAAATGTCACCATGGCATTTGTAAATAGATTTGCATTCTGTGAAATATAGAGCATATACCAGTCACCCTGTATCTGAATAAATGATATACTTCGTCCTGTGATCTGATATTCTAACTTCCATGATTAGATTCATGTTTATTCCTATCGTAGTCAGCATATTAGGCTTCCTTGTATTTATTCAAATGTTGTCTCTCAAAGCTATTAATTTGGTTTAATCCTTTGCCCAGAGGCCCATGGGACTCAAGAAAACTGAAAATGTTCACCTAATCTAACAAATAAGCTGAACTAATTGCCTGAGAGATGCATAGGATTAAAGCTCCATGGGAAAAAATTAAAGAAAATAGCTTTAAGAAAAACAACCCCCTCCTCACAGTTTTCATAACATCTCTTGGCATAGTCCTTTTATTAAGGTCCTTCAAATCAAAATCAATTGTCATTTCTTTACTTTATTACGCAAATCGTCATTTGGCAGAGGAGACGACCCAGGTCGCATCGCATACTTTCACATTCCCATCATAAAACCAGACACATCCGGTTACCTAAATTCACGAACGCACGCACACACTTATACACAGTTTTATCCTTCTCTCTTCTCTGTTTTCGCAGGAAACTGTAAAAACGAGATTTCTCCTTTGGTTCTTTTTTTTGTTGACCATATCCTAAGTCAAGCAGCTTAACTTGCATAATCCCAATATCACTACGGTCACAGTGGTCAATTTACTCAGACACTTGACCTTTTTTTTTGGCCAGGAGACAGACAAAAATCGACTGCTCCCAAAATTGAAATGAAATAAAAACGTTACGTCGGAACGGCATGGGGGAGGGGAAGTTTTTTCAGCACAGCTTTTATGGCTTTTATTTCATTGCCGGACATTAACACTATGTTTTGGTTTTTCCGCAACATCATAGGTTAACAATTATGTGTTGGCTCTGTTTTGTGTCTCTTCTGTTCGTATTCGAGGTTTTGCTAGGGATTTTGTCTTTTTTGTCCGTGTCTGTGGAATTAACATTTTAAGGATTGTTTGCTGGATATGGAAGAAAACTAGAAGTGAAGATATTGCCATAAAACTAAAAAATACTTTAAGATTATTGAGAAAATTCACTTTGAAATTGAAAAATTCCAGTTCACAAATGAAATTGATAATTTATATTAAAAAATGAGAAAGTTCCAATTGAAATTACGAAATTAAGATTTTCCACTTCAAATTGAGAAAAGTGGGGGTTGAGAATTTCCATTTGATATTAAGAAAATTCCAAATGAAATTGAGAATTTACGTTTCATAATGAGAAAATTCCAAATGGAAAATGATAATTTCCATTTCAAATCGTGAAAGTTCCAAACAAAAATGAGAATTTACATATGAAATTAAGAAAATTCCGACGGAAATTACGAATTTCCATTTCAAATTAAGAAAGTTCCAAAATGAAAATGGGAATTAACATTTCACAATGAGAAAATTCCAATTGAAATCGAGCATTTTCATTTCAAATTGAAAAAATTCCAATTTAAGGTAAGAAAAAATCCAACTAAAATTATTATTTAACAAAAACTTATTTTTATACACTCCACCTCCATGTGGAACGATTGAAACTGGACGAAATCGGCCAACAGGGAAAAAATTTTCCCACACAAGGACTAAAAATACCCACAACAACCCCTAATATTTTAGAGTATTTAAGCATTTTTTTTCAATACGTCTGTTTTTATTTACTTACTTGATATTGGGAATGCGCATTCACTCTATAACACGTGTGATTTTTATTCGGAGGGGGTGAAATGGAGCAAAAAGGGATAAAAATGGTACATATTAAACGACAACAGCTAATTGAGTAAATACATAATATTAAAGTATTTTTTCAAAATTCGTACCTTTAAGGGGTGAAATGGGAATACAGGGATAAAAATGGTACCAACTAAACGGCTTCACCTAGAATAATGAAATACGTTGTATATGTTCCTCTGATCGCGTAGACACGTAAAATAAACGGATTTTTCGAAATTCGTACTTTTTGGGTTTAAACTGGAAAAAGGGGATAAAAATAGTACCAACCAAATGACCGCAGCTAGAGTCATGAAATTCGGAGTATATATTCCTCTGACTGCGTAGACTTAAAAAATAAAAAGTTGTTTCAAAATAAGTACTTTCAAGGGATACAATGTGTACACAGGGACTACAGCTAAAATGATGAAATTCGGTGTGTAAATCCCTCAAATTGCGTAGACACGTAAAATAAAAAGATTTTAGAATGTCGTACTTTTAAGGTGGTAAAAGGGGATAAAAATGGTACCTCATCAATCATGGAATAATGGAATTCCTCTGACTGCATAGACACTTAAAATAAAAAGATTTTTACAAATTCGTACTTTCAAAAGATACAATGGAAACAAAGGGATAAAAATGGTACCAACTAAACGGCTACAGATGGAACTAAACGGCTACAGCTAGAATGCAATTAGATCCCTCTAATTGCGTTGACAAGTAAAATAAAAAATTTCGAAAGTCGTACTTTTAAGGGGGTAAAAAAAGATAAAAATGGTACCAACCAATTGGTTGTATCATGAAGTTAGTTTATTTGGCACTATATCCGTCAGATAATGGATTTTCAAAATTTGTACTTTTGGAATTAAAATAGAATGGAAATACAACTGTAGCACCCACTATCTACCTATATTTATGGTATGAATTGACTTGAAGTAATATTTCGATATGTACATGTATTGGTAGCCTTGACTTATAAGCGTGGTTTGAAATAATTAAAATATTATATTTATTTATAAAATTATTTTTTCAATATTTGTTTTTGTTTTGGTTTGACTATTTAAAAACAAGTAAGGAAAGAATAAAGTCGGGCGGGGCCGACTATATAATACCCTACACCACTCCCTGCGTATATACCACGCTTTTATTAATAAACCCAGGTGTTTCATGGGAGCAATTTTATGTAGTTCATATAAATTATACAGTATAAATTCATCTTTAGTCATATTTAACTAATATGGTAAATAATAGACACAATTTTCCGGCAGACAAATGCAAATTATACAGTAGTAATAGGATGAATCGCACCGACATTTGAAAGAAGGCCTACAACAACACTTGGGGCCTGGTCCAAAACATGGGCCTATATATTTCTCATTCATGGCTGGTATTCAAAGATAAAATATATCATGATCCGAGACGTAGTTTCTAGAGCTGTATTAGAGTAGAATGAGGCCCCATTTGGATTATTCCAAAGTATGGACACGTATATTTGACTTTGTATTCTTAGTTGAAATATAATATAATCTGCAAAATTTGAAAAAAAAATCCGATGTAAAATTTGTTCTTGAGGGGTAAAAATTAAAATGGGGCCATTTGTGAGGGATCTACATTAAAAAATTGGTTCCTTATCACTTTCAAAGTAGGTATTCTTAGTTGAAATATGACATGATATGCAAAATTATATCGAGATCTAATGTCCGATGTGGGTTCTTGAGATGTAATAGAGTAGAATGGGGGTACAATTGTATGGGGCTTATACCAAAATGTGGACCCATATATTTGACTTTCATAATATGTCTTCTTAGTTGAAATATAATACAAAATGCAAAATTTGATAAACTTTCGATGCAAATTGTGGGTCCTACAGGGGTAATAATAAAAAAGGGGGCCATTTGTAAGGGCGCTACATTAAAAAATGGGCCCATATAGATCACTTTTAAAGTAGGTATTCTTAGTATGAAATATAATATTATTTGCAAAATTTGAAAAACTTCCTATGTAAAATGTCGGTCCGGTAAAAAAGTGAAATCGGGAAGGATTTTTGCATCCTGTAAATGTATGTATTTCACAAAAAATGTTAAATCGGAAAGGACATTTGTATGAGGGTATATTGATACCTGGAACGATGTGACCCCCTTTCACCATGTATGTTTATTGGTGAAATATAATATGTAAAGTTTGGCCAAAATCGGTTAAACATTCGGGAGCAACATCTGTATAAGGGCTATATCTAAATCTGAACCGATCTTACCCACTTTCTGCATAGGTGTTTCTAGTTGGATTATAAGATGTTTTGCCAAATTTAAAGAATATCGGGTACAATATGTGGTTTCTAAAAAAAGGTCAAATCGGAAAAGTCAAATCGGGAGCGACATTTGTTTAAGGGCTATATCTAAATCTGAACCGATCTTACCCACTTTAACCATAGGTGTTTTTAGTTTGATTATAAGATGTTGTCCCAATTTTAAAGAAAATCAGGTTCAATAAGTGTTTTCTAGAGCGGAAAAAGTCAAATCGGGAGCGACATTTGTATGGGGACTATATCTAAATCTGAACCGATCTTACCCTCTTTTAGCATAGGTGTTTCTAGTTCGATTATAAAATGTTGTGCCAATTTTAAAGAAAATCGGGTTCAATATGTGGATTCTAGAGCGGAAAAAGTCAAATTGGGAGCGACATTTGTATGGCGACTATATCTAAATCTGAACCGATCTTACTCACTTTCACCATAGGCGTTTTTAGTTGGATTACAAGATGTTGTGCCAACTTTAAAGAAAATCGGGTACAATATGTGGTTTCTAGAGCGGAAAAAGTCAAATCGGAAACGACATTTGTATGGCGACTATATCTAAATCTGAACCGATTTCCTCCAAATTCAATACCGATGGTCCTTGGCCAGAAAAAATAACTTCTGCCAAGTTTCATGACAATCGGACAACAATTGACAACAAAGACAGACATCGTTAAATCGACTCAGCTGGGTCTGGCTCGATTATTTCTTGGTGTTACAAACATTTGGCGCGAAACTAACTTATAATACCCTAGTCCACGAAGTGGTGTAGGGTATAAAAATCACTTAAAGGCATATTCAAATAGACGCGACACCACCGTTGGAAGTCGCTTTGATAGTAGCGCCATTTCACAAATAATAATATTCAAATATTATTCAACAAGTGACTTGCGAACGTCGTGTTTGTCTGAAAAGGCCTTATTTTATACAACAATTGGCAATTTTGATCAGGTGCATATAGCAATATCTATAAGAGATGGCAGCATCCACAGTAACTGCACAAGTCCACATCATCGTCAGGAAAAATTTGATACTATTCAAAAATAAAGAGTGATTTTTTTGAGGTTAGGATTTTCATGCATTAGTATTTGACAGATCACGTGGGATTTCAGACATGGTGTCAAAGAGAAAGATGCTCAGTATGCTTTGACATTTCATCATGAATCGTCTTACAAACGAACAACGCTTGCAAATTATTGAATTTTATTATCAAAATGCGTGCTCTGTTAAGAAAGTTCATTGCGCGCTTCCATTTTATGGTCAGTTTAATCGACCCACTGAAGCGGCTATTCGGGCTATTGTGACTAAATTTCGCACCAAATTTACATTGTTCGACATTAAACCACCAACACGCTTACGTAGAGTGCGAACTGAAGAAAATATCGCAGCTGTATCGGCCAGTGTTAATGATGACCACCAATTTTCGATTCGTCGCCGTTCGCACCAATTGGGTCTCTGTTACTCAAAAACGTGGAAATGCCAAAATTGGACTAAGCGGATGGACCACCTAAGACGCAGCCGCGGTCAACATTTAAATGAAATTATCTTCAAAAAGTAAATGTCATGGACCAATCTAACGTTTCAAATAAAGAACCGATGAGATTTTGCAAATTTTATGCGTTTTTTTTAAAAAAAAAGTTATCAAGCTCTTAAAAAATCACCCTTTATTTTGTATTTATTTTCTTTGTCTAAATATGGATAATACATTATTAAACGATTAAAACTTAAAGAGTAAAACTAGAATATGTTTGTGAAATTTCAAATATTCCCAAGCAAAAATTTTGTAAAGGGTTTTTGTACTAACTTTATAGAGAATGTTTCGGAGAAATGTTTCCGAATCATTACTTATTAGCCTGTGCATCAACTGACATTGGAAAATAATAGGTTTATTCATTTAGATTGTGTGAAATGTAGCATTGAACACAGGGTGGCAGGTAAGTGGTGACTTTGTTAGCCATTAGCAAATACACACACCATCGACTAAACTGCAAGACTCATTTCACCAACAAAGAGACTAACGGAGAACTGACAGACTGAAAAATGGAGACTTTTGTGTCCTTTAGCAAAGAAAAGCACACGCACATCCTGAAGGAAATAAAGGAACTAACATTTCACCAATGGATTAATTCAAAAATGGAAAATCGCAAAAAACAAAATAAATTGGACCCGAAAATGAAAAATTAAATTATATCCATAAACAAATGCAAAATCAGCAAAAGGAAAAATCGCCCAAAAAAGATTGTGTAATTTGTATACCCTCACTCTACAAAGTAGGAGGGTATATATAATTTGGGACAGAAAAAAGTGTAACGCATTGAAGGAGTGACTTAAGACCCCAAGTATGTTTGAACCATATCCGTTTCACGACTTTTTAAGGTGTTTGAGCCATGTCCGTCCGTCTGTCTGGCTGGCTGGCTGGTGTACACGATAACTGTCGAAAGGAGTTAAGAAATCGATTCAAGCCTTGGACATGGTAATATTTTTCCCAAACTTAGTTTAAGTTCGAAGATGGGCGAAATTGCCACGCTCCTTCTGGTACCTCCCACACAAATGACCCATATTCCTATGTAAAATTTAAACCCACATAACCTCCACACGGATATTCGGAATCAGCTATATTTTGGTATTTGATAATGTTTTTATAATCACTTTGAGTGTACTAAATATGACGTCTTTTGCCACGCCCCTTCCAGTACCTCCCACACAAATCACCTAAAACTAAGTGAAATTAAAGCTGTTATAACTTCTATGCTGATGATCGGAATACTGTGAAATTTGATATTTAGCAATGCTTTTATAGTGGTTACATTAGCATGAAATATGGGCGAAATTGTTGCACCACATCTGGTACATCCCACACAAAGTGACATAAACTTTGGATACAAAAAACGGACATAACAACCATACGGGTGACAAAATCATGTGAAATTTGATATTTAAAAATGTTTTATAAAAAAAAATCGTCAAAAAATCTTATGTGGACATGTCCCATAATTGGCCTTGTTTTCTTCATTAAGATCCCAGCTATTATAAAATAAAATCGCATATTTTGTTATCTAATTTATAAAGGATTTTTAGCGCTATTTAACCAAAAATAAAAAATACAATATCCCAGTTCAAATCAAATTAAAAAAAATGTTAATTTTTTAAATCAAGACATCTGTAGTCATCCATAGATCTTTTAAATATTGACATTCGGTATTAAAAAATAATAATTTTTTTTTTAACTGAGAGCTTAATAATTAGTCAAGCTCGAGGTCTTGGATTTTTCTTGTAATATTGTTTTTATTTAATCAATATTTCGTCCCACGTTGAGGAACATCTTCAGGAATTTAAAATTTTATCAAACAAAACACAATTTAAGAAACATAGAAATCGCGTGATTACATCCTCGTCATATGTTGCACTGACGAAATGACGAGGATGTAAACATCACTTTTTTCTTAAGGCTTTCCAAACCACTGTTTCTATCTAAAGTGGCATTCACAACATTTGTAGCCTTTTTTTAATATTTAATTAAAATATATACACTGCTGTTCAAATTATTAGCCTGTGTCGTTATTTTTGTTACTGCATGCATTAATAACTGCTGTCATTGGTTGGAGTTGATTAGTAAAGACTAACGAGTTATATTTAAATGACAACGAAAAGTGCTAATTGCAGTTGCTCAAAATAATATCCCTTTTTTAATAAAATTAAAAATTGTAAACATGTTTAAATTTTTATTACATTTTTTTTTAATTTTAATAATTTTTTAATTTTAATAATTTTATCATATAATTTTAATGGTTTTTATCCCCTAACCTCCAGAATGGGGGTATACTAACTTTGTCATTCCGTTTGTAACACCTTGAAATATCGACATGAGTCCCTATAAAGTATATATATTCTTGATCGTCAAAAATTCTAAGACGATCTAGCCATGTCCGTCCGTCCGTCTGTTGAAAACACGCTAGTATCTAAACGAAAGGAGCTAGAACGTTCAAATTTTCCATAAATGCGTCTTATAGTCGTAGATCGGTTGGGATTGAAAACCAGTAAAATCGACCCAAAAGAAAAATTTTTTCCCTCACAAGGACTAAAAATACCCATAATAATCCCTAATATTTTAGAATATTTAAGCATGTTTTTTGAACATGTCTGTTTATATTTGTTTGATATTTGGTATACGCATTCCCCTTATAGCAAAAAAGTGCACCATAAAGTGATTCTTATTTGTAGGGTGTGAAATGGGACAAAAAAGGGATAAAAATGGTACATATTAAACGACAACATCTAGAAACACGAAATTCGGTTTGTACATTCCTCTAATTGAGTAGATACATAATACAAAAGTATTTTTCCAAATTCGTACTTTTAAGGGGTAAAATGGGAATAGTGGGATAAAATGGTACCAACCAAACGACGGTACCTAGAGTAATGAAATTCGGTGTATACATTCCTCTGATTGCATAGACAAGTAAAATACACGGATTTTTCAAAATTCGTACTTTTTGGGTTTAAAATGAAAAGGGGGATAAAAATAGTACCAATGAAATGACCGCAGCTAGAGTCATGAAATTTGGAGTATACATTCCTCTGACTGCGTCGACACGGAAAATAAACTGATTTTTCAAAATTCGTACTTTTTGGAACCAAAATAGAAAAAGGGGATACAAATAGTACCAACCAAATGACCGCAGCTAGAGTCATGAAATTCGGAGTATGCATTCCTTTGACTACGTAGACATGAAAAATAAAAGGTTTTTTCCAAATTCGTACTTTCAAGGGATATAATGGGTACGGAGGGATAAAAATGGTACCAAACAAACGGCTACAGCTGGAATAATGAAATTCGGTGTATACATTCCTCTGATTGCGTAGACACTTAAATAAACAGATTTTTCGAAATTCGTACTTTTTGGGGTTAAAATGAAAAAAGGGATAAAAAAAGTACCAATCAAATGACCGCAGCTAGAGTCATGCAATTCGGAGTATACTTTCCTCTGACTGCGTAGACACGGAAAATAAACGGGTTTTTTTTGGAATTCGCACTTTCAAGGGATACAATGGTACAGAGGGATAAAAATAGTACCAACTAAACGACTACAGCTAGAATGATGAAATCCTAATTTTGTAGAAACGGAGGAAAGTTTTTTTTTTTCAAATTCATACCTTTTCTTTTACGGCAAAAATTGGATGAATCATGAAGTTAGGTTATTTTGCACTATGTATGTCTGCTAATGAATTTTCAAAATTTGTACTTTTGGAATTAAAATAGAATGGAAATACAAACAACTGTAGCACCCACTATCTACCAATATTTATGGTATTTAAGCATTTTGAAAATATAAATATAATAATATTTATTTTTTGATTTGAAATAAATAATGGTTTGAAATAATTAAAATATTATATTTATTTATAAAATAATTTTTTTCAATAATTGTATTTGTTTTGGTTTAGCTATATTAAAAAAATTTATATTTTCCTGTACTAATACTGCACTTCTCCGGAAACCGACAACCTCTGTGGAATGCAATCCATGGTGGAGGGTATATAAAGTTCGGCCCGGCCGAACTTGACGCCGTTTTTACTTGCTGTGTTAAAGATTGGCCGAAATGTACAGTGGACTGTCGAGGAACGTCGAGTTGCTATACGACTAAGAAATGAGGGCAAAACTCTGTCTCCTATTGCCAAATTACCTGCAAGATCTGAAAATCAGATCAGGAATGCATTCAAGTGAAATCCAATCAGTGAAACTCGAGGAAGACCAAGAAAAAGCAGCTTAACCACAGACTCTCGAATTGTGTTATAGGCAAAAAGAACCCATTTATTGATTTCATCAAAAGCTATTTCTGCAGAAATAAATAATGAAGTACATCACTCACTTTATTATTTATTTCTGCCTCGAAGTTTATTAAAAAACAATTTGCCAGGTAGAGTTGCCAAACAGGTTCCATTATTAAGTAACAAAAAAGGAAGGCTCGTATTCAATTTGCCACAAAATTTCTAAATAAAGGCAGTGATGACTTCAAAGACATTTTATGGAGTGATGAGACAAAAATTAATTTATTTAGTTCCGACTCCCAAAGAAATGTCCGGAGACCAAAAGGCAAAACGCTCGATGACCGCTCTACTAAAAACAAGTAAAAACGGCGCTAAGTTCGGTCGGGCCGAACTTTATATACCCTCCACCATGGATTGCATTCCACAGAGGTTGTCGGTTTTCGTAGAAGTGCAGTAATATTACAGGAAAATATAATTTTTTTAATATAGCCAATATACAAATAATGAAAAAATAATTTTGTAAATAAATATAATATTTTAATTGTTTCAAATCATTATTTATTTCAAATCAAAAAATAAATATTCTTATATTTATATTTTCAAAAAGCTTAAATACCAAAAATGTTGGTAGATTGTGGGTGCTACAGTTGGTTGTATTTCCATTCTATTTTAATTCCAAAAGTACACATTTTGAAAAGCCAATATCAGACGTACATAGTGCAGAATAACCTAACTTCATGATTCAACCAATTTTTGCCGTAAAAGAAAAATTACGAATTTGGAAAAAAAAAACTTTTTATTTTTCATGTCTATGCAGTCAGAGGAATGTATAGACCGAATTTCATTATTCTAGGTACATCCATTTGGTTGGTACCATTTTTATCCCTCTATTTCCATTTTACCCCTTAAAAGTACGAATTTGGAAAAAATACTTTTATGTTATGTATCTACTCAATTAGAGGAATGTACACACCGAATTTCGTGTTTCTAGCTGTTGTCGTTTAATATGTACCATTTTTATCTCTTTTTTTGTCCCATTTCACCCCCTACAAATAAGAATCACTTTATGGTGCACGTTTTTGCTATAAGGGGAATGTACATACCAAATATCAAGCAAATATAAACAGAAATATTCAAAACACATGCTTAAATAAACTAAAATATTAGGGATTATTATGGATATTTTTAGTCCTTGTGAGGGAAAATTTTTTCCCTTTGGGCCGATTTCAATCCCAACCAATCTACGACTATAAGACGCATTTATGGAAAATTTGAACGTTCTAGCTCTTTTCGTTTAGATGCTAGCGTGCTTTCAACAGACGGACAGACCGAGGAACGGACATGGCTAGATCGTCTTAGAATTTTATGATGATCAAGAATATATATACTTTATAGGATTCCAGGTCGATATTACAAGGTGTTACAAACGGAATGACAAAGTTAGTATACCCCCATCCTGGAGGTGGAAGGTATACAAACTGTTAAACATGGTGGTGGCAACATCATGGTCTGGACGCTTTTTCGTGGAATGGTGTTGGACCCCTGCATCTCATCTCATCTCAGAAATTAAGAATATAATAAATATGCTGAAGACAACATGACAACATATTGGCGGTTCCAGCAGAATAATGATCCAAAGCACGCATTGAAACTAGTAAAATTGTGGTTCAATGATAATAAAGTTTCTGTCTTGGAATGGCCTTCACATTGAGAATTTGTGGACGGAACTGAAAAGGAACTTAGCTGGAAAGGTTTTCACAAACAAAAGACAACTTGGGAAGCAACAAAGAGTAGTTGGAACAGTATTTCCATTGAAAAGTGTCAGAAACTAAATAAGTTTTATCTTATTAATCTATAATTTAAAAAAAATACAAATTTTGTAAGACTTATGAAATAAGTCTATTATTTTGAATCGCAAAAATACTTTTTTTTCGTTTTTATAAATCCACAATGAAGTGAAAATTTTTCTTTTAAAATAAGCATAATTGTAGAATTAATATAA
The DNA here is from genome assembly GCA_947397865.1 of Polietes domitor. Classification (NCBI taxonomy): domain Eukaryota; kingdom Metazoa; phylum Arthropoda; class Insecta; order Diptera; family Muscidae; genus Polietes; species Polietes domitor. Next base: position 161,332,690 of record OX377619.1, on the reverse strand, counting down.
AAATAATAAAAAAAATCTAATAATAAAAATAAAAAGGGCTATTATTTTGAACAGCACTGTATATATTTCCAAAAGCGAGAATACAAATATTAATGGTTCCTTGCACGAAAATTTGAATTTGAGTACAAAATTAGAAAAATATATCCATAATAATTTCTTTATTATCGTTTTCGAGTTAACCCATTAACGCCTGACCACCAATTCCGTTGTCCGATTTTGACGAAATTTCACACAGTTAGTATTTAGGACATTTATATTGCGGTGGTATATTTAAAAAATGTTTATCATTCACACACGAGCCTGTGGCCTTTGGGTATTTTTCTACCTACTTAGGCATTAACGTGTTCTAAAATATATGAAAACAGTAGCAATAAACGTATTTTTTGTATGTTTTGATGACAATCTAGTGTTTATATATTTTTAACTATGTGGCTTGAAAAAATGTGTGTGTGGTGCGTTTATGTAGTGTGTGTGGTGTGTTAGAAAAATAATTTGGGACTTCCCCGTTTTTGGCTAGAGTGCAATGCAATAAAAAGTGTTCGATATAGTTTGTTGTATAAATTGGGTCATTGGTTGTATAAATTAGTACATGGCTGCAATGCAATAAATAGTGTTCGATATAGTTTGTTGTATAAATTGGTATATTGTGAGTTGTGGTTGCGACAGATATTCAGTAAAATAAATATTTGACATAGTAATACTGTAGTGATTTTAAATTTTGTGAAAATGTTTCGACGTCGTAAAGTTTTAACTGTAACTGAATTACAAGCAGAAATCGATGGATGGATTAGTGACGAGGAAGAAAATGTCGTTGGTCATAAAGCAGATAAAATAAATTTTGTTATTACTTCACCGGATAAGGTTGACAATATTAGTGATAATGAAGACATAGATGATAATCTACAAATACTTCATGATAAAACTCAATTTCCTAATGAAATGCCTGGCCAGTTTGAGATTGAATACATTTATTACGATAATAATGTGAATCTACCAGTGGTTTCTTAATCTATGGAAACAGACTATGATCCATTGGGTGCAGACGATGATCCTCAACCTACATTCTATATCGAAGGCAAAAGGGCGTGTCTCAGTGGGAAGTACACCTAAATGGAGTAAATCACATAACTATAAATTTGACAAACAATCTTTTGACAATGAAGTGAACGCCCAAAAAACATTGTACGAGATAATTGGTAAGTAGTGTGGCGTTCCTTCGTTGTATACACATCCTGAGAGCTATTTTTGGTTTGATAGGTTCGTACACACCATTGCAATTATGGGAATGCTTTTCTGATGAAGAAGTCATGAATATGATCATCGAAAGTACGAATGAATATGCTGGACAAAAAAATGTTGCTGGTTTCGCTACTTCAATTACAGAAATGAAAACATTTTTCGGAATCTTGTATCTTACAGGATATAATACTTTGCAAACCATCAGATCATACTGGTCAAATCAAGCATCTCTAGGATGTCAGATTGTGAAAGATGCGATGAGTCGAGATAGATTCGAACAAATAAAACAAAACATACACGTTTGTGACAATAAAAATCTTGATATAAATGATAAATTTGCCAAAATTACACCGTTAAATGATGCCTTAAATAAAAAATGCATGCAATTTGGTGTATTTACTCACAACCAATCGGTGGATGAACAGATGATTGCATACTACGGTCGCCACTCTTTGAAAATGTTTATTAGAGGCAAACCGATACGATTTGGTTACAAATATTGGGTTTTAGCTTCAGCGACAGGATATTGTTACTTTTTTATTCCGTATACTGGTGCTTCTGCCAACAATAATGCCGATTATGGTCTTGGAGAAAATGTGGTCTTACGATTGTTGGAAAATATAACAGATCCAACCCAACACAATGTTACATTTGATAACTTCTTTACTAGCCATAAGTTGTTGTGTACACTGACTCAAAAGGGATATTTTGCAACCGGTACCGTTCGCGACAATCGTACAAATCATGCACTATTGGATGATCTCAAATTGATGAGAAGAAAGCCGCGAGGTTCATCAGATTTTTGTTTGACAAAAACAACAAAATAATCGCTGTTCGTTGGAATGATAATTCGGCAAATATATCTTATTCACTTTATTCGTCCAATACTGACTATTTTTGTTTTAGGTGGTGACTGTGATGTCCAATTTCTTGAAGAAGATTTGATCGGATAAATCGGAAGATGGTATCTCTCGAGCAACCACATCTTATACATCAATACAATCAGCGAATGGGTGGAGTGGATTTGTTCGATAATGCTATGAACAATTATCGCATTTAAGTTCGTGGAAAGAAATGGTATTGGCCGTTACTCACTAATGCTGTGGATGCTGCTATGGTGAATGCTTGGAAGTTGCACTGCATCTGTAGAAAATCTGAAGGCGCGCGGCTTATGAGTCAACTTGATTTTCGTGTAAGTGTTGTTGAAGCATTGATAACAATAAGGGAAAATCGTGACCATGTTCATGGAAATGTTGTCGCGCAAATAATGACAAAACGGATGGATAAATTTGATCACATAATTGTAAAGATTGGTAAACGCGGACGCTGTGGGCAATGTGGAGGTAAAACAGAGTATGGATGCAAAAAATGCCATGCTAACTTATGTACATCCAAAGAACTGTTTTGCACAATTTCATGATGGCACTCCAAAAAACATTAATAAATTAAACCAGTAAGGAAAGGCTAAAGTCGGGCGGGGCCGACTATATGATACACTCCACTTTCTATCAGAATACAATTCAATTCGGAAAAAAGTGAAAACGGGAAGAATTTTTGTATGTTTCCTAATCATAGGCTAATATGTTCTGGTTCAATTTGTCAAATCGAAAAGAATATTTGTATCACGGCTATATCCAAAAATGGAATGAAGTGACCCATTTCACAATAGGTTCTTCCAGTTCTCAATTTTAAGTAATTCGATGAAAATACGTGGTTTCTGGGGCGGAAAAATCAAGTCGGGAGCGAAATTTTTATAGGAGCTATATATAAATCTGAACCGATCTGACTCATTTTCATCCTGGGTGTTTCTCATGCAAATATAAGATATTTTGCCAAATTTGAAGAAAATCTGTTAAAATATGTGGTTTCTACAGCAGAAAAAGTCAAATCGGGAGTGAAATTCGTATGGGGGCTATATCTAAATCTGAACCGATCTGGCTCATTTTCACCGTGGGTGTTTCTAGTTGAAATATAAGATGTTTTACCAATTTTGAAGCACATCTGTTAAAATATGTGGTTACTACAGCAGAAAAAGTCAAATCGGGAATGAAATTCGTATAGGGGCTATATCTAAATCTGAACCGATCTGACCAATTTTCACCATAGGTGTTTCTAGTTGAAATGTAAGATGTTTTGCCAAGTTTGAGGAAAATCAGTTTTAAAATGTGGTATCTAGCGTGAAAAGAGTCAAATCGGGAGTGAAATTCGTATGGGGGCTAATCCAAATCTGAACCGATTTTCTTCAAATTAAATAGCGTTCGTCCTTATCCCGAAAAACTTTGTTGTGCAAAGTTTCATTTGGTTCTGGCTACAATTGCGACCTGTACTTTGATTACAAGAATAGATGGACAGACGGACGGACGGACATCGTTAAATCGATTCAAAAAGTGATTCTAAGTCGATCGGTATAATTAACAATGGGTCTATCTCGCTTCCTTTTGGGTGTTACAAACAAATGCACAAAGACATAATACTCTCGTGGAGTGTATAAAAATATAAATAGTTATAAATCTCTTATATGACATGTATCTCGCTATAATTGTAATAAAATGTTTTTTTTATGAAATTTTTAGAGCCACTTATGTTAAATTTTTTTTTGTCTTTTTAAAATTAAGGATTTTTGACCCGTGAATTCCCCCCCAAGATATGACCCTATATGAACACCAAAAATGTTTTTAATTAGTTCCATCCTTTCTTTATCTGTTAGTAAACACGGATTTGCGATACCTCTCACACGACTCTAGCTAGAATTTTTCTAATGTAGCTCTATTTTTGGGTATTTTTCCTACCCATTCGTAGTTAATGGGTTTAAAAAGCCAAGAATTGATTGAAAAAATCATTTTTTTTTACAATTCTTTGGAGACTGTTCCTCTCACACTCTTTCTATGTGAAAGTGAAATTCACAACATTTGCAGCCAACATAAGTAACTTTTTTAATATTTAATAAAATTATCGGACTTATAGTTCCAAAATGAGAGTACAAATTACTAAAGGTACCTTCGACAAAAATTGGAATTTTAGAAAAAAAAAATAAAAAAATGTCCATACAATTTTTTTATTATCGTTTTCGAGTTTAGAGAGCCAAAATACATCGGAAAATATAGTACATGGATCTTCGAAAAAAAAATTGTGCGTTATCATTGATTTAGAGAAACGTGTATAAAAGTAAATAATTACCCTAACTATGATGTCGGCGAAGAAGCCGTCAAAACGCTGCGAAAATAATAGAATGAGTTGTTATCATTCAGATTATCAGCCAAAAAAATCAAATTTAAAAATTTCAGTTTTTCTATGCATTCATTATTCAGTTTTCAGTTCATCGTGAGATTGTTTGAACTTACCTTTCCGTCTCCCATTCACTCCCAATCACTTGCTAACTTTCCTGGTGACTAGACACCACATCAAATACAATTCGTTTATGAAAATTGTCTCTGTTTATTCTTAATTGAAAATGTTATATATACAAAACTTATAGTATCTAGTGCTCCTTCAGCACTCATCTCATTTCTCCGATTTATCCGATAATTTTTTGTTGGATTTTTTCCTCCTTTTCACCTTCTTGCCCTTTTCGGCTGTAGAAATTTCCGTTGTAGAAACGGAGGCTGGCAGCAGGGAGCTACGCGCTGTGGAATTCAATTCACTTTTATACATAGACAAAGGCTTCTTTTCCCTCCAGAAACGCAAGAAAAACTTAAAATCGGTTTTCAGGGCTACCTTGGATGGAATCTGGAATAGAATCGGTGATGGGTGATCGGTGATGATATGGATATGACAAACTGACTTATTGATTGAACAAGTCTGCTTACCTTTTCCCTTGTCGCCATTTTATTCGTATACCAAATAAATTCCACGATGCCTATGCACAGTGACAAAATCAAGCCGACGGTCAAAATCAGAAACACGCCGGCCATTGCCCTAAAGTCGACTTGATCCTTTTTGGTCTCTGTATTTTGGGTACAGTTGTTTTTTTGGCTGCGGAAGTATTTCTTGTGCAATTTATTCAATGTGCCATCCTCGCTGAGCTGCAATAAGGCCACATTCAGTTGTGAACGATATCCAGCGTCTGAAACAACAACAGAGAATCAATTTTAGTTAGGGGTTAAGACCGCTACCCGACTCCTACGTGAACTTACTCAACGGAACCGCTATGCCGTAAAGTTTCTCACCAAACGGTTCTCCGATGGCCACTAGATCACAATTCTGCTGGAGGTAGTATTGCAAAGTGGGCGTTTCCAATAAGTAGGCGTATCCGCCCTTACTAACAATTACCCGATTGACACCCTCTTCGTTTGTATTGACCAAAGCATCCGGTTTGGAAGTTATGATTTTACCCCAAGCTTTACGATAGACCGTCTCATTGGACTCGGAGAGAAATGTAGCCGTCGAGCCACCCCTGATTGTGCCAAATTGTATCTTATCCTGGTTCACCAAGTCATGGAGATTTGTTATGGATTGCTCCATTTTGGAGGCAGTAAGACTGGAGGTCACTTTGGCCAGATAAGTTTGAGCCATCAGCAAAGCGAAAATCCACCAAAATGTGGTAAATATACGCATGGTACTGGAGCTGTGGTAGGAGGAATAGGAAGTTGATTTTTTTTTTTTGAAAAATAAAATGTAAAAGTTGCCACCATAAATCAAATCTCTTTGTTGCAACGAAAAAGAAAAAACAATAGGGCCTAGGGTATTTCTTAATAGTCATTAAATTCATATTTTATATTATAGCAATCCAGCGAAGTATAAAAATAAATAATTATCCTAACTAATGATGTCGGCGAAGAAACCGACGAAACTTTGTTTATTCATATTTTACTTTTGAAGGAGCGAAATTTTATTTTTAACAGATATTCTACTCTTTCATTTGATATCCATATCATTTTTGTAAGATTCATAAAAGTTTGAAAATAAATTATTGAAACATGTGTATCCTTTACAGGACTTTTAATTTCCAAAACAAAATAGATGTTTTATTAATTTATTTTGGTACTATTGTGAACCATACAGAGACGATATGAGTATCAAATTAAAGAGAATAATATCTATTAAAAATACTTTAAATTTTATACTTATATCTATATGAGGTCAGTATTAACAACCATTTAAATTTACCCACTTAATTATAAAATAAATTTATGAATTACTTTTTATGGGGGAAATTTGAAATGGATTTTAATGGTGACCTAATATAGGTTAATGTACGTCATTTAAAGTATTTTTAACGGATATTCTTCTCTTTCATTTGATATCCAAAACACCTTTATACACACCCGTGAAAATTTTAAAATAAATTATTGAAACATCTATAACCTTTGCAGAATTTTTAATTTCCAAGAGATATAGATGTGTTAATAATTTGTTTACGTACTTCTTAGAGTCATACAAAGATCACATGGGTATCAAATGAAAGAGAAGACCATCTGTTAAAAATACATTAAATTTGATGCATATACTTGTGTTAGGTTAGTATTCCCCCCCCCCCCCCCCCCATTTCAATTTCCCCCCTTATTTATTTAGTTTAATCATATTTTACTTTTTAAAGAGGGAAATTTTGAAATGGTTTTTATTTTCGTATACTAACCTAATATAGATAGAAGCATGGAATTTAAAGTATTTTTAGCAGATATTCTCCTCTTTCACTTGACACCCATTTCACCTTTGTAAGACTCATAAAGGTTTGGAAATAAATTATTGAAAAATCTATATACCTTACAGGGCTTTTAATTTCCAAGAGATAGATAGATGTTTTAATAATTTATTTTCATACTTATGAGAGTCACACAAAGACATAAGACATAAGAATCAAATGAAAGAAAAGAATAGCTGTTAAAAACATTTTAAATTTCGCGCTTCTATCTATATTCAGTTAGCACAAACACACATTTCAATGGTCCCTCTTATTTATTTAGTTTATTCATATTTTACTTGTTAAGGGGAGGAAATTTGACATGGTTGTCAATGCTAACCTAATATAGAGAGAAGCATGAAATTTTAAGTGTTTTTAACAGATATTCTTCTCTTTCATTTGATACCCAAAACACATTTGTAAGGCTCGGAAAAGTTTGTAAATAAATTATTGGAACATCTATATACTTTATATGACTTTTAATTTCCAAAAGATCTAGATGTTTTAATAATTTATTTTCGTACTTCTACGAAACATATATTCACGATATAGGTATCAAATGAAAGATATAAATATCTGTTAAAAATACTTTAAATTACATTCCTCTACCTGTATTTGTTTAGCATTACTAACCATTTCCATTTTGTCCCCCTTTTTATTTAGTTTATTCATATTTTACTTTTTAAGGGGGAACATTTGAAATGGTTGTTAATGCTAACCTAATATAGATTGAATAATAAAATCTAAAATATTTTTAACACATATCCTTCTCTTTCATTTAAAATTCACACAATCTTTGTAAGACACGTAGAAGTTTGAAAATAAATTATTGAAATATACATATCCTTTACAAAAAATTTAATTTCCAAAAGATATAGATGTTTTAATAATTTATTTTCAAACTTTTGCGAGTCTTACAAAACTAATATGTATATGTAATGAAAGATATGAATATCTGTTAAAAATACATTAAATTTCATGCATCTACTTGTATTAGGTTAGCACAAACAAACATTTCAATTTCCCCCCTTATTTATATTGTTTATTCATATTATACTTTTTAGGGGAGAAAATTGAAATGTTTGTTAATGCTAACCTAATACAGATAGAAGCAGGGCATTTAAAATGTTTTTAACACATATTTTTCTCTTTCATTTGATACCAATATCAGCTTTATGGGATTAGTAAAAGTTTGAAAATAAATTATTGAAACATCTATATCCTTTACAGGACAAAAGATACCGTTGTTTCAATAATTTATTTCCAAATTGTTTCGAGTCATACAAAGCTGATATGTACATCAAATGAAAGAGAAGAATATCCGTTAAAAATACTTTTATACTAATACTTTTATTCTACATCTACATGTGTTTGGTTAGCACTAACAACCATTTCAATTTCTCCCTTATTTATTTAGTTTATTCATAGTTTACTTTTTAAGGGAGACATTTCTAAATATAGCTACAAGTATGCAATTTAAAGTATTTTCAGCAGATATTATTATCTTTAATTTGATATCCATATCATATTTCTAAGGCTCGTCAAAGTTTGAAAATAAATTATTAAATCATCTATATCCTGTATAGGACTTTTTAATTTTCAAAAAAATATGGATGTTTTAATAATTTATTTTGGTACTTTTGAGAACCACACAAATACGATATGGATATCAAATGAAAGAGAAGAATATATGTTAAAAATGTTTTAAATATTATGTTTTTATCTATATTAGGTTATCGTTAACAACCATTTCAATTCAATTCCCCCTTAAAAAGTAAAATATGAATAAACTATATGAACTAAGCGGGCAAATTTGAAATGACATTTAATGCTAATCTTATACAGACAGTTGCATGAAATTTTAAGTATTTTTAACAGGTATTGTGTCCTTTAATTGAAAATGTTATCCTTTCAAATTTGTAAAAGCCAATTATATCCATTTTGTCTACAGTTTCAGACGTATATCATCCAATGTAACGGATTTTCTTAAAAATTGTATCGAACGTGGGAGAGTTACTTGATTCTTGATTCTTGCCATCCAACTAGCACTGTCCTTTATCAAAGTGGACGTGATGCAGTTGAAACAGGACATACTTACACTGGTAAAATATCACAACCAACTTGCAGAATTGAGTTAATATGCAGGTGAAAGGAATTCCGCACAGACCATTGGAGTGTTGCTGTATTATCTTCGGGCACCCATTCAGTGGGCGAAAATCTAGCAAAATAAAGATAAAGAAAAATGCATTACAAAAAATATATTAATAAGTACATTGGGCGAAAATCTAGCAAAAAAAAAAATAAAGAAAAACGCATTACAAACAAGTAAGGAAAGGCTAAAGTCGGGCGGGGCCGACTATATAATACCCTACACCACTCCCTGCGTATATACCTCGCTTTTATTACTAAAGCGATCAATTTTATGAAGTTCATATAAATTATACAGTGTACTATAAATTCATCAAATCAATTTGACTAAATTTAACGAATATGGTAAATAATAAGATAATTAATAAAAAATTTCCTGAAAAATGACAAATGTAGATTATTCAGCGGTAATAGGATGAATCGGACGGTCATTTGAGGGGGACTATAACATCACTTGGGGCATGTGCCAAAACATGGGCCTAAGCAGTTCTTATTTACGGTAGGTATTTCTAGTGGAATATATCATGATCTGAAAAATTTGATCAAGATCCGATGTAAGATGTAGTTTCTAAAGCTGTAATAGAGTAGAATGGGGGTTATACCAAAGTATGGACACATATATCTGACTTTCATAGTATATATTCTTAGTTGAAATATAATATAATCTGCAAACTTTGAAAAACTTCCAATGTAAAATGTGGGTCATAAAGGAGTAACAATAAAAATGGGGCCCATTTGTAAGGGCGCTGGATTAAAAGTGGTTCCATATAGATCACTTTCAAAAGTAGGTATTCTTAGTTGATATATAACATGATATGCAAAATTGTATGAAGATCCAATGCACGATATGGGTTCTAGAGCTGTATTAGAGTAGAATGGGGGCCCAATTTGTATGGGGGTTATACCAAAATATGGACCCATGTATTAGACTTTCATAGTATGTAATATTAGTTGAAATATAATATACTCTGCAAACTTTGAAAAACTTCTGATGTAAAATGTGGGTCCTAGAGAGGTAATAATTAAAATTGGGACCATTTGTAAGGGCGCTACATTAAAAAGTGGGCCATTATAGATCACATTCAAAGTAGGTATTTTTTATTGAAATATAACATGGTCTACAAAATTGTATCAAGATCCAATGTAAGATGTGGGTTCTAGAGCGATACTAGTGTAAGCTGGGGGCCCATTTGTGTGGGGGCTATACCAAAACTTTGACCTATATAGCTGGCTTTCAAAATAGGTGGTTCTTGTCTAAATATAACATTGTGTGGAAGATCCGATGTAAAATGTGCATTTTAGAGCAGTAATATTGTAAATCGGAGGTACATTTGTATGGGGCTATATCAAAACATAGCCCCATGTGATCCACTTTCTCGTGAACTGTTTCTAGTTAAAATATAATACGATCCTGAAAAATTGGTCATGATCCCATGTATAATGTGTATTCTAGAGCAGTAATAGGGAAAATATAGGGATATTTGTATGGAGGCTATATCTAAATCTGAAGCGATCTTACCCACTTTCAGCATAAGTGTTTCTAGTTCGATTATAAAATATTGTGCAAATTTTAAAGAAAATCGGGTACAATATGCGGCTTCTAAAGCGGAAAAAGTGAAATCGGGAGCGACATTTGTATGGAGACTATATCTAAATCTGAACCGATCTAACTCGCTTTCGTCACAGGTATTTCTAGTTATATTATAAGGGGTTATGCAAAATTTGAAGAAAATCGGGTACTATATGTGCTTTATAGGGCGGAAAAAGTCAAATCGGGAGGGCTATATCTAAATCTGAACCGATTTTTTTCAAATTCAATACCAATCGTCCTTGGCCAAAAAAGTAACATCTGCCAAATTTCATGACAATCGGACCATAATTGCAACCTGTAGAGTGCGAACAAGCTTAGATGGACAGCAGACGGACGGACAGGCGGACAGACAGACATCGTTAAATCGATTCAGTTGGTAAATCGATTCTATCCGAATACAATCCAACTCTGTAAAAAGTGAAAGCGGAAAGAATTTTTGTATGTTTCCTAATCATAGGCTAATATGAGCTGGTCCGATTTGTCAAATCGATAAGAATATTTGTATCGGGGCTATATCCAAACATGGTATAATGTGACTAACTTTCACAATAAGTTCTTCCAGTTCAAATATAACGTGTAATGCTCACTTTGAAGAAAATCGGTTAAAATTCGTGGTTTCTGGGACGGAAAAAGATGGGAGCGAAATTTGTATGGGAGCCATATATAAATCTGAACCGATCTAACACATTTGAAATTGGAGCTATATATAAATCTGAACCGATCTGAACCATTTTCACCATGGTTGTTTCTAGTTGAAATATAAGATGTTTTGCCAAATTTGAAGACAATCTGATAAAATATGAGGTTTCTAGAGCGGAAAAGTCAAATTGGAAGCAAAAAAATATAAATCTGAACCGACTTTCTTCAAATTAAATAGTACGGGCGAAGAACGAATTCAGTCGCGTATGTCTACCGAACGTCCTCACGTCCGGGATGATATCACGAATATTGACGCACATCCCACATTACGACGCACAGTAGTTCAGAATCAAAATCCATCGGCCAAAATTCAATAACTTTTGTTCTAGTAGACATTTTTTAGTTCTGTAAAAATCAAAATTAGACAAGGACCCAATGATTTTTGAGATATTAAAATTAAAAATCGGTAAATCACATATATTTTAGAAATCGTATTTTTCGATTTTGAAGAAAATTAGAATTAAAATTTTTATTTTTTTTTTTTTTTTTTGATTTTTTGTTCATTGTGCGAAGAAAAAATTTCATTTTTTTGTATTACAGATTTTCAGATTTTGAAAATTGACTTTGTAGAACTGCTTCTCACACATTTTAAGAGATTTTGCACTCAATTTTTATTAGAAATTGTGGTTTGTTAGCTTTATTATAACGCCAAAAATATGTTTATGTCAAATATAGTTTGCTGAATATTGTGAAAAATAACCTTTTTGAAAAAATGTCTGAATTTGGACCAACACCACTTTTTTCCTTCAAAGCCTTTAACGAAATGTATACATATTTGGAAAGGTTGAAGGGTTCCCCATTTTTGTAGGGTAACTTTTGCCTGCATTTAGTGCAAAAAGTCAGATTTGTAGTTTCAAAACGCAATTTATTAATTTTCGTTTCATTAACTTCTGAAAAGTAGTTACGCAGATCAAAAGATGAGTAAATTTCTTTTATCCTCATGCTAAATTTGTATACACTCCACGAGAGTATTATGTCTTTGTGCATTTGTTTGTAACACACAAACGGAAACGAGTTAGACCCATCGTTTATTATACAGATCGGCTTAGAATCACTTTCTGAGTCGATTTAGCAATGTCCGTCCGTCCATCTGTCTGTCCGCCTGTCCATCTATTGTTGTAATCAAATTACAGGTCGAAATTATAGTCCGATCTTAACAAAAATTGGCACAAGTAAGTTTTGTGGATCAAGGACGAACGCTATTTAATTTGAGGCAAATTGGTTCAGATTTAGATATATTAGATATATTTTTCCGCTCTAAAAACCACATATTGTACTCGATATTCTTTAAATTTGGCACAACATCTTATAATACAACAAGAAAAACCTATGCAGAAAGTGGGTAAGATCGGTTCAGATTTAGATATAGCCCCCAAACAAATGTCGCTACCGATTTGACATTTTCCGCTCTAGAAACCACATATTGTACCCGATATTCTTCAAATTTTTCTCAACACCTTATAATCTAACTAGAAACATCTGTGGCAAAAGCGGGCTAGATCGGTTCAGATTTATATATAGCCCCCATACAAATGTCGCTCCCGATTTGACATTTTCCGCTCTAAAAACCACATATGGTACCCGATATTCTTTAAATTTGGCACAACAGAAAGTGGGTAAGATCGGTTCAGATTTAGATATAGCCCCCATACAAATGTCGCTTCCGATTTGACATTTTCCGCTCTAAAAACCACATATGGTACCCGATATTCTTTAAATTTGGCACAACATCTTATAATACAACTAGAAACACCTATGCAAGAAGTGGGTAAGATCGGTTAAGATTTAGATATAGCTCCCATACAAATGTCGCTCCCGATTTGACATTTTCCGCTCTAAAAACCACATATGGTACCCGATATTCTTTAAATTTGGCACAACATCTTATAATACAACTAGAAACAACTATGCAGAAAGTGGGTAAGATCGGTTCAGATTTAGATATAGCCCCCATACAAATGTCGCTCCCGATTTGACATTTTCCGCTCTAAAAACCACATATGGTACCCGATATTCTTTAAAATTGGCACAACATCTTATAATACAACTAGAAACACCTATGCAAGAAGTGGGTAATATCGGTTAAGATTTATATATAGCCCCCATACAAATTTCGCTCCCGATTTGACTTTTTCCGCTCTAAAAACCACATATTGTACCCGATATTCTTTAAATTTGGCACAAAATCTTATAATACAACTAGAAACAACTATGCAGAAAGTGGGTAAGATCGGTTCAGATTTAGATATAGCCCCCATACAAATGTCGCTTCCGATTTGACATTTTCCGCTCTAAAAAACCACATATTGTACCTGATTTTCTTTTTATTTGGCAATACATCTTATAATCTAACTAGAAACATCTGTGCTGAAAGTCGGTAAGATCAGTTCAGATTTAGATATAGCCCCCATACAAATGTCTGTTCCACTTTGACTTTTTCCGCTCTTGAAACCACATATTGTACCCGGTTTTCTTTAAAATTGGCACAATATCTAATAATCTAACTAAAACATCTATGGTGAATGTGGGTAAGATCGGTTCAGATTTAGATATACATTTATTTATATATATACAAATGTTGCTCCCAAATGTTTAACCCATTTTGGCCAAACTTTACGTATTATATTTCACCTATAAACATACAAGTGGGTCACATCGTTCCATGTTTCAATATACCCCCCTAAAAAGATGTTCTTTCCGATTTATCATTTTTCGTCAAACACTTACATTTACAGGATACAAAAATCCTTCCCGATTTCACTTTTTTACCGAATTGAATTGTAATAGGATAGAAAGTGGAGTGTATCATATAGTCGGCTCCGCCCGACTTTAGCCTTTCCTTACTTGTTTAACAATCGGTGTTCATTTGCCGGAAATATGCTCAATGGAAATATTCATGCAGCAATTCGATTTGTCTGCTAAATCGGATATTATTTTGGTTTTTTTGGGCATATTTCCGGCAAATGAACTCCGATTGTTATAAAATCCTACTGTCACCAAGTTCCAAGGAAGATCTGACCATATATATTGAGAAGATCAGAGGGAGTGAAGTATTTCTTACACCGCTTTAAAAAGCCTAGACACTTGAATGTTTCCGTTGACACATCGACATTGAGTAGATTGGATTCGAAGTCTGACCCAAGAATTCGTCGATAAAAATAACAAAAAAGTTGGCCTTTATAGCTTAGTGGAAGTGTGCGTGTCTTGCAATCTGAAGGTGCTGGGTTCGATTCCCGGCCGGCGCACTGGTAAAATTCAACATCAACAAATTTTCACTTTTCGTCATAAAATAATAGTTTCTGCTGCCAATTTTCTCATCCGAACACACTTTCACATAAAAATTGTCATTTCGATTACTCCAAGGTCCAGGAAAGAAATTAATAGCCATTAGCGATACATAACATGGCTGTTAACATAAAAAATGCAGCGCCCCGACCAAACTTATGCTTTCACAAATAAATTGTTTTATTCTTTAGGATGGTAGCTATTAAAAAATAAAGCAAAATATTTTTTTCCGACTTTTATCTATTTTATCTGAGTTCTTTCGTTTTTTCTTAAATATATTTATTTTTTTGGGGCTTTAGTAGCTCAGACTTATACTCCAAACACTAAAGGCAGCTTTGGCGAAAATTTAAATTTTAATGAGAATTGCAATTTTCAATATAAGTCGCCTAATCACCGACTTACCTGGCCAACACAACAAACACCAGGGACATCAACATCAAAGCGATCAATAAACTTAGCCACACATCCACCGAAAAGGGCTTTAGGAACTCAAATAATTGCGGCTCTTCGGGCTTTGGTCTCGAATACAGAATCTGCACACCCAACTGCATAAAGGGAACTGTAAAGTCGACCACCGTTCTCCGGTCATGGGTAATAGTCAAATCGCAAATGCCCATTTGAGCTTGCTGCACAAAAAGGCAAATAAAATCAAAAAAAAAAAACATAAATTCATACTCGTAATACTCCCACTTACATTGTCCATCAGTTGGCGTACAATGCCATCCCATTCCTTGGTAAGTTTATTGTAGGCACCATAATTGTTATCCGGCACCGGTTCATAGACAACATCACAATTTAATTTATCCGCCAATTTATACATAATATCGACGACATAGCCATCAAAACGATCATTGCCCTCATAATGGACACCCTCCGGTGGAATTTTCGCCTCGAAATAGGGTACACCGATTCGCGTGGCCACCGTAAACGTGATCTTCTTTTTCATCTTGTCGCCATCATCGCCTTTTTTCTTTTTAATAAATTTCCTAGTCATATTTGCCACCACGCTTTCGTACGGAACCAGGCCGCGTTCTTTAGTCCAAACATTCATGGGTTCGTCGGTCATGGCATCATAGATTTCCAAGTTGAAATCTTCACGTATGCCCCACGAGTTTATGGACATATTCTGACTCTTATAGTGCGGTTCGATGGTCTTCGGCTTCATCTGTAACAGACAAAACAACAACAACAACAAGAAAATCAATATTAATATTACATATATCCAATATCCGCTGGATGTTGTCCGTCCACTCGTAGTTATATTTATGTTCACATGTCACCAACCTTTCTGATTGTGTCTAACAAATCATTACCATTGTCCCAAACTGACGACCCGCCACACGATACTCTCGGCTCGGTTGTTTGCGAGCCTCTCTTGAGGTACGAATGCTGTATGGCCGTGTAGAATAGTACGAGAGCATCGTAGAGATTTTGTTGTTTCATTGTTATGACATTATCGGGCTGTAGTGGATTGAATATGTCCGTTTCGCTGTGTGTCGGCGGCGGTATGAAGGGACGCATGCGCACGCTTGTTATATTCGATTCAATCTTCGGCGTATACATTGTCTCGATGTTACTTGTATGAGTGTCCAAGTTGGTGAGGAAGTAGCTCTGGAAGTAGAAGGATATTTTATTAAAATTTCGCTGCCATCCTATCCCTCAAAATAAGCCATAACCAAGAATAAAGGCCGTAAAAAATATAGACTGAAACAATTGGCGGCAACAGAAATCAGATCGAGGTGGAAATGTAGTTCCCTACATGATAGCTTGATCTTTTTGGTCGGTTATTATGGCCTTTTATTACCAGAGCCAGTTGTTTATAACAGCAAATAATATGTTCTGATAATCAACTTTGAACCAAACATTTGTTTTTAAGTGTTGCTTTTTAATTTAATCAGTATTGTTTTCATATTCTTTTGTGTCTTTCTCTTCTATTCTCATGTATTTGGGCACAAATTTAGCACATATGATAAAAAGTTCTTATTTTCTAATTTTTGTGATTAAATTAATTTATTGGTATATTTTGGTAATTTTTCCTCAAATAGATGTTATTATTTAACAAAATAAAATGGTGCATTGAGGCACGATGTCGGGTTATTATGCAATTTAAAGCCAGTGCAAGTGCCTCTGTCATCCAGACAGATTTTGTGCAATATACTGAGCCATATGGGAGCTTATGGGAGCTTAAAAAATGTTGCACAATGTCCTACGCGGAGAAAAACTACCCATAAATAGGATTCTTTTATTTATAGAACCTCCGTAGCCAGGATCTTCCCCGGGGGGGGGGGGGTGGGTTTCATCTACACTCATAAAAAAGTTAACCCTATAATGAGTTAAAATTAACTAAAATTTAGGAAACCAAGTACATTTTTATTAAATATAAGCAGAATTTTGCTGAAATTTTCCTAAATCTAAGTAAATTTTTCCTAAAACCAAGTAATTTTTTACTAAATTTAAGCAAAAATTTCCTAAAACTATGTAAACTTTTACTAAATCTTGGTAAAATTTTGCTGAAAATTCCCTAAAACTAAGTAAATGTTTACTGAAATCAAGTAAATATTTAATCAAACTGAGGTCAATTTTGCTGATTTTTTTCCTCAAAACGAGTAAATTTTTACTTAAACTGAGGAAAATTTTATTTTATACAAGAAAAAAGGTGAAATTAAAATAAGTTCAATTTAACTAAAAAAATCAAACAAATAGTTTTGCTTCAGAGTATGCAAAACTGATACAAAAAATGATAACATGAAATATTTCTCAAGAGTTTCATGTTACCTCTACCATAAGGAGTTGAGCTATTACTCCATGATTGTTGCGAAGGCAAAATAGGCGCCTTCGCAGTGGTTGTTTAGAATAATTCATAAAGTATTTAAGACATAAGTCTCTGCAAACGAACGAAAATTGGTTCTTAGATTAATATTCAAGATTTTTTTTTTAATTTTAAATGTTTTTTATAAGTTCATTAATACTTAAACGTATGAACAACTCGGCATAAATTTCAGTAAATATTTTAACTTCATTTTAGGAAAAAGCACATTTTTAAGTTAAAATTTCCTAAATGGATTTTTTTTCTCACTTAAGACCTTGAAAATATTCTTCAACGTAAGTTTGAATTTACTCAATTGTAAGAATTTTTTATTAAATCCAAAGAAATGTTTTTAAGTAAATCTACTTCCCTTAATCTAGTAAATGAACTATTTATTATGGCTTCCAAAGAAGGAAACTTTACTCATACTTAGTTAATTTTTCAACTTTTTAGAAATTTTTTACTGGAGTGTTTGGAAACCACTCATATTTTATTGTCAGGATCTTCGAGAAATATTTTGATGCATTCGTCCGACAGACATTGTCGGCAAAATTGCATTTCAGTAATCCATCTATCAGTACACTCAAAGGAACATGTCAGTAAAAGAAAGCAGAAAGTCTACTGAAAGAGCAGGTTTTCTGCTGTTAAACAAGAGACAGCAGATGGTAAACAGCTGTTTGCTGTTTTTAGCAATATATATGATACGCATATTGTCCCAAGCTAATATAAAAGAAAATTCGAGCTAAACTCGCTTATGAACGCTTATCTATTTTTATATTTTAATCAACAACAGCCAATTTTAGCAGACTGCAAAGTCTTTAGCAGTGTGAATGGTGATGTAAGATTGCAGAAAACTGCTGTTATGCCAAAAAACAGCTGTAATAGCAGAAAAGTGTCTGCTGATAGGCATCAATGTTGTATAGAAAACGCATTTTCTGTGATGTACGAATTTTAAGATTCCAGCTTCATCCGTCAGATTGGTCGCTTGTAACATATATGTAGCCTGTCGCGAAAATCGCTGCAATTGGTGAAAAATCCAAAATTCGCCGTTGCAATTCCTTATATTTTAATTTTCTTCATTCATAATTCCGAAACTTTTCATATACAAATATTCCCCATGAAGTCAGCAATCAAATGCAAAAGAAATATTTTGGTATTCTCAATATAATAATAAGTTACGCCGGTTTTTCTAAATATACTTTTCACAATTTTTGACTTTATAGCCTCCATTTTTCCTATTTTAGCCTGATAACTGGGGAATAAAAATGCTATTATCGCGAAATGATGGAATTTGATAGTACGATATGCCCTACATCTAGAAAAATGTTTTAAACAATAGCGTTGTAGCGAATTATAACCTTCGGTTTTATGCTGCTCCATTGTTGAACTATTTTATTTCTATAATTTTTATGTTCATAGCCACTTATGCAGTCACAAACTAACGTGCGAGGGGATAGCCAAATCAGAAAATTAAAAAAAATGGCTTTAGAAAAAAATCTTTTCCAAATTTATATGACAGATGACATTTCATAGAAACGAAATTTTAAACACGTGAACATCGTTTTTGAGTTTCCTTTGTGGGAAAAATTAGTTTGTTTGCGGTAAACATGTCATCAGTTGTTGTAAATGAACAACGAGAAATAAGTTTATGTATATCAAACAGTTTTCTTCGTTTGTCGAAATGGATTTGTATTATAATTGCAAACTCCCAAAACATTGGAAGTAACAGAAACCGTTGTTGTTGCATCTGTGATGAAAATAGGACACATCGGTTATGATTTAGATACAGCTCCATAAAAATGTCCAATCGCAAATGTTACATCTTAGCGCTCTACAAGCACCAAGCAAGATTTCATTATGATATCATAGTGATTCTTATCTACACTTTTTTAAAATTACTAAACGATTTTGTTATTAAATTTCCAAACTTTTATTGCAGTACACAATTAATAGTTAATAAGATATAGCTCTAGTCGAAAGTCAAGAAGTGGTATCGGTTAATAAAAATGAAATTTTTCCGAACAATTTGGTGTCCATTAGCGAAATTAGCACTACAAAATCTTGAAATTGGCACAATTCGTTTAGTTTGTTTATATTTTTCATAACCTTTGTCCGAAATTCAAGAAAGTGTCCACGATTTTTTATGTAATTTTCGTATTTTCATGATTTTACTGCATAATTACCATTTCAGACGAGTTGTTTTAAAAAGGACCTTTAAAATTCTATATTTTATTGCTTCAGAAAGTCTAGAAAGTTTCGAAATCTCTCTGGCGGGTTTGAACCCCCAAAACACCACCCCCCCCACCCCCTGCGCACGGCCCTGTCCGTAGCAGATCCATTTAAAAGCTCAACTGTGATTCAGAGAGATCTTTCGGCGAAATTTGACATTAGCGTTTCCTCAAGAACCATAAGAAGAAGAACCAATTAGAAAAATTTATTTGAATGCATTTTTCAACATAAGTCACATCAAAAAATCGTCATATCAAAAAATGACTTACAGTTTCGAATTTCATTTGCTCAGGAGCATTTAAAAAACCAAAGTATTTTGGGAAAATATCGTCTGGATAGGTGAATCGAACTTTTGCCGGTTCGGATGTGATGGGAAACACCCTCCAAACATGCAGTACAACTCAAAGTACACATCTGAGACGGTAAAGCTCGTTGGCGAAAATGTGATAGAGTGTACTGTGTTTTCTGGACACGGTGTTGGTCCCATACACAAAATCGGTACACTGATGGATCAGTATTTTTACAAAAATCTACCTGTTAATACTACCTTATACCTTGTTCAAATAAAAACATGCCACTTAAGTGGCGTTTTATGCAGGGCAACCATCCAAAACACACTTAACGCCATTGAAGAACTGTTTGGAGCAGAACAGAATAGATTTTTAAAAATGAGCCAGCACAGTCACCGGATCTCAATCATATTGAGAATCTATGGAATGAACATCAACAACAATAGTACAGCAGTAAAACCCAAAAATATGTCCGTTTTGTTTAATGAAACTCAAAATTCCTGATATGCTATTCCAATGGAACGTTTTATGTCCCTTGTTGATGTGCAGCTATTGCTCAAAATAGTGGTTGGATATCAAAATATTAAATTTCTAATGAAATGTGTTGGTAATTTCATTTTTTCGGTTTGAATAAAGCTTTTTTAATTTGTGCTAAATTAATGTCCAACCACTTTTCGTATTATTTGTACTTTAGATGGAATAAAACTGAAATGCAACAAAAAACCCAAACAAAAAACAATGTTACATGGTTATCTAATCGTACGTAATATTTTAGAAAATTCCGGGTAAAAAACATGAAAAGAAGTTGAAATATTTGCTTTATAAAGTTACATGTGTTGAATGTGCTAAATGTGTGTCCACCACTGTATGTGGTTTTTAGAGCGGAAAAATAAAAATCGGGAGCAAAATTTATATGGGAGGTATATCTAAATCTGAACCGATTTTCTTCAAATTAAATAGCGTTCGTCCTTATCCCATAAAACTTCGTTGTGCAAAGTTTCATTTAGTTCTAACCACAATTGCGACCTGGACTTTGATTACAAGAAAAGACTAAATCGACTCAAAAAGTGATTCTAAGTCGATCGGTATAATAAACGATGGGTCTATCTCGTTTCTTTTTGGGTGTTACAAACAAATGCACAAAGACATTATACCCTGTGGTGTAGGGTATAAAAAGTTGTCGAAATAAGGAAAAAAACAAGTAAAAACGGCGTTAAGTTCGGCATGGCCGAACTTTATTTACCCTCCACCATGGATTGTCTTCCACAGAGGTTGTCGGTTTTCGTAGAAGTACAGTAATATTACAGGAAAATATACATTTTTTTAATATAGCCAAACCAAAACAAATACAAATATTGAAAAAATAATTTTATAAATAAAAATTATTTCAAACCATTATTTATTTCAAATCAAAAAATAAATATTCTTATATTTATATTTTCAAAAAGCTTAAATACCATAAATATTGGTAGATAGTGGGTGTTACAGTTGGTTGTATTTCCATTCTATTTTAATTCCAAAAGTACAAATTTTGAAAATCCATTATCAGACGTACATAGTTCAAAATAACCTAACTTCATGATTCAACCAATTTTTGCCGTAAAAGAAAAAGTACGAATTTGGAAAAAAACTTTTTATTTTGCGTGTCTATGCAGTCAGAGGAATGTATACATCGAATTCCATGATTCCAGCTGCGCCCATTTGGTTGGTACCATTTTTACCCCTTAAGATTACGACTATCTAAAATCTCTTTATTTGACGTTTCTACGCAACTAGAATTTCATCATTCTAGCTGTAGTCGTTTAATTGGTACTATTTTTATCCCTCTGTACCATTGTATCCCTTGAAAGTACTAATTTCGAAAAATTCGTCTATTTTCCGTGTCTACGCAGGCAGAGGAATGTATACTCCGAATTGCATGACCTTAGCTGCTGTCATTTGATTGGTACTATTTTTATCCCCTTTTTTCATTTTAACCCCAAAAAGTACGAATTTCAAAAAAATCAGTTTATTTTCCGTGTCTACACACTAATAGGAATGTATACTCCGAATTTCATGACTCTAGCTGCGGTCATTAGATTGGTACTATTTTTATCCCCTTTTTTTCGTTTTATTCCCCAAAAAGTACGAATTTTGAAAAATCCGTGTATTTTACTTATCTATGCTGTCAGAGGAATGTATACACCGCATTTCATTATTCTAGATACAGCCGTTTGGTTGGTACCATTTTTATCCCTCCGTACCCATTGTATCCCTTGAAAGCACGAATTTGGAAAAAAAAACCTTTTATTTTTCATGTCTACGTAGGCAAAGGAATGTATACTCCGAATTTCATGACTCTAGCTGCGGTCATTTGTTTGGTACTATTTTTATCCCCTTTTTTCTATTTTGACCCCAAAAAGTACGAATTTCGAAAAATCAGTTTATTTTCCGTGTCTACACAGTCAGAGGAATGTATACTCCGAATTTCATGACTCTAGCTGCGGTCATTTAATTGGTACTATTTGTATCCCCTTTTTCCATTTTAACCCCAAAAAGTACGAATTTTGAAAAATCCGTGTATTTTACGTGTCTATGCAATCAGAGGAATGTATACACCGAATTTGATTATTCTATGGGCAGCCGTTTGGTTGGTACCATTTTTATCCCTCTATTCCCATTTTACCCCTTAAAAGTACTAATTTCGAAAAAGATACTTTTATATTATGTATCTACTCTGTTAGAGGATTGTACCCACCGAATTTCGTATTTCTAGCTGTTGTCGTTTAATATGTACCACTTTTATCCCTTTTTTGCCCCATTTCACCCCCTACATAATTACTTTATGGCGCACGTTTTTGTTATCGGGGGAATGCGCATACCCAATATCAAGTAAGTACAAGCAGACATATCGAAAAAATATGCATAAATACTCTAAAATATTAGGGATTATTATGGGTATTTCCTTGTTCTTGTGAGGGAAATTTTTTTCCCTTTGGGCCGATTTCGCCCCGTTTCAATCCCAACCGATCTACGACTATAAGACGCATTTATGGTAAATTTGAACATTCTAGCTCCTTTCGTTTAGATGCTAGCGTTCTTTCAACAGACAGACGGACGGACGAACATGGCTAGATCGTTTTAGAATTTTATGACGATCAATAATATATATACTTTATAGGGTCTCAGGTCGATATTTCAAGGTGTTACAAACGGAATGACAAAGTTAGTATACCCTCATCCTGGAGGTGGAAGGTATAATAAAGTTAAAAGCTCTTAGTGTAGTCTGATTTAATTTTTTGTAGACCTTTCTTTTGGGAGATACCCATATGGATTTGGCGACACTTGTATGAAAATATTGTCACCAATTTGTCCACGAATATTTGTGGTGGCGCCATAAACATATTAATCACCTAAATTGCTCCGAACCCTATCCATTTCCTCATCGAAATTAAAAGCGATGATTTAATATCAAAGACTGAAAAAATCACATGCATAGATGCCACAGAACTTGAATGACGTACCGGACAACAAAATGCCTGGTATGACTCAAGGCGTATTTATACAGGTGATAGCACTAGAACAAGAACAAATTCGGCAACAACAAAATACAAGTAATTTTTTGAATGGTGAGCCATACTGTCAAAGCAAAATATATGGGATTTGACAGTTTCGGTTCGGTTTTGAATGAAAAAAATTTCAGTCAGCTGGGCTCCTGCTATCACCTTTATAAATACGCCTTGGTATGACTGATATACATTCAAAAATAAATAAACTCACATAAAACGAATTTGTCATATTGAAAGCCAACGACATATTCATAACAGCCGTCACAATATCCGCTGGACAATCAATCAAAACATTCCTCTCTTTCGAATTACTGATTCTCTTCCAGAGTACACGGTAATCGTCGTTACGATCGAACGGTACCATCTTTATGCCATTATTGAAATATTCTCGGTAGCCCAACAAGTGCTCCATGACCGCCAAATCTGAAACAAATAAAAAAATACACGTACATTATTCAATATTATATTATTCTAATCATCCATCGATCCGTATACTCACTCGATGACGTCTCATAGGCGATGGTAAACGATTTCCAATTCAACGGACTATTCTTTACTATGTCAAGTAATGCCTTCGACAGTACATGCACAGATGGCGCCACATTGATTGTATAGATATTCTTGCTCAGCACCCGATCCGTTTCCTCGCCATTCCAATCGAACTGGAAATGGGGTATGCCCGTCATGTTGCACAGAACGTTGACGATGTCTAAAGTAGAAAATGTTAAGACCAAAAAAAAAATAAAAAAAAAATAAATACATAAGAGAAAATTAAAATAAGTAAGGAAAGTCTAAAGGTGAGATTCAAATAAACAGTTTTTATAAGAGGATATAAGGATTTAAGGATATAAGAGTGGGTTTATAGAGATTCATAAAATCAAAACAAACATTCCGGATGCGGAAGCCCAATCAAATGAATCTACAACTGATCCTCGGTGGACGGTATTTAGCAAGAAGAAACGGTCAAGAATTGGAACATGGAACGCTTTTGGAATCCTCACGACTCGCACAATTATGTCGGGGAGTTAAAAACTATGGTCTGTGTTTCTGCTGTTTTTTCCAAAATATTGTCTCCCCAATCTTTAAAAATGATATCTGTGTGACAGACTTTCGGACAAACTAAAAATGCCATCCATCATATGATAGGTAATACAACAACAACAACAAATCATAAACATTAAAAAATGCCGCACACCGTGCACACCGAGGTATCGACAGAAGACAAGACAGAACTATTCTATATTCACTCACTATAGTTCCAGTTAAAAATAAACACTTACCACTTCTAGACGCTGAACTTGGGCCAAACACGGCAACAACATTGTTTTCAAAGAAATAACAGGCTAGGAAAAAATACAAAAAAAAATTGCGAATTTTTTTCTTAAATAATATACATATACATATAATATGTATAATAGTGTGGACCAAAATTATAGGGAATATCAGTGAACAAAATTACAGAGAAAATCACAAAGCAATGTTTTAAAATTATTTTAGATCGGAAAACAGTGGTTGACCCGCGAATGGGACTCACTGTTTTCCGCTAGTCAAGCATGAACGATATGCCCACAAGTAATCGAGGAGCTGCGCTTTCTCTTCATACTAGTGAAGTGTATCCTTCTTGCTTGACTAACTAATCGAAATTTTCTCATACTCTATGTTTTTGGACCACACTAATATACATATATTTGTTTTTTGTTTTCTTTCTAGATCGGGTTAATGAACTCTGAAACCAAAAAAAAAACGAAACGAAACAGAAAATTCTCTTACTTATTTCTTGCAAGATAGTGCTGTCATCTTCACTTATGAAACGTTTAAAGGCTTTAAATTCCACCTGATATTCCGGATTCAACATATTGATATCTTGAACGGCCGTATCGAAAGCTACCTCTAGGTTCTGTTCATCCTTGAAGAATATAGCACCTGGAAAATTGGAATACATACATACATACATATATATGTATATGTACATTAAACCGGGTCGGAAAAAAAAGTTGCACTTAAAATATGGTTTTAGAAATATTTCGGCTAAAGCTGGATTTTTGAGAGGTTATGTAAAAATTAACATTTTATTTTTTTTTTCTGATAAAAACAAGAGCGAAAAGTAACACGAAATGATGAATAATTCAAATTAATAAGATTTTTTGCAATTTTTTTTAAGTATAAATAAATAAAATAAATTCAAATTCAATTAAAAATTAAAATCAATTAAAATTTAAATTCAAATTCAATTAAAAATTAAATAAAATGTTTTTTAATTTCAAACTTGTAAATGAAATACAAAATTCCAATTAGAAATTTTAACAAAGTTATCATTTTTTCGATTAAGATAATATTATACTGATTAAAAATTAATTGAAAATTTAATGAATTTTTGAATTTTAATTCATTTTGGACCTATAAAGGCAATACAATTCAACAATTTCAATTAAAAATATTGACAAATTTATATATATATATATTTTTTTCAATTAATTTATTTATTAAAAAATAATTGAATATTTCAACAATTCTAAACCAATGGTTTGATTGATGCAATTACCACTTTTATTTGAATGTAGATTTTAAATCTATTTAAATTTTAGTTGACTTAAATAAAAATTTATAAAGAAAATTTACGATTTCAATTAAAAATATTAACCAAGTTTTCATTTTGTTAATTAAATTGACATTATATTTATTAAAAAAATATTTAAAAATTTTACGAATAAACAAAAGGTTTAATTGCTTCAATTAATATTTTTATATGAATTTAGATTTTATATAAAAGAAATTAAATAAAAATGTATCAATTAAAAATTTATTTGATTTAATATTGACTATTTTTTTAATTGCAGATTCAATTAACTTTTTATTAATTTCTGACTTATAAAGAAAATATATTGAAATATTATATTTTCATTCATATTATATTTTCATTGAAATATTATATTTATATTTAACTAATTCAACTAATACTTTCATTTGAATTTAGATCTATTTAGATAGAACTGGGACGGAAAAAAAGTTGCACCTAAAATGTTGTTTTATCAATACATCCGAAATATTTCGGCTAAAGCCAGATTTTTGAGAGGTTATGTAAAATTTAAATATTTTGGGAGGTAATCACCAAAACAAGCAGTCATTTTAGGTGCGGTGAACCGTAAAGTTGTTTCTCTCATTCATAACCCTACCGGGTTAATGTAAATTAGTCTGGGTCGCGGCCCATACAAATGGAAAAACAATTTCCAGTCACCCCACGAAAATAATGTTTGGACTGTTTAATGACGTATTGCAAAATATTTCATTCCTAGATCAAGCCGTCTGTGAGCTAAACGCTCCTGAAAATATCCCTAAAAAGCATGTTTTCGCGGGTAATTTTTCGGTATTATATGTTTGTCAATTTTTTTCCTGAAATAATACACCCTTGAAGACATTTTAAATATAAATTTTGAGTCTTGTCTTAGAGAAACTTATTGGTCGAATTATTTTACCTTTATAGTATTTTTTTGCGTTTTCTCGTAGTGACAACTGAAAATTTTTCGTATTTGGTAATTGTATTTTATAAAAAATAAATAGCTACAGTCAATACCTTTCGATTGATGGTTAAATGATGAAAATCAGGAAGGAAATTGACACCGCAGCGCTCATTTTTATAAAAATAGTTCGAACATGTCGGCTCTGAAAATCCATATCCTTTATTAACTTATTATACAAAAATGGAGTCAGTGGCCTCATTTTTCGTCCTATGTTCATCATTTAGGAATCATTCGAAAGGTATTGGTTCCTTCTATTTATTTTTTATAACATCTTTTACAAAATGTTTTCAAGAAATATGAGTTTTTAGCTGTCAACTTGAAAAACCACAAAAAATCTATATAAACGTCCAATAATACGACAAGACAAGAATACAAATTTTTATTTAAAGTGCTTCAATGGTTTATTAATTCAGAAAAAAATTGGAGAAAATGCACGGGAAAACATTGTTTTTTGAGGAGTTTTCAGTAGCGTAGCTCACAGATAGCTTAACCCAGCGACGAAATATTTTGCAGATTTTCAGTCAATAATCCAATATTTATTTCTGGGGGTGACCGCTGCAATTTATATTCGTGACACATCCTAATATTCATATACTTATAAGAGCGACTCACGGGAAAATATAGAAAAGTTAGACCAAAATAAAATAAAAAATAAAATTTTATATGTCAGATAAAAACTACTTCAAAATGATAAACACTCAAAAATCAAATGCAATTAAAAATTTTGGTTTAATTAAAATTTTAATTAATTTTGTACCTATGTATAAAGGAAATAAACAGTATACAATTTCAATTAAAAATATCAACAAAGTTATCATTTTTAATAAAAATAATAAGGAACTAATGCATTTTTTCATTTTTTTTTATTATTTTTTTTGAATTCTAAAAAGATTGATTTAATTGAATCAATTAATTCAGATTTATTTATTTCAGATAAGCCAAATAAAATGTTAATCGAATTAAATTTAAATGAATCGCTTAAAATTTAATTGATTTAAAATTAAAATTAAAAAAAATAATTAATTAAATAAAATTAAAATTAAAAGTTTTAATTAATTTCGGACCTATAAGGAAAATTTACAATTCATTCAAAAATGTTAATTATTAGTAATTATTTCAATTAAAATAATATTAATTATTATAATATTTTTAATAAATATATAAAATTGTTAAATTGCTTTAAATAATATTTTTTTTAATTTAGATTTTAAATCGAATAGAATTTTAATTGAATTACACTGTAATCAATCAATTAAAAGTGTAATTTATTTAATACTGATTAATTTTTTAATTGCAGATACAAATAACATTTCAATTAATTTCGGACCTATAAAGAAAATGTACAATTTCAATTAAAAATATTAACAAGGTTATTAATTTATTTCAATTATAATAATATTATATTCATAAAAAATATTTTTAAAATTTCATGAATTCTAAACAAATGGTTTAATTGATTCAATTAATACTTATATTTGAATTTAGATTTGAAATCAAAATAAAAATTTAATTAAATTAAAATTAATCAAAAAATAATTGGTTTAATATTGATTAATTTTTTAATTACAGACTCAATTAAAATTGTAATTAATTTCGTGTCTATAAAGAACTTTTCCAATTTCAATAAAAATATTAAAAAAGTTATTAATTTATTTCAATTAAAATAATTAATAAATATAACATTTTAATTTACTTCGGATTTATAAATGAAATTCATAATTTCAATTAAAAATATTAAAAAAATTATTAATTTCTTCTAATTAAAATAAAATTATATTTATTAAAAAATATTTGAAAATTTTATGAATTCTAAACAAATGGTTTAATTGATTAAATTAATACTTATATTTGAATTTAGATTTGAAATCAGAATAAAAATTAAATTAAATTAATCAATAAAAAGTAATTTGTTTAATATTGATTAATTTTTTTAATTACAGATTCAATTAAAATTGTAATTAGTTTCGTGTCTATAAAAAACATTTACAATTTCAATAAAAAATTATTAATTTATTTCAATTAAAATAAAATTATAGTTTTTAAAAGATATTTGAAAATTTTATGAATTCCAAACAATTTGATTTAATTAATTCAATTAATACTTTTATTTCAATTTAGATTTTACATTTAATAAAATTTTTATTGAATTAAATTAAAATTAATCAGTTAAAAATTTAGTTGTTTATCAATTAACATTTTAATTAATTTCGGACCTATAAAGAAAATTTAATTTAATTTAATACTAATACTAATACTAATACTAATACTAATACTAATACTAATACTAATACTAATACTAATACTAATACTAATACTAATACTAATACTAATACTAATACTAATACTAATACTAATACTAATACTAATACTAATACTAATACTAATACTAATACTAATACTAATACTAATACTAATACTAATACTAATACTAATACTAATACTAATACTAATACTAATACTAATACTAATACTAATACTAATACTAATACTAATACTAATACTAATACTAATACTAATACTAATACTAATACTAATACTAATACTAATACTAATACTAATACTAATACTAATACTAATACTAATACTAATACTAATACTAATACTAATACTAATACTAATACTAATACTAATACTAATACTAATACTAATACTAATACTAATACTAATACTAATACTAATACTAATACTAATACTAATACTAATACTAATACTAATACTAATACTAATACTAATACTAATACTAATACTAATACTAATACTAATACTAATACTAATACTAATACTAATACTAATACTAATACTAATACTAATACTAATACTAATACTAATACTAATACTAATACTAATACTAATACTAATACTAATACTAATACTAATACTAATACTAATACTAATACTAATACTAATACTAATACTAATACTAATACTAATACTAATACTAATACTAATACTAATACTAATACTAATACTAATACTAATACTAATACTAATACTAATACTAATACTAATACTAATACTAATACTAATACTAATACTAATACTAATACTAATACTAATACTAATACTAATACTAATACTAATACTAATACTAATACTAATACTAATACTAATACTAATACTAATACTAATACTAATACTAATACTAATACTAATACTAATACTAATACTAATACTAATACTAATACTAATACTAATACTAATACTAATACTAATACTAATACTAATACTAATACTAATACTAATACTAATACTAATACTAATACTAATACTAATACTAATACTAATACTAATACTAATACTAATACTAATACTAATACTAATACTAATACTAATACTAATACTAATACTAATACTAATACTAATACTAATACTAATACTAATACTAATACTAATACTAATACTAATACTAATACTAATACTAATACTAATACTAATACTAATACTAATACTAATACTAATACTAATACTAATACTAATACTAATACTAATACTAATACTAATACTAATACTAATACTAATACTAATACTAATACTAATACTAATACTAATACTAATACTAATACTAATACTAATACTAATACTAATACTAATACTAATACTAATACTAATACTAATACTAATACTAATACTAATACTAATACTAATACTAATACTAATACTAATACTAATACTAATTAAATAAAAAAATTAATTAAATTAGAATTAGTCAATTGAAAATATAATTGATAAACTCGAAAATATTGATTAATTTTTTAATTGATTAAACAATTTAATTGATTTTTCAATGAAATTAATAAAATGTAAGTTAAAAAGAGTCAGTCTAATGTTTATACTACATTTAAAAATATATATTTAAAAATGCGTAATAAGTTAGGACGATTTTTACCGATGTGTAAAGTGTGCTTTGGCACTTCAGACCCCGGAGCTACTGCTAATCCGATGAATATCGCACAGAAAACGGTAAACAGGAATGATTTCATTTTCACTTTAAAGTTTAGAAATTTTTCTCATCATCGAAAATTGTCCACTTGTTAACGTATTTTAGTTTATTATTTATTATATAGTTTGCTTATAATGATGTCTTTCAAACTATACGTTTTTCTTCTTTGATTTTGCTTTATTCAAATTCACAACTCCTAAGACATATAAAATCACAAGTGTTTGAATCCACGCAGCTCCTAAAAAAGTAGTTTGTGACGTTGCCCAACACTGATTGTATTTTTAAGTGTGCCCAACTGAAGTCTCAATACACATAAGTCCACACAAATCCTTAAAAAATCGTTTGACACGTTTCCCAACACTGGCTGCATTTGTAGGTCTTGCCAACCACAATCAAAATACAGTTAGACCACACTACTCCTCAAAACAAAGTCGTTTGACTCCTTTTCCTACAACTGATTTGTAAGTGCTACCAACCGAAATAACAATATATTTAGTCGTTTGAGTGACAATCCAACACTGGGTTTATTTTTACGCGTTGCTAACCGAAATCGCAATGCATTTAGTAGGACATACTACACGAGCGATTTGAATACAGAGTGGTCGTGTACTGACCACCAAGATCCTACGACTTGATTCCTTTAGACTTTTTCCTATGTTCTTAAGCCCCAACAGACCAACACTCTCAATGTCAACACAACCCATGCCATTGCACAAATTGAACCTAATCTATGTCTGCCCATGATTGTGGGCGACGTCTCCGTTCCGGCATAAACAAAACTAACACCATACAACAAAAAAATAAAAATATTGTGTCCGAGACCTAAATATTTTTTGTCTGCAGTGAGATTCATAAAATCAACACAAACATTTGTATACCCACCACCATAGGATGGTGATATACTAAGATTGTCATTCCGTTGGTAACACCTTGAAAAAATATCCTGAGACCCAATAAAGTATATATGTGATGGTGGTCTAAGTCACACTTTACCCGTTTTGAGATATGCAATGGTTTATGTTTGAGTCAATTGAAAAATATTTTTCCACCGAAGCACAATTTTTTTAGAATATCTCACTACTATATCGAACTTTTATAAAAAATCGACAACGTTGGTACCTCTAAGGGAACCACTACTTAAAAAAACAAACAACAAATATTTTATTTCAATTCCAAAAAGTAATATTTCTTTACCAAAAATTAAAGAAAGCACAAAATATTTTATTAAAAAATATATAAATATTTACACGTTGTTCGTCTAGAAACTTTATATTGAAATTGTTATTTACTTTTCAAATAATTTTACTTTATATGTTATTCAAATTATCGGATTCGCCTTAAATGATCGTTATAAATAAAATATGTTTGTTTACATAACCACACATCAATGTGTGACTTAGACCACTTTCAAACTAACACTAAAGACATAAAATGAGAAATGTCATTGTAACGGCACATTTTTTATAAATGCCAAAAGAAAAGTTCTTAAATTAGAGATAAACGGAATAGTACGAATTTCGTACTTTCTGGGGTAAAAATGGAAAAAGGGATAAAAAGTGTACAAAATTATCGCAGCTAGAGACATGAAACGGAGATAAGCGGAATAGTACGAATTTCGTACTTTTTGGGGTAAAAATGGAAAAAGGGATAAAAAGTGTACAAAATTATCGCAGCTAGAGTCATGAAATTCGGATATACATTCCTCTGACTCCGTAGACATGAAAAATAAAAGATATTTCTAAATTCGTACTTTCATGGGATGCAACGGAAACAGAGGGATAAAAATAGTACCAACAAAACGGCTATAGCTATATATATATATCCCTCTAATTGTAGACACGGAAAATAAATAGATTTTATAAACTCGTATTTTTAAGGAATAATATAGGAAAAAGGGGATAAAAATGGTACCAACCAAATGGCCGCAGCTAGAATCATGGAATTCGGTGTATAAATTCCTCTGACTGCATAGACACACAAAATAAAAAGATTTTTCGAAATTCGTGCTTTTTACTTTTACGGCAAAAATTGGTAGAATCATGAAGTTAGGTTATTTTGCACTATGTACGTGAGATAATTGATTTTAAAAATTTGTACTTTTGGAATTAAAATAGAATGGAAATACAAGCAACTGTAGAGCCACCATCTACCAATATTTAAGGTAGTTAAGCTTTTTTGAAAATATAAATAAGAATATATTTCTTTTTTGAATTGACTTGAAGTATTATTTCGATTATCGAGAGTAAACGTATTAGTAGCTTTGCCTTATATGCGTGGGTTGATATAATAAAAATATTACATCTATTTAATTTGTTTCAATATTTGTATTTGTTTTGGGTTGACTGTATTAAAAAAATATATATTTCCCTGTTATATTATTGCACTTCTATGAAAATAGACAGCCTCTGTGGAATGCAATCCACGGTGGAGGGTATATAAAGTTAGGCCCGGCCGAACTTAATGCCGTTTTTACTTGTTTTTATTCCATGCTTTATATAAGGTTACTTTCTATATATGTTTGTGTGCCCCAAAATTTGAAATCAATTTTTGAAAGCTTTTTTCTCAACCAATTTTGCTCAAATTTTGCACACTTAATCATTTTCGATGACAATACAAGGAAATGGAAAAATTTGACCAATTGGACAAAGGGGCGTGGCACCTCCCATAAGAAGTTAAAACCTATTATTGAATATTGTCAGTTCTATGACACCTAGAATGCTGAAATTTTGTGTAAGTGCATCTAGCATCAATTCGCATAGTTGTGCCAAAAATGGGCGGTATTGGAAAAGTGGGCGTGGCATCTCCCATACGAAGTTAAAACCTATTATTGAATATTGTCAGTTCTATGACACCTAGAGTGCTGAAATTTTGTGTAAGTGCATATACCATCAATGTGCATAGTTGTGCCAAAAAGGGGCGGTATTGGAAAAGTGGGCGTGGCACCTCCCATACGAAGTTAAAACCTATTATCGAATATTGTCAGTTCTATGACACCTAGAGTGCTGAAATTTTGTGTAAGTGCATCTAGCATCAATTCGCATAGTTGTGCCAAAAATGGGCGGTATTGGAAAAGTGGGCGTGGCATCTCCCATACGAAGTTAAAACCTATTATTGAATATTGTCAGTTCTATGACACCTAGAGTGCTGAAATTTTGTGTAAGTGCATCTAGCATCAATTCGCATAGTTGTGCCAAAAAGGGGCGGTATTGGAAAAGTGGGCGTGGCATCTCCCATACGAAGTTAAAACCTATTATTGAATATTGTCAGTTCTATGACACCTAGAGTGCTGAAATTTTGTGTAAGTGCATCTAGCATCAATTCGCATAGTTGTGCCAAAAAGGGGCGGTATTGGAAAAGTGGGCGTGGCATCTCCCATACGAAGTTAAAACCTATTATTGAATATTGTCAGTTCTATGACACCTAGAGTGCTGAAATTTTGTGTAAGTGCATCTAGCATCAATTCGCATAGTTGTGCCAAAAAGGGGCGGTATTGGAAAAGTGGGCGTGGCATCTCCCATACGAAGTTAAAACCTATTATTGAATATTGTCAGTTCTATGACACCTAGAGTGCTGTAATTTTGTGTAAGTGCATCTAGCATCAATGTGCATAGTTGTGCCAAAAATGGGCGGTATTGGAAAAGTGGGCGTGGCACCTCCCATACGAAGTTAAAACCTATTATTGAATATTGTCAGTTCTATGACACCTAGAGTGCTGAAATTTTGTGTAAGTGCATCTAGCATCAATTCGCATAGTTGTTCCAAAAAAGGGCGGTATTGGAAAAGTGGGCGTGGCACCTCCCATAAGAAGTTAAAACCTATTATTGAATATTGTCAGTTCTATGACACCTAGAATGCTGAAATTTTGTGTAAGTGCATCTAGCATCAATTCGCATAGTTGTGCCAAAAATGGGCGGTATTTGAAAAATGGGCGTGGCATCTCCCATACGAAGTTAAAACCTATTATTGAATATTGTCAGTTCTATGACACCTAGAGTGCTGAAATTTTGTGTAAGTGCATATACCATCAATGTGCATAGTTGTGCCAAAAAGGGGCGGTATTGGAAAAGTGGGCGTGGCACCTCCCATACGAAGTTAAAACCTATTATCCAATATTGTCAGTTCTATGACACCTAGAGTGCTGAAATTTTGTGTAAGTGCATCTAGCATCAATTCGCATAGTTGTGCCAAAAATGGGCGGTATTGGAAAAGTGGGCGTGGCATCTCCCATACGAAGTTAAAACCTATTATTGAATATTGTCAGTTCTATGACACCTAGAGTGCTGAAATTTTGTGTAAGTGCATCTAGCATCAATTCGCATAGTTGTGCCAAAAAGGGGCGGTATTGGAAAAGTGGGCGTGGCATCTCCCATACGAAGTTAAAACCTATTATTGAATATTGTCAGTTCTATGACACCTAGAGTGCTGAAATTTTGTGTAAGTGCATCTAGCATCAATTCGCATAGTTGTGCCAAAAAGGGGCGGTATTGGAAAAGTGGGCGTGGCATCTCCCATACGAAGTTAAAACCTATTATTGAATATTGTCAGTTCTATGACACCTAGAGTGCTGAAATTTTGTGTAAGTGCATCTAGCATCAATTCGCATAGTTGTGCCAAAAAGGGGCGGTATTGGAAAAGTGGGCGTGGCATCTCCCATACGAAGTTAAAACCTATTATTGAATATTGTCAGTTCTATGACACCTAGAGTGCTGTAATTTTGTGTAAGTGCATCTAGCATCAATGTGCATAGTTGTGCCAAAAATGGGCGGTATTGGAAAAGTGGGCGTGGCACCTCCCATACGAAGTTAAAACCTATTATTGAATATTGTCAGTTCTATGACACCTAGAGTGCTGAAATTTTGTGTAAGTGCATCTAGCATCAATTCGCATAGTTGTGCCAAAAAGGGGCGGTATTGGAAAAGTGGGCGTGGCATCTCCCATACGAAGTTAAAACCTATTATTGAATATTGTCAGTTCTATGACACCTAGAGTGCTGAAATTTTGTGTAAGTGCATCTAGCATCAATTCGCATAGTTGTGCCAAAAAGGGGCGGTATTGGAAAAGTGGGCGTGGCATCTCCCATACGAAGTTAAAACCTATTATTGAATATTGTCAGTTCTATGACACCTAGAGTGCTGAAATTTTGTGTAAGTGCATCTAGCATCAATTCGCATAGTTGTGCCAAAAAGGGGCGGTATTGGAAAAGTGGGCGTGGCATCTCCCATACGAAGTTAAAACCTATTATTGAATATTGTCAGTTCTATGACACCTAGAGTGCTGTAATTTTGTGTAAGTGCATCTAGCATCAATGTGCATAGTTGTGCCAAAAATGGGCGGTATTGGAAAAGTGGGCGTGGCACCTCCCATACGAAGTTAAAACCTATTATTGAATATTGTCAGTTCTATGACACCTAGAGTGCTGAAATTTTGTGTAAGTGCATCTACCATCAATGTGCGTAGTTCTGCCAAAAATGGGCGGTATTGGAATAGTGGGCGTACCACCTCCCATACGAAGTTAAAACATATTATCGAATAGTGTCAGTTCTATGACACGTATAGTGCTTTCGAATATATGCATTTTCGAATATATGCCGTTCTATGGCAGATAAAAAACTGAAATTTTGCAGTAATTTTTCCTTCTACAAAAGATAACTAAAAAAGAATTTCTAGTCCCAATAGAATTCTGCTTGCATAAAGCATGGATTTGAAAAAAAATTTTTTTTTGATTTACTAGTTTCACTTAAAGCTTCCTGAATGTTCGCTTGGCATAGTTTCCTTATATTTTTAGTTTAAGTATGTATATATATTTCAAAAATAGTTTCGTTCTTTATAATTTACACAAATGAAATGTTGAAAAAAATACACACAATTGTATTAATTTAAATTATTTTTTTACAAACATTTCAACTATTGAAATGCTTTCTAAAGAAAACTAATAAAATCAAAAGTTTTTGATTTTCACTTAAGCCTTTTTTTAAAAAAAAAGTCACCGATATTTTTTGCCGAACGTTTTTTATAATTTTTGTCACTTTTATTTTTATAATTTTTATTTTTCATTTAACACTTTTTCCATATTTTTTTTCTTTTTCAAATTTATATAATTTGATAATATAACTTTATTATTTCTTTCTTCGAATTTCCATATTAATATGTATACAGTTTTGCCACATCAAAGCACTAAAATATTCGAAAATAAAAGTCCAAAAACTATTTCTCCGCCTCCGTTATATATTTAGGCGATCCAACATCATCCGGTTCCGTGCGTTCACTGATGCCACTTAGTGCGTGTACAGGTTCATCAGCGTGTGTTCTCAGCCAAACAAGCCCATCATCACGTTCATCCTCATCGCAGCAGCCGCTATGGGCGCCCTCAAGCATGGAAACCTACCCGTAACTCTCGCCACTACTGTCTGCTCTGGTATTCTTATTGGTTCCACAACATTTTGTTGTGGTTGTTGTTGTGTTTGTTGGTCGTCTTAATTATTTTGGAATTTTATACAGAATTTTATTCTTTCTAAACGCTCTCGCTTAGATTGTGGTGCGTGTGTGTGTGTGTATGGGTAAATAGCTTTTTATCCCACTTTTGTCTTTTGTGTAAATATTCAGCCGTCACTCACGCTGAAAATATTGCCGATAATTTCGGCATCTCGCATGAGTAGGAAAAACTTATAGCAAAACAATTTCCGATACATCTTGGGGGGGCCGGAAGGGGACTCTGTCATGTTTTGTCTTTTGGCATCCCCTCTGGGGGTGTGCAATCATTCGTCGCGTGGAGTTCTTTTCGAATATATTTATGGGGGATCGCAGACACGAACAGGTATCGGAACCGGGTGCACGATTATGAAAAACGAACCAAAAAAATGTCATGAAATCTTATTTTTTATATGAAAAATCACTCAAGAAATTCGGTATTTTTTCATAATATTTGGGCAATATTTCATATTTGTCAAAAACCAAATATGAAATTCCGACCAAATGTCGGAAAATCCCGAAGAAAACCTCTAACCTTGACAGTTTTAAGAGGTATTTTTTTTAAACACATAAGCCCTAATACGCACGAAGTATATAGCACGTCGAACAATCGAATTTTTTCAGACAAGGACCTATAGATTTCCCACACTTCCCATGTAACATAAAATGAGCATGTAAAAACGGCCCGGCTGAACTTATATTTGGTTTGTACCACTTTTTATCACCTCTTACCCCCTTAAAAGTACGACTTTCTAAAATCTCTTTATTTTACGTGTATGCGCAACCTCTACAAAGATGGATATACACACCGAATTTCATGAACAGTTGGTACCATTTTTATCCTTCTTCCCATGTCTACGCAGTCAGAGGAATGTATACTCCGAATTTCATTACTTTAGATGCAGCCATTTGGTTGATACCATTTTTATCCCTCTATTCCCATTTTACCCCTTAAAAGTACGAATTTAAAAAAAATATTTTATATTATGTATCTACTCAATTAGAGGAATGTACGCACCGAATTTCGTTTCGTTTGATAGGTACCATTTTTATCCCTTTTTGCCCCATTTCACCCCTACGAATTAGAATTTCACGATTCTACTTTAGTTGATTCCATTTTTATCCCGTCTACGTGGTCGATTGTGCACCATTTTTATCCCTTTTTGCCCCGCTCGCTTCTTAAAAGTAAAAATTCCAAAAAATAAATTTATGTTGTCCGTCTACGTGGTCGGAGGTATGTACATGTCAAATTTCACTATTCTAGCTGTATTACTTTAGTTGGTACCATTTTTATCCCTTTTTGTCCCGCTCGCTTCTTAAAAGTAAAAATTCCAAAAAATAAATTTATGTTAAATCCATCGGCCAAAATTCAATATCTTTTGTTCTAGTAGACATTTTTGAGTTCTGTAAAAAACCAAAATTAGACAAGGACCCAAGGATTAATTTGATACATTAACAAAGTCGATATATTTTTGAAATCGGCCCAAAGTTGACTACTTTTCGTATTTTTAGATTTTAAAGAAAATTAAAATTGTTGCAGCTAAAAGTTGACTGTGCAGTTTCGATGGGCGCTACCCCATCTCGTCAGAACTTTCGCAAAGAATGTATGTCTTTGACTCAAATCAGGGTTCATATTAGTACCAGCGGTCACATATGACAAATGAGAAGCGCTAATAAACAAAATATTCCACCGAACTAAGTCGATATACTAAAAATCTCACTTTGCCAATTCAATGTTATGCATGTGCTCGCAACAATGCAAGGGTTGTTGTTGTACGGTATGTCCCGTCTTCACTGTACCTCGTGTGTATTGTTGTTGTTTGTATGTATTGTTGGTCTGTTATTTTGTATGTGTTGTCATTTATTTTGGTTCAAGACCAAAGGTTGTGATGAAGTAAGTCTTCAGCAGAACCCAAAATTAGCAAAAAAGCCAGTTGGCAAAGTGAGATTTTTAGTGTATATTTTGAAAATTGAAAAAACGTAATTTCTTTTTTGTCTTTGTCGAACTGTTTCTCACACATTTTAAGAGTTTTTGCGCTCAAAAATTGTGGAAATTGTGATAGCTTTATTATGACGTCAAAACTGTTTGTGCCAAATATAGTTTGGTTGTAATGAATATTGTCAAAAATATACTTTTTGAACAAATGTCCGACTTAAAACTTTTTTCCTTCAAAAGCCTTTAACGAAATACATATATACATATTTGGAAAGGTTGAAGGGTTCCCCGTTTTTGTAGGGTAACTTTTGCCTGCACGAAATTCCACCCTTGGAAGATAGGATACATTTTGTGCAAAAAGTCAGATTTTTTAGTTCCAAAAACGCAGTTTAGTCATTTTCGTCTCTCGTCACTTTTGAAAAGTTGGTACGCACATAAAAAATAAAAAAATGCACTTAATTTCCTTAAATTGGTACCATTTTGACCCCTTTTTGTCTCTTTCCTCCCATAAATGTCCATGTTCAAAGCAACCCCCCCCCCCCCCTTTGTTTATGCTAATTTTAAATACCATCAAATCTCTTGCGCAGTGTCCCATATGTGTATTCATGAAAACATCCCAAATTAGTTTATAAATAAATATTGCTTCTTTGATCTAAAACGCTATTGTTAAATATATACATGCATACATGTGTATATATATTGTATGCGTGTATTTTCCAGACAAAATATATTAGCCAATGCATGGTAGTTTGTCAGAAGATAATTCTTCATCGTACACTGTGAAAAACAAAAATGGAAGCGCATTTGGTGCTGTTTTCGTCAGAGGTTTGTTTTTCTAGCGGGCAACATATTGGTTCATAATAAATTGTTCAGACCAGCAACAAATCATGTTTGATTTTTTTATTATTTGACTAACGTTTTACTGTAATAGCAATTGGCAGCAAATGATTTTTTTTAGTAATTAACCAAATTGGTACTTATATTTTATTTATAGTGAAATTTGTGTAGAATATTTTTTCACACACAAAACCGCCCCAAAATTCAAATTTGTGGGACAAAAGAACGAAATTAACCCTAAAATAAATTTAAAGTTCTGACTTATTTCTGGCATTTAAGTTGAGTTTTGCGTATTGGTGTATTCAGAGACTTATAGTAGAATTGCAAATATTTAAAAAATGTTAAAATGTTCCACAAAAATGTATCTCGTGGTGTTTTGAGTAATATTGCCGAACGCATGCCATACTTCAAATGTAAGGATCACAAGGTTTCATCATAAGAATGTGGCCACCATATGCACAATTTGAAAACGCCAATAATGGTATGTTATTTTTACCCCCTCTATCATAATCTATTGTCAGAACCCTGTTATTTCTGAAAAATTTTAATTTTGTTCCACAGTGTTATTTAACAGAATATTTGTTGTTATACAGCAATAGATAAATCCAAATGATCGCAACTGGCGAATGTACTCTTATTCACTTTAAAAAGTGGTTTAGTAGCGATCGTTGAAGAAAATCGAAAAACGTGTATTTTTTTAATATTTTTTCTTTTGACGATTTATCGAGCCAAATTAAATTTTATCACAAAAATAAAATTATATCGGAGAATGGCAAAACATACAACAGATTTTCATAACTAATCGTTTTTAAAATTTTAAAAAGTTTTAATTTTATTTTTTATTAAACTTATGTGCCTTTATTATTGAAGTATAAGCCTGAGTTATAGCTTAAATTTAAGGTAATTGTCATGGGTACAAATGTTGCAAAAGTACCTTTCACGTGGTTTAGTAGCGATCGTTAAAGAAAATAAAAAAAACGTGTTTTTTATCGTTTACGATTTATGGAGCTAAACTAAAATTTATCATAAAAATAAAATTATATCGAAGAATGACAAAGCAAACCACAGCTTTTCATAACTAAACGTTTTCAATATTTAGAATTTAAAAAAAAAATATTTTATTTTTATACACTCCATGAGAGTATTATGTCTTTGTGCATTTGTCTGTAACACCCAAAAGGAAACGAGATAGACCCATCGTTTATTATACAGATCGGCTTAAAATCACTTTCTGAGTCGATTTAGCAATGTCCGTCCGTCTGTCTGTCTGTCCGTCCATCTATTCTTGTAATCACGATACAGGTCGCAATTGTTGACAGAACCAAATGAAACTTAGCACAACGTAGTTTTTCGGGATAAGGACGAATGCTATTTAATTTGAAGAAAATCGGTTCAGATTTAGATATAGCCCCCATACGAATTTCACTCCCGATTTGACTCTTTTCACTCCAGATACCACATTTTACAACAGATTTTCTTTAAAATTGGCAAAACATCTTATATTGCAACTAGAAACACCTGTGGTAAAAATGTGTTGGATCGGTTCAGATTTATATATAGTAGCTCCCATACAAATTTCGCTCCAGATTTGACTTTTTCCGCTCTAGAGACCACATAATGTATCAGATTGTCTTCAGATTTGATAAAACATCTTATATTTCCACTAGAAACACCCATGGTGAATATCGGTCATATCGGTTCAGATTTATATATAGCTCCCATACAAATTTCGCTCCCGATTTGACTTTGTCCGCTCTAGAAACCACATATTGTATCAGATTGTCTTCAAATTTGGTAAAACATCTTATATTCCCACTAGAAACACCCATGGTGAATATCGGTCAGATAGGTTCAGATTTAGATATAGCCCCCATATAAATGTCGCTCCCGATTTGACTTTTTCCGCTTTAAATGCCACATATTCTAATCGATTTTATTTAAATTTCGCACAACATCTTATAATCTAACTAGAAAAACCTGTGGCTAAAGCGGGCTAGATCGGTTCAGATTTAGATATAGGCCCCATACAAATGTCGCTCCCGATT
Organism: Polietes domitor; assembly: GCA_947397865.1. NCBI lineage: Eukaryota > Metazoa > Arthropoda > Insecta > Diptera > Muscidae > Polietes > Polietes domitor. Next base: position 161,290,491 of record OX377619.1, on the reverse strand, counting down.
TGAATTTTGCGTTGCAGAAACCATATATTTTACCCGATTTTCTTTAAATTTGGGACAACATCTTATAATCCAATTAGAAACACTATGCAGAAATTGGGTAAGATCGGTTCAGATTTAGATATAGCCCCCATACAAATGTCGCTCCCGATTTGACTTTTGCCGCTTTAAAAGCCACATATTGTGCTCGATTTTCTTTAAATTTCGACAACATCTTATAATCTAACTAAACAAAACTATGGTGAAAGTGGGTAAGATCGGTTCAGATTTAAATATAGCCCAAATACAAATGTTGCTCCCAAAAGTTTAACCGATTTTGGCCAAACTATACATTTTATTTTTCACCTATTTCGTTCCGGGTTTCAATATAGCCTCATACAAATGTCCTTTCCGATATTACATTTTTTGTCAAACACATTCATTTACAGGATACAAAAAACCTTCCCGTTTTCACTTTTTCACCGAATTGAATTGTATTCGGATTGAAAGTGGAGTGTATCATAGAGTCGGCCCCGCCCGACTTTAGCCTTTCCTTGCTTGTTTTATTAAAATTAGAACTAGAACAAATAGAACAAAGGTACCCTTTTTATACACTCCACGAGAGTATTATGTCTTTGTGCATTTGTTTGTAACACCCAAAAGGAAACGAGATAGACCCATTGTTAATTATACCGATCGTCTTAGAATCACTTTCTGAGTCGATTTAGCAATGTCCGTCTGTCTGTCCGTCCGTCCGTCCGTCCGTCCGTCCGTCCGTCCGTCCGTCCGTCCGTCCATCTATTCTTGTAATCACGATACAGGTCGCAATTGTAGACAGAACCAAATGAAACTTTGCACAACGATGTTTTTCGGGATAAGGACGAACGCTATTTAATTTGAAGAAAATCGGTTCAGATTTAGATATAGCCCCCATACGAATTTCACTCCCGATTTGACTCTTTTCACTCTAGATACCACATATTACAACAGATTTTCTTTAAAATTGGCAAAACATCTTATATTGTAACTGGAAACACCTGTGGTAAAAATGTGTTAGATCGGTTCAGATTTATATATAGCTCCCATACAAATTTCTCTCCCGATTTGACTTTTTCCGCTCTAGAGACCACATAATGTATCAGATTGTCTTCAGATTTGGTAAAACATCTTATATTTCTACTAGAAACACCCATGGTGAATATCGGTCAGATCGGTTCAGATTTATATATAGCTCCCATACAAATTTCGCTCCCGATTTGACTTTTTCCGCTCTAGAAACCACATATTATATCAGATTGTCTTCAGATTTAGTAAAACATCTTATATTCCCGCTAGAAACTCCCATGGTGAATATCTGTCAGATCGGTTCAGATTTATATATAGCTCCCATACAAATTTCGCTCCCGATTTGACTTTTTCCGCTCTAGAAACCACATAATGTATCAGATTGCCTTCAGATTTGGTAAAACATCTTATATTTCCACTAGAAACACCCATGGTGAATATCGGTCAGATCGGTTCAGATTTATATATAGCTCCCATACAAATTTCGCTCCCGATTTGACTTTATCCGCTCTAGAAACCACATATTGTATCAGATTGTCTTCAGATTTGGCAAAACATCCTATATTTAAACTAAGAACATCTATGGTGAAAATCGGTTCAGATTTAGATATAGCCCCCATACAAATGTCGTTCCCGTTTTGACATTTTCCTCTGTAGAAACCACGTATTGTACTCGATTTTCTTTAAATTTGGCACAACATCTTATAATCTTACTAGAAACAACTATGCAGAAATTGGGTAAGATCGGTTCAGATTTAGATATAGCCCCCATATAAATGTCGCTCCCGATTTGACTTTTGCCGCTTTAAAAGCCACATATTGTGCTCGATTGTCTTTAAATTTCGCACAACATCTTATAATCTAACTAAACAAAACTATGGTGAAAGTGGGTAAGATCGGTTCAGATTTAAATATAGCCCAAATTCAAATGTTGCTCCCATAAGTTTAACCGATTTTGGCCAAACTATACATTTTATATTTCACCTATTTCGTTCCAGGTTTCAATATATCCTCATACAGATGTCCTTTTCGATATAAAATTTTTTGTCAAATACATACATTTACAGGATACAAAAAACCTTCCCGTTTTCACTTTTTCACCGAATTGAATTGTATTCGGATTGAAAGTGGAGTGTATCATAGAGTCGGCCCCGCCCGACTTTAGCCTTTCCTTACTGGTTATTTTTGAAGTATAAGTCGGATCGACGAATATCTAAAATTTAAGGTAATTATGGGGGCTACAAATGTTAAAATTGCCTCTTTCAGGTAGAACCAGTGGTTTAGTAGTAGTCGTTCAAAAAAAATTTAAACTTGGTTTTTTGAAAAAAAAAATCTATTTTTCTTTTGACGATTTACCGAGCTAAACTAAATTTTATCACAAAAATAAAAATATATCTGAGCAAGTCAAAGCATTCCACTACTTTTTTGAAAATCAAAAATTGTCTGAAATCAACACACCCTAATAGACATACTATTATTCTTCACTAATAATGCCTCGACTATCTGATTATTCACATACGAATAAGTGAACTTGTCCAACCAATATTCAACATCTGTCCATAAACATCATACGCTAAGGAGGACAACATAATAATAACAATCATACGTCACGGAGGCTAAACAAATAAAAACACTCATACGTCATAAAGGTCAAATAAATGATAACACTCAGACGTCATGGTAATGGCGGTAACATATTTCAAGCTGATCAGCTGCAGTTAATATTTCAGCAAATATTAAATTCAAAAAATAAATATGGAAACTTGAAAAAAGCGCATGTATCAAGCTAAAGCAATCGTAGGTGCGATATTCATGAAATTTGCTTGAAGGAAAGGGATTTTTAGACGGAAACAAGATAGAACTATAAATGGTAATATCAAAATAAATGCAGTTAGAACCATTTAAATAAAAAATATATATTTTTACGGTGCAAAAAGTTATATGTATATTCAGCGAGTAGTACCAGTTAGCTGTTTTCTTCGTTAGATGTTAGCTATTACAAACTAAAACAATTAAGAAGGCGATAAGTTCGGCCGAGCCTAACCTTAAAAATTAAAAAAAAAATACCATAATTTTTTTATATAGATTTCGAGTTTAGAAAGCCAAACTACATAAGAAAATGTTATAAATGGCCCTTCGGAAAAATTTTGTTGCATAGTGTAATTGCTAAACAGCATTATAAAGGTGTGTATATATAAAAAAATAAAAAATATATATATTTTTTTTGACTTAGACTGGTTCAAGCCCAAACATTTTAAAATAAAATTTAATAATTTAATTCAATTGTTGCCGACAATGTGAAAACATATTTAAAAAAATTGACTCCTTATTATCCTTTTTGTTAATGCAGCTTGTTATCACGGCTTAAAGAAATATATAAATGATATTGAACTCTTCTGTCGAATAGTATAATAACTGATTTGACACATTTAAATATGCGGCAATCAAAGGGGGTTGAAAACAAGCTTACCATACATTTACTTACCACAGTTGTCTTTTAACACCATATTTTCATAAATATAAGATTTTTTCAATTATGTCTTGTTCTAGGTGCAAAATTAAATATAACTTAACGAAATTTTGTCCAACAAAACTACTAAAGTGGAAATTGTTACATGGAAATTGTATCTCGTAGTTTGCAGTCCGAACAAGCCTCAATAAAAGAGGCTAAATAAATAATAACACTCTTACATCAAATAGGTCAACTAAATAATAAAAGTCATACATCAAGTAGGTCAATTTAAAAAAAAAACTAGATAGGAACACTCATACGCCAATAAGGTCAAATAATCAATAATACTTACACGCCAAAGAGCTATAATTAATAAGTACGCCACTCTCGACGTTTACGAAGGCTACAAATCAAATATTCGCTCGCACTAAGTTGTGCTGAAAAGTTTCAGGATTTGGTGCGACCTATAACGAGAGCATCCGAAGAAGTGAAAATCTTCTGATTCGGAAGTTAGTGAATAACTATGAATTTAACATGGGGGATCTCTTTGCTTTTGGATTGCTCATACGTAGAGCAGCCTACTTAATATTTAATTAAAGAGGCTAAATAAATAACAACGTCAATGATGTCTACTAAATAATAACACTCATACGTATAGCAGGCCAAGTAAATAATAATACTCATACGTCAAGCAGGCCAACTAGATAAGAACACTCATACGCCAATAAAGTCAAATAATTAATAATACTTACAAGCCAAAGAGCTATAATAGTTAATAAGTACGCCACAAATCAAAATTTCGCTCATAAATACTTGCTAGGTTGTGCTGAAAAGTTTTTTTTTTTGATTTGGTGCGATCTATAAAAAAGCATCCGAAGAAGTGAAAAATCATGTGATTCGGAAGTTATTGAATAACTAATAAATTTAAGATGCTTGCTTTTGGGTGCCTCATATGTCGAGCAGGCCAACTAAATAATAATACCCATACGTCAAGCAGGCCAACTAGATAAGAACACTCATACGCAAATAAGGTCAAATAATTAATAATACTTACAAGCCAAAGAACTATAAACTAAAAAAGACTAAAAAATAATTTTTCGCTCATAAATTCTTACTAGGCTGTGCTGAAAAGTTTCAGTATTTGGTGCAACCTACAAAGAGAGCATCCGAAGAAGTGAAGAATCTTGTGATTCCAAAGTTAGTGAATAAATAATGAATTTAACATGGGGGATGACCTTGCATTTGGATGGACCATACGTCTAGCATGCCAACTAAATAATAACACTCATACGTCAAGCAGGCCAACTAGATAATAACACTCATACGCCAATCAGGTCAAATAATTAATAATACTTACACACCTTTAAAGTTAATTTTAATAAGGATCAAGTTTCCACTACTTTCCATCAATCCTCTGTTGTGATTGTTGAATAAAACCATTTTGAGATAGAAGTGACAAAATGAAACTTAACAAAATATTTGATTTATATGAAAAAAATATTAAATGAATTAGTACTATTTGATGTTCTTGATATTGATATTTAAAGAACATTATACATATATATTATTTCCTGTTGATTCCATAACCAATAAATTTTTAAAATTGTAAAACAAAATTATTTAAATTAATAAAAATGAACAAAATTAAACAATGCTTATTTATAAAAATAAAAATAATAATAAAAAAAAACAAATTCTACCCGAGCCACGATTCGAAACCGAAACATTCTGGGTGCAAATCGAATATATTACCTCTGTGACACCCCCCCCCCCCCCAATTATTCGTTCCGGCTCACTTGTGAAAATGCGGGAAATGCGCAAATTGGGATTTTGAACCAATATACATTAGGATGGGTCACAGAAATATATTGCAGCGGTCACCACCCAGAAATGAAGATTGGATTGTTTAATGATAATCTACAAAATATTTTGTCGCTGGGTCAAGCCATCTGTGAGCTAAACGCTCCTAAAATCATATTTTTCCCGTGTATTTTTTTATGTTGAATTTTTGCCCAAAATTTTTTGCTGAATTACTAGACCCTTGGGAGCACTTTAAATGAAAAACTGTATTCTTGTCTTTGAATAACTCATTGGTAGAATTATTGGGCATTTATTTATTGAGGTTGAGGGTTTTCAAGATGACAGCTAAAAACTCATATTTCTTGCAAACATTTTGTCAAAAGTGTAATGAAAAATAAATAAGAGGATTCAATACCTTTCGAATGATGTCTAAATGATGAATAACGGACGTCACTGACTCTTTTTTGTGAAATAATTTAATGTAGGCGATGGTTTTCACAGCCAAAATGTTCAAACGCTTTTTACAAAAATGAGCGATGCGGCGTCAATTTCATTCCGATGTTTATCATTTAGGCATCATTCGAAAGGTATTGACTGCAGCTATTTATTTTTTTTTATAAAAAACTACCACCAAATACGAAAAAGTTTTCGGTAGTCACCGTAAAAATCCACAAAAATTACTATAAACTTCCAATACGACCAATAAGTTACTCTAAGACAATATTCAAAATTTATATTTAAAGGCATCATTCGAAAGGTATTGACTGCAGCTATTTATTTTTTTATAAAAAACTACCACCAAATACGAAAAAGTTTTCGGTAGTCACCGTAAAAATCCACAAAAATTACTATAAACTTCCAATAATTCGACCAATAAGTTACTCTAAGACAATATTCAAAATTTATATTTAAAGTCCTTTCAAGGATCTATTATTCCAGGAAAAAAATTGAGAAAAAATTTAACAAACAAAATTAAACGGGGAAAAATGATTTGTAGGTGTATTTTCGGGAGCGTTTAGCTCACAGACGGCTTGATCTAGGAACAAAATATTTTGCAAATCATCATTAAACAATCCAAAGTTTATTTTTTGTGGGGTGACTGGAAACTGTTTTTCCATTTGTATGGCCCGCGACCTAGCCTAATATACATACATACATACATAAGTACACACACAGTCAAGCCTTTTTCACATTGTATTTCCATTCAATTTCCACTAAAATTCAAAAGAAACATATTAAACAATTCTTATAAACAACTCTTAAAGAAATAACACACACACAGACACAAGATCAACATGCAGTGGAATACATTTTGGTGCGACTTTTACTGCGGGAGCGGGAACGTTTGGAGCGTTTCGAACGTTTCGATACCTTTGAATGTTTCGAATGTTTGGATTGCTTCGATTGCGACGAAGAACGCCGCGAAGCGGATCGGGAGGACCGAGATGCTTTACCATCGCTATTATTTTTGCTCGATGAAATGTGATTGGGTTTGCGGGAAATCCAAAATTTCAAGACAAATATTAGCTCAGCCTTTAATGCCTCACCGGGAGTGATCTGAGGAAAACGTGTACGTATATAGAATTAAAACGAGTTTAAAATGAGTTCTCACCCATCGCCAACTTACCATTTCGGTCACCGCCACCTTTTGAGCATTCCACAAAAATTCCAATATCCCTATTACTATGGCCACACCTATGCCGCCAGCCAACACCAAGAAAACACCACCCAACTCTATTAGCGAAAATTCATCACCATCGGTCTTATCCTCCTCGTCACAAGTTTTATTGTGATTTATCCACCATTTGTTCTTCAACTTGAAGAGTTCACCCTTTTCGCTCAGCCTCAAAATGTTCACACTCAAATTGGTCCGATAGTCCGCGCCCAAAGGCACCGCCAAGGCGTAATGTTTTTCTCCAATTTGTTCACCGATCCTCTGCAGATCACAATGCCGTTCTGTGTTGTACAACAGACCGGATGTCTCCATAAGGAAAGCATACTTGCCCTTCTCCCTTATCACTCGGGCCACGCCCTCCTTATTGGATGTGGTAAATGATGTAGGAAAATTCTTCATGGCCTGCCAAGCTTTCGAATAGATGGTTTCATTGGATTCGGAAAAGAACAATCGGGTACTGCCATCCACCAAGGTGCCATATTTGATTTCACTTTGGTCGGTGAGATCAGCTAGACTACTAATGGACGGCTTTATTTTGTTGCTTGTCAGGACGGCAGCTAAATTGGCCATGTACGTACTCAGCATCATAAGGGCGAAAAACCACCACATAGCGGTAAGCATGCGCATAGGTACACCTCTGTCGGAAACGGAAGTGGGGAGGAAAATAAACTGTTATGGTATATCCAGATTTGCAAAGGGCTTGCTACCTACCTGGGCAATATATCGCAACCCTGCTGCAAAATTGAGCCGATCATTAACCAACCCGTGTTACGGGTACGCCATTTATTTTCCAATTCCTCTGGATCCGCTATCACGGGATTGGGATTCTCCCATTCGTGATGGGAAATTCTGCAAATTAATAAAAGGCGTGTTGAAATGATATCAGCTTTGCGGGTAAGGATGAATGTCGAAGTTTAAATTTCAAAGGTCTCTATAATATAATTAGTGGAATTTTCGATGTGTTGTATAAATAAAAACCCACAGAAGGCACTGGTGCAAGCGAGCAGCAGGTCAGGGATAGACCTAGTATCACGTCCAGAATCGCAAAGATGGTCTGACCCATACTATGATGAAAAGATGTCGAGCTGCCTTATATCACTGCGGATACACATGCCCAGAAGCCGAAGGGAACGACCGAGACTCCGATGGAAAGACCAGGTTCAAGAAGATCTATTGAACCCTACTGCAAGCGAGTGGGTGAGGCGCAAAATGACCTTGAAATGACTTTGTAAAGGCCACGGTGCGCACAAGAACGTAGGTGATCCAGTGTCAAAGGCATCCGATAATAAACCCGAGAGAACGACCGAGACTTCGATGGAATGACCAGATTCAAGAAGATCTATAGAACAATCTTGCAACAGAGTGGACGAGGTCCAACGTGCCCTTACAAAGGCTTTGTCAAGGTCAAGTAGTGCGCATAAACTAAAGTGTTCCTGCGTCAAAGGCATTCGATAGAAGATGCTGAAGGGAACGACCCAGACTCCGATGGAAAGACCTAGTTCAAGAAGTTCTGTCGAATCTTGGTGCAAAGTGGATGAGTCGAATGATGCCCATGCAAAGGCTTTGTCAAGGCCATGTTGCGCGCAAGAACGTAGGTGATCTAACGTTCACGGCGTCTAATAAGAAACCCGAGAGACCACGCCGTAGAGAACGACCGAGACTCCGATTGAAAGGCCAGATTCAAGAAGATCTATCGCATCCTACGGCAACAGAGTGGATGAGGCGCAATATGTCCTTACAAAGACTTTTCCAAGGCATTCGATAATAAATCCGATAGAAGATGCGGAAGTAAACGACCGAAACTCCCATTGAAAGGCGAAGGCTTTGTTAAGGCCATGTTGCGTCAAAGGCATCCGATAATAAACCCGAGAGAACACGTAGAAGAGAACGGCCGAGACTCCGATGGAAAGACCAGCTTCATGAATATATATCGAACCCTCTTGCAACCGGAAAGACCAGGTTGAAGAAGATCTATAGAACTCTACTACAACCGAGTGGATGAGGCGCAACATACCCTTGCAAAGTCTTTGCCAGGCATTCGATAATAAACGCGATACAAGATGCCAAAGGGAACGACCGAAACTGCCATTGTTGCGTCAAAGGCATCCGATAATAAACTCGAGAGACCACGTAGAAGAGAACGGCCGAGACTCCGATGGAAAGACCAGCTTCATGAATATATATCGAACCCTATTGCAACCGAGTGGATGAAGTGCAACATGTTGTGCACAAGAACGTAGCTGATCCAGCGTCAAAGGCATCCGATAATAAACCCGAGAGAACACGCAGAAGAGAACGACCGAGACTCCGATGGCAAGACCAGGTTCCAGAAGATTTATCGAACCCTACTGGATGAGGCGCAACAAGCCCTTGTAAAGGTGGAAGGCATTCGATAATAGTCCCGATAGAAGATGCCGAAAGGGAACGACCGAAACTCCCATTGAAAGACCGAGGCTTTGTCAAAGCCATGTTGTGCACAATAACGTAGGTGATCCAGCGTCAAAGACATTCGATAATAAACCCGAGAGCAAACGCAGAAGGGAACGACCGAGACTCCGATGGAAAGACCAGGCTCAAGAAGATCTATTGAACCCTATTGCAACCGAGTGGATGAGGCGCAAAGGCTTTGTGAAGGACATGTTGCGCACAGGAACTATGGTGCTCCAGATAATAAACCCACTAAAGGCTTTCGACAATAAATTTGAGAGAACTCGCAGAAAGGACGACCGAAAGACCAGTTTCAGGAGGATCTATCGAATCTATCACTGTAACAGAGTCAGGAACTAAGGTGCTCCAACGTCAAAGGCATTCGATAATAAACTCGATAGAAGATGCCGATGGGAACGACCGATGGAAATACGAACTTTAAGAAGATATATCGAACCTTGCTACAGCCGAATAGATGAGGCGCAACATGCCCTTGCAAAGGCTTTGTCAAGGCCATGTTGCGCACAGGAACTATGGTGCTCCATATAATAAACTCACCAAAGGCTTGCGACAATAAACTTGACAGAACACGCAGAAGGGATGACTGAAACTCTCATAGAAAGACTAGTTTCAAGAGGATCAATCGAATCTATAACTGTAACAGAGTGAATGAGGCTTTGCAAAGGTCATGTTGCGCGCAGGAACTAAGGTGCTCCAGCACCAAAGGCATTCGGTAATAAACCCTTTAGAAGATGTCGAAGGGAACGACCGATGGAAAGACGAACTTCAAGAAGATCTATCGAACATTGGTGCAACAAAGTTGATCAGGCGCAACATGCCCTTGCAAAGGCTTTGTCAAGGCCATGTTGCGCAGAGGAACTATGGTGCTCCAGATAATAAACCCACCAAAGGCTTGCGACAATAAACTTGAGAGAACACGCAGAAGGGACGACCGAAACTCTCATAGAAAGACCAGTATCAAGAGGATCTATCGAAACTATCACTGTAACAGAGTGAATGAGGTGCCCAAAAGTCCGAAGCTTCTGGATTTCGATATTACATTCCGCCAATGGCCACCACAGGTCGCATTATTTGTGTTAAGCTGCTTTGCCTTCCGCGTAAAATTTCTGACCATACTTACCGCGCCATAAACACGAACGCCAACGTAATCACTAACTGCGTCATTATCACATACATCCAAACTTCGCCGGCAAACGGCGACAAGAAAGCAAACATATTCTTCGCTTCCGGTTTACTTTTATAATATAAAATACTGATGCCCAGCGGCATAAAGGGTACCGTAAAATCCACATATTGACGGCGCTGTTGCGTAATGGTCAAATCACAAATACCAATTTCGGCTTGCTAAATGGAAAAAGTAGACAGTCCATAAATGATGATGATGATGATGATTGCAGAGGATCCCTTACTAATACTACTACTACTACTCACATGATCAATCAGAGTCCTCATTATGCCATTCCATTCTTTGCCTTCAAGTTTACCATTTTTATCGGTAAGAACAAACTCATACTCAAATTCCATCATTTCGGCCAATTTCTTAATTAAATCCACAGCATAGCCCTTATATTTCTCAGTGCCCTTGAAATTCTCAGCATCTTCTCTGTAGGGCAAAGTTGACATAGTATCAAGATTAATTTCATTATCACTGAGACAATCGGTATTGCGCTCACCCACTTCTTCATGAAATAGGGCTCTTCCTCGTGGGTCACTACTCGGAAAAATTTACGAGTTTGTGTAAAATCCGTTGTAGCCGACGAAGCAACTACTTGGTATTCACGACGAACCGGTTGGATGCTGCCATCGGGACTCCACACAGCCATTGGCTCGTTGATGGTCGGCTGATAGATTTCAATATTGAAATCTAACCTTTGACCGTACTCGTCGATTACAAAGTTTTCCGTTTTGAAGGGGGGCTCAACGTCATCTTCGGAAATCTAGGAAAGATTTGTTAAATTTCAAATAACATTTCAAGTTGTTGCCTCTACACGAACCCGTTTCATTTGTTTCACAATGTATCGTCCAAACGGCCAGGGATCGGAGCCATCCACGGCACAGCTGCCACTGGGCTCGGTATAATCTTTCTTCGTCGTTATAACAACACGGGCCGCATTGGCAAATAAAACGACCGCATCGTATATTAAAATGGGTAACATTGTGTTATTGCCCAAAATTTGCTATACCAGAGATAACGAATGTATTTCAATGTACGCCAATCATCTATTGCGAATTCTAACTTACATCCACCTCGGTTAGACGGGCCTTCTTTCTCTCGAAGGGATTAGGATCGGCCACCTTCAGGCGCACTGCCGTAATGTTGGATGTCAAGAATCCACTATAAGCCTGCTGTATACCGGAACTGTGAGTATCCAAATGGGTTAAGAACCAATTCTAAAATGAAGAGTATATATAATAGTTGTGCGAAATTCTAGTTACATATATATATATATATATATATGGATATAGTATACCTGAAACTGCCCCAATAGCTTAAACTCGTTAGCGATATTCAATATTGGCACCAGCGACTCAGGTTCACAATCCAGTATAATCCGATTCTCGTGAAAATCTTCCTGGATTTCTTTCCACAATACCCGAACGTCATCTTCATAATCGGCTATATTTCTAATCTTAATCAAGTCCCTGTTGACTTTGTCCAAATTCATGAGATCTTGTATACGGACGAGACCTGAAAGGACATTCATAAATAAGCAACCAATGTGAAGTGTCAAAGTAATGGTAAAAGACTCGACAACGAGTTGTCGAATATGGACAACGCCAATCCAAACTGACCGCCAAGGCAAAATAATGCACCGCGTGAAGAAGAAGCCAACCCACAGTTTTATCGCAATATTCTATTCAGAGATGAGGCTCATTTTTGGCTCAATGGACTTGTCAATAAGCAGATTGCCCCATTTGGAGGTGAGTAGAATTCACGAGGCACCATTACGTGCTCCAAAACTCAATGTTTGGACGGTTGGAACCCTTGCTCCGTGCATAATGCTATACTTCTAACAAGGCATACGATAATAAACCCGATAGAAGATGCCGAAGGGGACGACCGAAACTCCCACTGAAAGACTTGGTTCAAGAAGATCTATCGAATCTTGGTGCAACAAAGTGGGTGAGGCGAAACAAGGCCTTGCAAAGGCTTTGTCAAGGCCATGTTGCTCACAGAAGGTAGGTGATCCTGCGTCAAAGGCATCCGATAACAAACACGAGAAAACACGCAGAAGGGAACGATCGAGACTCCGATGGAACGACCAGGTTCAAGAAGATCTATCGAACCCTACTGCAACTGAGTGGATGAGGCGCATCATACCCTTGCAAAGACATTGCCAAGGTGAAAGGCATTCGGTAATAAGCCCGATAGAAGATGCCGAAAGAAACGACCGAAACTCCCATTGAAAGACCGAGTTCAAGAAGATCTATCGAACGTAGTTGCTCCAGCGTCAAAGGCATCTGATGACAAAGCCGAGAGAACGCGTCTTGGTTCGATGGACAGTCGTGTTACTTATATTCGCTTGAGAGGGTACAGAGAGCGTCAACAATTGCTACGGAAGCATTACAAGTTATACTTCATGTTATACAGATCGATGGCAAGCTTGTAGCAGAGTGGCGATTAGACTGAATTGTATTTCCCTTTGCACCAACAAGGTCATAGGTCATATGAGGATTTTTCGTCAATGGTGGCTATTTGATAAGAACTCAAATAAGAGTGTCAGAGTGCAGATGTATCCATACTTCATGGTGGGAGGGCCATGGTGTACACTGCAAGGCTCTGGGTGTTAACATGACTCGTAGGCTATGCAGAGTTAAGCTATGCTCATTAGAGAGGAGTTGTGGAGTTGTTGTGCCACAATGTTATGACGAACACTGCCGGTCAGGCTGCGGTGAACCAGGCTGTCATCGCAACCATAACCATGGGAGTCAAGAAGAGCCCAAGACTGCCGCGCATCCCGGATAATCAAACAGTTCGGGTGTTAGGGTATAAATACATTCTAGGGAACTGTAAAGCTGAGAAGCTAGCCAGATTAGGCACACAGTGGTGCTGGCAAACACCAGTTCGGCAGATATAGCCATTGCGAAGATGGTCTGGCCAAAGTATGACATAAAGAGGTCGAGCTAACTTCATTCACTTGAAAGATTTCAATTGTCTACGTTGATTTCAGTATTGACGAGGTACTGTCGACAACCCAGAGGCTGAGCATCGACTCAAACGACTTTTGTAGGAGCTATGAGGGCAATGAGGAGATTGAGAGCGTCGTTTAATGACAAGCGCAAAGATGGGAAGGTGGTCTGGCTTTGAGGACATGGAGAAGATTGAGCGCGTCGTTTAGTGGGCTTGGGCGACTTAGCCAGTATAGGCGTAGGCAAGATAAAGTGTTTCGTGAGTCTCACAGGTAGATTTCAATGAGGGACGTAAAAGCCCATTGATTTCAGTATTGACGTGGTTCTGTCGACGTCCCAGAAGCTGGGCATCGAATCAAATGACTTTAGTAGGAGCTTTGAGGACATGGAGGAGATTGAGAGCGTCGTTTAGTGGGCTTGGGCATCTTAGCCAGTATAGACGTCGGGAAGATAATGTGTTACGTGCCTCCGATGAGAGGCATAAAAGCCCGTTGAATTCAGTATTGACGTGGTTCTGCCGACGACTCAGAAGCTGGGCATCGTGTCAAATGACTTTAGTAGGAGCTTTGAGGACATGGAGGAGATTGAGAGCGTCGTCGGCAAGATAAAGTGTTTTGTGAGTCTCACAGGTAGGTTCCGATGAGAGGCGTAAAAGTCGGTGGACCTGTTCTTGTCTAAGGGATTCAGATGCTTACATTCAGACCTAGGCAATTGTATACTTATTTGGCAGCTCGGCAGAAGTGTTTTCCGAGGCTCGCAACTTGAAAACTTCGTCTGTGCAGTCCCTATTAATCGTAGAGGGTCCCATTGCAGAACATTTGTTTGGCAATACCCCAACTATGTCTGTGTGAAACGTCATCAAAATCGATTCGGACGATGGTTTCATATCCCGCACCGGGGACTATACAATGTTTTCACAAAATGTTGTAACGTAAAACAATGGATATGTGTGGTCTTTAGCAGCGATATACCAAAATTGTAACAATACCCATCAACAGTTTTCGTAATTCTTTTTCCACTGATACTTGTACTCACCCTGCTTCGTCTGATAGACCAGCGTAAATTTCTTCCAGTTATAATCTTTTTTTATTATATCCAAATATGCCCGCGATACGACCGACGAGTCTGGCGCCACATTAACTGACATCCGATGATTAAGTTTCCGTTGGTCCAAATCAATCTCAATATTCCAATCATATTGCAGATGGGGTATGCCAGAGCTATTGGCCATCAATGCCACAATATCTAGATTTCCAATAAAAATAGAAGTGGAACAGCGTTACGATGGTTTACACAAATTAGTTCAATTTCAACATACCAGTAGTGGCTCTTGAGGTTGGTCCAAAAATTGCGGCAACATTTTGAGCAAGCAGCTCACAGGCTAAAAATTGAGGATTGGGGATTGGTAAAGTGTTATATGATTTGACACAAAAACTGTTATACGATACACACAATTTATATAATCGACTTTAATACTAAATTAGTAAAATGTTATATAGAATGTTAGTAAGCTGTTATAACAGTTTAGAACTGTTATACTTTTCAGAAAATCTTCAGCAAAACAGTACAAGCTACAAATTTGATTCAAATCCTTTGTAAGTAGCACTAAAAAACTGACATATATTCGTAACTGTTATACGATACACACAATTTAGATAATGGACTTTAATACTAAATTAGTAAACTGTCATAATATGTTATACTTTTCAGAATGTCTTCAGCAAAACAGTAAAAACCAAAAATTTGTTACATAAAAATTATTATAAACTGTTATAATTCGCTAAACTGCTTACATATTAGGAAAATATAACACATTTTTATACCCTCCACCTCCAGGATGGGGGTATACTAACTTTGTCATTCCGTTTGTAACACCTTGAAATATTGACCTGAGACCTTATAAAGTATATATATTCTTGATCGTCATAAAATTCTAAGACGATCTAGCCATGTCCGTCCGTCCGTCCGTCCGTCCGTCCGTCCGTCCGTCCGTCCGTCCGTCTGTCCGTCTGTTGAAAGCACGCTAGCATCTAAACGAAAGGAGCTAGGACGTCCAAATTTTCCATAAATGCGTCTTATAGTCGTAGATCGATTGGGATTGAAATGGGGCGAAATCGGCCCAAAGGGAAAAATTTTTTCCTCACAAGGACTAAAAATACCCATAATAATCCCTACTATTTTAGCGTATTTAAGCATGTTTTTTGAATATGTCTGTTTATATTTGCTTGATATTTGGTATGCGTATTACCCTTATAGCAAAACAACTGCAGCATAAAGTGATTCTTATTTGTAGGGGGTGAAATGGGGCAAAAAAGGGATAAAAATGGTACACCTTTAACGACAACAGCTAGAAACACGAAATTCGGTGTGCACATTCCTCTAATTGAGTAGATACATGATATAAAAGTATTTTTTTTTAATTCTTACTTTTAAGGGGTAAAATGGGAAAAGAGGGATAAAAATGGTACCAACCTAACGGCTGTACCTAGAATAATGAAATTCGGTGTATACATTCCTTTGATTGCATAGACAAGTAAAATACACGGATTTTTTCAAAATTCGTACTTTTTGGGGTTAATATGAAAAAAGGGGATAAAAATAGTACCAATCAAATAACCGCAGCTAGAGTCATGAAATTCGGAGTATACATTCCTCTGACTGTGTACACACGGAAAATAAACTGATTTTTCGAAATTCGTACTTTTTGGGGACAAAATAGAAAAAGGGGATACAAATAGTACCAACCAAATGACAGCAGCTAGAGTCATGAAATTCGAAGTATACATTCCTTTGACTACGTAGACATGACTGTGTATACACGGAAAATAAACGAATTTTTCGAAATTCGTACTTTTTGGGGACAAAATAGAAAAAGGGGATAAAAATAGTACCAACCAAATGACCGCTGCTAGAGTCATGAAATTCGAAGTATACATTCCTTTGACTACGTAGACATGAAAAATAAAAGGTTTTTTCCAAATTCGTACTTTCAAGGGATAAAATGGGTACGGAGGGATAAAAATGGTACCAACCAAACGGCTACACCTGGAAGAATGAAATTCGGTGTATGCATTCCTCTGATTGCGTAGACACTTAAAATAAACAGGTTTTTCGAAATTCGTACTTTTTCGGGTTAAAATGAAAAAAGGGATAAAAATAGTACCAATTAAATGACCGCAGATAGAGTCATGAAATTCTGAGTATACATTCCTCTGACTGCGTAGACACGGAAAATAGACGAATTTTTCGAAATTCGTACATTTTGGGGTTAAAATTGAGAAAGGGGATACAAATAGTACCAACCAAATGACCGCAGCTAGAGTTATGCAATTCGGAGTATACATTCCTCTGATTGAGTAGGAATCGGAAAATAAACGAATTTTTCGAAATTCGTACTTTCAAGGGATACAATGGTACAGAGGGATAAAAATAGTACCAACTAAATGACTACAGCTAGAATGATGAAATTCTAATTGCGTAGAAATGTCAAGGGGGTAAAAATGGTACCAACCACATGGTCGCAGCTGGAATTATGGAATTCGGTGTATACATTCCTCTGACTGCATAGACTCGCAAAATAAAAAGTTTTTTCCAAATTTGTACCTTTTCTATTATGACAAAAATTGGTTGAATCATGAAGTTAGGTTATTTTGCACTATGTACGTCTGATAATGGATTTTTTTGTACTTTTGGAATTAAAATAGAATGAAAACACAACCAACTGTAGCTCCCAATATCTACCAATATTTATGGTATTTAAGCTTTTTGAAAATATAAATATAAGAATATTTATTTTTTGATTTGAAATAAATAATGGTTTGAAATAATTAAAATATTATATTTATTTATTTCAATATTTGTTTTGGTTTGCCTATATTAAAAAAATTATATTTTCCTGTAATATTACTGCACTTCTACGAAAACCGAAAACCTCTGTGGAGTGCAATCCATGGTGGAGGGTATATAAAGTTCGGCCCGGCCGAACTTAACGCCGTTTTTACTTGTTAGTGTATAGAAAGGTTTATACAAGTAAAGCTTTATACAAAGAGTAAGCATTATGTAGTTACAGCAACAAAACTGTTATACGACATACACGATTTATATAATGGACTTTAATACTAAATTAGAAAGCTGGTATATAGGCTGTTATAACAGTTTAGTATTAAAATAGTAAACTGTTATATAGACTGTTATAACAGTTTAGAACTGTTATACTTTTCAGAAAATCGCAGCATAAGCTACAAATTTAGTTAGTAACACGTAGAAACTGTTATACATTCGTAATATTGATAATGCCCTGGTATATGCTCATAGTTATACTCACTCACTAGATTATAAATTAGTAAACTGCTATATAGAATGTTAGTAAACTGTTATAACAGTTTATAACTGTTATACTTTTCAGAAAATCGCCGGAATAAACTACAAATTTGACTCAAATCCTTTGTTAGTAGCAATTAAAAACTGTTATAAATTCGTAATGTTTATAATATGCTGCTATATGATCATAGTTATACTCACTCAACTGCTGCGACATAAGGCTATCATCGTTAGGAATAATAATGCATTACACATTAGGCTTATTTAATGCATTATTAGTGTTTCTAAAGCTTTATACAAGTAAGTGTATTAAAGTTTTTTTTTTTGTGGTTAGAGTAGCAGTACTGTTATACAGTATACAAAAATTATATAATCGACTTTAATTCTAAATTAGTAAACTGATATATACACTGTTAGTTAACTATTATAATAGTTTATAACAGTTATAAACGGTTAGACGATACACAAAATTTATCTAAATGACTTTAATACAAAATTACTAAACTGTTATATAGACTTTTAGTAAACTAGTATAATAGTTTATAACAGTTATAAACTGTTATACTTTTCAGGAAATCTTCACGATAATAGTAAAAAGTAAAAATTTGACTCAAATCATTTGTTAGTATCACTTAAAAGCTCTTATAAATTCGTAATGTTCATCATAATATTCTGATATATATGCTCGTAGTTATACTCACTCAACTGCTGCAGCATAAGGCTATCATCGTTAGGAATAATAATGCATTACACATTACGCTTATTTAATGCATTATTAGTGTTTCTAAAGCTTTATACAAGTAAGTGTATTAAAGTGTTATGTGGCTAGAGTAGCAATACTGTTATACGGTACACTAAATGTATATAATCTACTTTAATTCTATATTAGTAAACTGTTATATACACTGTTAGTTAACTATTATAATAGTTTATAACAGTTATAAACTGTTAGACGATACACAAAATGTAATGACTTTAATACAAAATTACTAAACTGTTATATAAACTGTTAGTAAAGTGTTATATAAACTGTTAGTAAACTGTTATAATAGTTTATAACAGTTATACTTTTCAGAAAATCTTCACGATAATACTAAAAAAGTGCAAATTTGACTCAAATCGTTTGTTAGTAGCACTTAAAAGCTGTTATAAATTCGTAATAATAATTCATAATAATATCCTGCTATATATGCTCGTAGTTATACTCACTCAACTGCTGCAGCATAAGGCTATCGTCTTCAGGAACATATCGTTTTATTGCTTCAAATTTTATTTCGAACAATTTTAGATTATTCAATTCTCGAATCGCTTCGTCAAAAGCCAATTCGTTGGCCTCTTCACCTGAAAAAAATAAAGCACCTAAACGAAAAGAAATGGAAATGAGAAATGTAACATTTATGGTAACTATGTTATTTACATATCATTTGATAATTATCAACAAGTGTCGACGAACGCGAAAAGTACAAGTCAATATTTTGAAAGTGCAGTTTTTAATAGTGAATAACAACAAAACATAAAATATATCAATATGGAAAACAACAAGTGCCCAAATTTGGATGAATTTTGTTACGTTTGTGGTCGTATCGTCCGAAAAATACAGAAAAAAGACCGACAAAATTTGTTTACTGAGCAATTCAAAACCGCGTATTGTAATTATTTCGATGAAGCAGATTCAAGTGGTGCAAATTTTGCAACACCCTGCTGATACCGATGCACCTAAACCTCCGAGTGGGGATACTGTGTCCCTCGTAGCCGAAACCGTTTTCACCAATCCGACCAATTTGGATGATGCTGATTGGATACCCGATATTGAAGAAAAAGGACCACGACCGCTAGCACAAATAGAAATGGATTACATTGTGGCCAAGCTGGGACTATCACAACACAACTCCGAATGGTTGACATCATTTCTGAAGAGCAGAGAACTCACACAGAAAAATGTCAGCGCAACATCATACCGACAACGCCAAGCTGATTTTCAGAAATTTTATTCTGTTGACGAAGCACGTATTGTTCACGTACTGCCATGATATACCAGGCTTAGTGGAAAAATTGGGAATGGTTTATATCGCTGGCGACTGGCGTTTATTCATCGATGGTTCAGTTACCAGTTTGAAGGCTGTGCTGCTGCACAAAAAAAAAATAAAAAACCATCCATTCCATTGGGATTCAGCACAACTATGAAGGAAACGTATGAAACATTGGGCGAAATTTTGAAGAAAATCAAATACGATGAACACAAATGGAACATTTGTTGCGATCTGAAGGTGGTCAACATACTACAAGGGATTATAGAAAAGGGCGGATATCCAAAATACTTCTGCTTCCTTTGTAATTGAGATTCACGATACAAAGGAAATCAATATCAATGTAAAGATTGGAAAGGAAGAACTCCCGAGCTCAACAAACAATTAAAATTACGCAATGAACCTATGATAAAGGACCTGCATGATATTTTGTTGCCACCGCTACACATGAAACTGGAAATAGCTGGGAAATTCGTTGAAGTGGTGGTCAAAAAAGTTAACGGCGCCTTTGACTGTTTGAAATCCATCTTTCCGAAACTCAGTGATGAGAAAATTAAAAACGGTACGTATCGTACTCTATATTTAAATATTGTCATATCTAAATTTGTTCATTTGTATACATTCGCATTACCAATAATTTTTTCGTTTTTCTTATGTATTTAAAACAGGTATTCTGAACGGACCTGATATTCGGAAATTGATCAAAAGTGATTCTTTCACAAATATGTTTTCAGAGCATCACGACCACCAACATGCATGGAACGAATTGAAAGAAGTAATAGAAGGCGTTCTAGGAAAGAACCGTGTCCAGCGAGAAGAGATACAGCAACGAGTGGACAGGTTGCTGTATTATTTTGAAAAAATCGGTGCATCCATGACGCTGAAATTGCATTTCTTGCACCACCACCTCGATACCTTTTTGGCACAATCACCTCAGGAATCAGACGAACAAGGAGAGAGGTTCCACCAGGTGACCATGCCAATTGAAAAGCGGTTCAAAAGCAAAAAATTGGATGCATTGCTTGCGGAGGTTTGTTGGTGGAGTTCCACAATTATGCAGTTTGAAGAAAGCACCGAAGATGAAGACATTGAAATTGGTGGACACAGTGAAAGAAACACGCCCTTGAATAGTATGTGTATCTCGGATGACGATACAGACTCAGACCATGAATATGAACAACCTACGAAGAAAACAAGATCATCAGAACCACAAGCGTCAACTTCTGCAAGCATGGATATTGCCAATAATTGAAAAAATGTTCTGAATTTTGTTTTTATGCATATTATAATTGTGTATTAATTGCATATTATTTTATTTTCATAAAGTTTTTATAAATTAATTTTTTTTGCATGATAATTTTTTAATTTTTATTTTTATTTTATTTTTTGAAATTCATACCTTTACTCAATTGCGAATAAAAGCGAAACGCGTGCATCGATTTTCATGATCTTTGTCTCATTTTGCTCATAGGTTATGTGACTTTGCGAAAAAGTAACTACACTTGAAACTTATTTCCGTTTTGTATTTTTTATGAATTTAAAAAAAAAAAAATTTTCTTCATTTTTTATTGGAAACTTATTTTTAACTTGGAAACTGTTGCTTGTATAGGAAAACAATATATGAACAGATTAAGGGAATTGTAATTCTTAATTTTTTAAAATTTATTTCAACTAAATCGGGCTAGTGGCTGTCGAGCTATGTCAAACAACAGGGCCTAAAACGTGATAAATTCCCCTATACGATAGTACTAACTTCAAATCGATATTAAAAATATTTCGGCAGGTAAGAAGACAAAACGAATGATGCAGAAATTATTCTTTTTGGGTATAATTTCACATACTGTTCTCAGAATTGAGTTGGCAAATCATGTGTTGTACTGTGTAATCATATGAAATGCTTGGAAATTTTTGAGATGTTTTCTCCAGTCAGTTGCCACCTTTCAAAATTGGAAAATATTAAAAACATACTTCCAAAGTAGTGAGTATTTAACGTAAATTGTAAGAAATTTACGTGTAAAATTGTAGTGTTTTCAGATGAAGCTCATTTTCATTTCGGTGGCTATGTGAATAAGCAAAATTGTCGTATATGGAGTTCAGATAATCCCCACACGTGAAATAATCGAAAAATCGACTATTGGTTAGTAGTATCATTAGTATACCTCTGTTCCCATTGTATCCTTGAAAGCATAAAATCTAGAAACAACTTTTTATTTTTTTTTTGTATCTATGTATTTCGGATACCACAATTGTTCTTCTTATTTCCGGCTGCGTGTTACATAAATATATTTTCATTGCTCATTCTCCCAAAAATATACATATTTCATATAAGTATTGCGTTGTTCTTTGCTGAAAGTTTGGACCAGCCAAATTCTGGTCCATCCACACTGTGCAGCCGCGTTATGGTTTTTTTTGTGTTGGCGTCAGACCGTATGCAAATATCCCTCAATGCGGAAGGTTTTTGTCTAGAAAGTAAATATGTATGTACGTACGTCTGTACATATGGCCGGCCTTGACCCACTAAAATAATTTGTTTGCTTGTTTTTGTTTTCGGCTTGGGACTTTCCATTCACATTTTTTTGCGAATGTCAGACATATTAAGTGTACATTCGTATATATGTTTTATATACTTTTGCACGTCTACATATATACATAGATATATATAAATATATTTATCTAAATATATGTAGATACTCATGAAAATAGCTCGTTATCTATTCTATGACAATTTTGAAAAATGGGCCATAAAATTTAAATAAAAATCGAAGATTTTTGGAATTTGAAATATTTTTGAATGTGGTGTTTTTATTTGTTTTTATATAATGTTCTTATTAATTTTAATTGTAAAAGTGTCTATTTAAATCAATATCATAACATGTCCGTTTTTGTTTGAAATTTGTGGAATATTAAACGTTTTTGGAAAACGAAATCAGTGATTTAAAAAGAATTAGCAATGCTCTACAAATAAAATATTTGGGAGTGCAAATTCCCAGTACAACTATATGTTGAGGAGGAGCAAGAGCAGCACGAGTAAAAATTGTCGAGAAAGTTTTGACATTATTAAATGTAATCATTCGGAGACGCTTACGAAACGTTACGACATCTGTAAATGTCTTTGAAAATTATCCAACATTTGGACATATATTGAATATTTTGCCAATAAAAATTACACTACCTTAGAGCTTAAAAGAATTTCAACAAGTGAAAACGGCGTTCGGCCGGGCCGAACTTTATATACCTTCCACCATGACTTGGATTCCACAGAGGCTGTTGATTTTCGAAGAAGTGCACTAACAATATAGAAAACTGTTATTATTTTAATATAGCCAAAACAAATAAAAATATTGAAAATATAATTTTATAAATAAATAAAAAAAATTTATTATTTCAAAGGGTGGCGCAGAATGAGCCTTTATAACCTTTTTAGTTATTATTCTTTCTTTATTTTTTTTCAGCATTTTGTGAAAGAGCCTTGGGGAATTAATTATGAATCTTTATGTTATGGAAAATATGCTAAAAAGAGCACGTACGTGCGAAGCAGAAAATGGACATCACCCACAGGATATCATTTTTCAAAGATAATTGCAAGCAATTCTCCAATAATATTCTGTATTATAAAAATATAATAGTCGCATAAATAAAAAGGTTATAAACCATTTAAACCATATAGCTCATTCTGCGCCACCCTGTACTTTATATCGAAATAATATAGCAAGTTAATTCAAAAACTAAATATAACAACATAAATATTTGTAGATAGTGGGAGCTACAGTTGGCTGTATTTCCATCCTATTTTAATACCAAAGGTACAGATTTTGAAAATACTCTCTCGAATTTGAAAAAATCTTTTTATTTTGCGTGTCTATGCTCTACCATTTTAGGAAAATTTCGATTCTTCATTATTATAATATTAAGAGTCATCTACTATTTTTAAATATAAACATAATTATTAGTCAAAATCTTCAAAAATGTGCCCGATTTTCCCCATTTGCAATTTTTCGATTCCATCTACAGCCTAAATGTATGTACCATTTCGATAGGAAAAGTTATAATAATGAAGATATAATATGTTTCAGAGTGTAATGTATTTTAACTGCAGCCGTTTGGTTGCATTTGTATTCCCATTCGTCACATTTTCCGCCTAAAAGTACAAATTTCGACCAAAAAACCTTTTTATTTCACATTTTCACAGTCAGAATTTCATGATTTCAACTTCAGCAGTTTGGTAGTTTCGTATACCATTTGTATGCCTCTTTTCCTGTTGTATCCCTTAAAAGTACGAATTTTGCAAAACCCCTCTATTTACGTATCTACACCATTAGAGGGATGTACATTAGAGCGTACCAGGTTACAAGTAAAAAAAAAAGTTCGCCGTACACCTTCGAATATGAAGTATTATTGAAAGGTAGTTTCAAACAAATTTTTTTTATTTTTTTTTATGCCGAACGTAGGGGTCGCGCTTTTACATTTTTCTATATAACTTCTGCATTTATAAACGGATTTTAAAGTGTGATACATCGATGTTTTTGTCTCGACGAGGCCGATTTTTTTTGTCTTTGAAGTCATTGAGCTCAAGCATGATTCATGATTTTATGCGAGCTTTAATTTTCTGATATTAGAGTGGTACATTAGGGTAGTAGCAACTGAGATATGATGGGTAAGTACCAGAAGGGGGTGCTTGAGCTCAATGACTTCAAAGACAAAAAAATCGGCCTCGTCGAGACAAAAACATCGATGTTTCACACTTTAAAATCCGTTTATAAATGCAGAAGTTATATAGAAAAATGTAAAAGCGCGACCCCTACGTTCGGCATAAAAAATAAAAAAAAATGTTTTTGAAACTACCTTTCAATAATACTTCATATTCGAAGGTGTACGGCGAACTTTTTTCTTGAGGTACGTCCTAATGTACATTCCATATTTAATGTATTAGCTATTGTCTTGTTATTGGTACCATTTTTATCCCTTTTTGTCCCATTTCGCACTCTAAAATGTGTATTTAAGTTTTGGTGCTTTTACGCTACAAGGGGAATGTACGCAACCAAGTTCAAGTGCATATAAAGCAGAAATTGCTTAAATATTCTAAATAATAGGGAGGGAGTACTTTCAGTCCTTGTTAGGGAAAAAATTTCCTCTGGGCCGATTTTGGCCACTTTCAATGCCAACCGATTTGGAAACATAAGAAACATTTAGGGAAAATTTGAACCTTCTGGCTCATCTCGTTCCGCCGCTATCGTTCTTTCAACAGACAGACAGAAGGACAGACGGCTAGATCGTCTTAGAATTTTACCACGACCCAGAATATATTTACTTCACATATGAAACCATTAAGAAATGATCTAAAAATAGGGATCAAATTAAAATTGTTCACCGGGAAACTTTCGAGAGAAATCTAATATTATTAGAATTAGTATATTTTTCCCATGTATCTGTAAAATATTTTCCTCTATAGACGAATAAATCTTCTAAATTAAAGACGTCATAATATACTTAGCGCCATACGAGTTCTTCGTTTCCTTAAACTTTGTTTATACCCTCCACCTCCAGGATGGGGGTATATTCACTTTGTCATTCCGTTTGTAACACCTTGAAATATTCATCGGAGACCCCATAAAGTATATATATTCTGGGTCGTGGTAAAATTCTAAGATGATATAGCCATGTCCGTCTGTCTGTCTGTCTGTCTGTCTGTCTGTCTGTCTGTCTGTCTGTCTGTCTGTCTGTCTGTCTGTCTGTCTGTCTGTCTGTCTGTCTGTCTGTCTGTCTGTCTGTCTGTCTGTCTGTCTGTCTGTCTGTCTGTCTGTCTGTCTGTCTGTCTGTCTGTCTGTCTGTCTGTCTGTCTGTCTGTCTGTCTGTCTGTCTGTCTGTCTGTCTGTCTGTCTGTCTGTCTGTCTGTCTGTCTGTCTGTCTGTCTGTCTGTCTGTCTGTCTGTCTGTCTGTCTGTCTGTCTGTCTGTCTGTCTGTCTGTCTGTCTGTCTGTCTGTCTGTCTGTCTGTCTGTCTGTCTGTCTGTCTGTCTGTCTGTCTGTCTGTCTGTCTGTCTGTCTGTCTGTCTGTCTGTCTGTCTGTCTGTCTGTCTGTCTGTCTGTCTGTCTGTCTGTCTGTCTGTCTGTCTGTCTGTCTGTCTGTCTGTCTGTCTGTCTGTCTGTCTGTCTGTCTGTCTGTCTGTCTGTCTGTCTGTCTGTCTGTCTGTCTGTCTGTCTGTCTGTCTGTCTGTCTGTCTGTCTGTCTGTCTGTCTGTCTGTCTGTCTGTCTGTCTGTCTGTCTGTCTGTCTGTCTGTCTGTCTGTCTGTCTGTCTGTCTGTCTGTCTGTCTGTCTGTCTGTCTGTCTGTCTGTCTGTCTGTCTGTCTGTCTGTCTGTCTGTCTGTCTGTCTGTCTGTCTGTCTGTCTGTCTGTCTGTCTGTCTGTCTGTCTGTCTGTCTGTCTGTCTGTCTGTCTGTCTGTCTGTCTGTCTGTCTGTCTGTCTGTCTGTCTGTCTGTCTGTCTGTCTGTCTGTCTGTCTGTCTGTCTGTCTGTCTGTCTGTCTGTCTGTCTGTCTGTCTGTCTGTCTGTCTGTCTGTCTGTCTGTCTGTCTGTCTGTCTGTCTGTCTGTCTGTCTGTCTGTCTGTCTGTCTGTCTGTCTGTCTGTCTGTCTGTCTGTCTGTCTGTCTGTCTGTCTGTCTGTCTGTCTGTCTGTCTGTCTGTCTGTCTGTCTGTCTGTCTGTCTGTCTGTCTGTCTGTCTGTCTGTCTGTCTGTCTGTCTGTCTGTCTGTCTGTCTGTCTGTCTGTCTGTCTGTCTGTCTGTCTGTCTGTCTGTCTGTCTGTCTGTCTGTCTGTCTGTCTGTCTGTCTGTCTGTCTGTCTGTCTGTCTGTCTGTCTGTCTGTCTGTCTGTCTGTCTGTCTGTCTGTCTGTCTGTCTGTCTGTCTGTCTGTCTGTCTGTCTGTCTGTCTGTCTGTCTGTCTGTCTGTCTGTCTGTCTGTCTGTCTGTCTGTCTGTCTGTCTGTCTGTCTGTCTGTCTGTCTGTCTGTCTGTCTGTCTGTCTGTCTGTCTGTCTGTCTGTCTGTCTGTCTGTCTGTCTGTCTGTCTGTCTGTCTGTCTGTCTGTCTGTCTGTCTGTCTGTCTGTCTGTCTGTCTGTCTGTCTGTCTGTCTGTCTGTCTGTCTGTCTGTCTGTCTGTCTGTCTGTCTGTCTGTCTGTCTGTCTGTCTGTCTGTCTGTCTGTCTGTCTGTCTGTCTGTCTGTCTGTCTGTCTGTCTGTCTGTCTGTCTGTCTGTCTGTCTGTCTGTCTGTCTGTCTGTCTGTCTGTCTGTCTGTCTGTCTGTCTGTCTGTCTGTCTGTCTGTCTGTCTGTCTGTCTGTCTGTCTGTCTGTCTGTCTGTCTGTCTGTCTGTCTGTCTGTCTGTCTGTCTGTCTGTCTGTCTGTCTGTCTGTCTGTCTGTCTGTCTGTCTGTCTGTCTGTCTGTCTGTCTGTCTGTCTGTCTGTCTGTCTGTCTGTCTGTCTGTCTGTCTGTCTGTCTGTCTGTCTGTCTGTCTGTCTGTCTGTCTGTCTGTCTGTCTGTCTGTCTGTCTGTCTGTCTGTCTGTCTGTCTGTCTGTCTGTCTGTCTGTCTGTCTGCCTGTCTGTCTGTCTGTCTGTCTGTCTGTCTGTCTGTCTGTCTGTTGAAAGCACGATAGCGGCCGAACGAAATGAGCTAGGAGGTTCAAATTTTTCCTAAATGTGTCTTATGGTTGCAGATCGGTTGGGATTGAAAGTGGACGAAATCGGCCCAGAGGGAAAAATTTTTCCCTCACAAGGACTGAAAGTACCCCTAATATTTAGAGTTTTTCAGCATGTTTTTTTGAACATATTAGCTTGTATTTACTTGATATTTGCAATGCACATTCCCTTTATAGCATAAAAGAGCACCATAGAGTGATTTTTATTTGTAGGGGGCGAAATGGGACAAAAAGGGATAAAAATGGTACCTATCAAATGACAAACGAATAGAAACACGAAATTTGGCGTATACATTCCTATAATAGAGTAGATACATAATATAAAAGTATTTTTTCTAAATTCGTACTTTTAAGGGGTTAAATGGGGATAGAGGGATAAAAATAGTACCAACCTAACGGCTGCACCTAGAATAATGAAATTCGATATATACATTCCTCTGATTGCGTAGACACGTAAAATGAAAGAACTTTCCAAAATTCGTACTTTTTGGGGTTCAAATGGAAAAAGGGGATAAATATAGTACCTACCAAATGACAGCAGCTAGAGTCATGAAATTCGGAGTATACATTCCTCTGACTGCATAGACACGAAAAATAAAACGTTTTTTCCAAATTCGTACTTTCAAGGGATACAATGGCTACAGGGGATAAAAATAGTACTAACTAAACGAATACAGCTAGAATGATCAAATTCAGTGTGTACGTCCCTCTAATTGTGTAGATAAGTAAAATAAAGAGATTTTAGACAGTCGTACTCTTGAGGGGGCAAAATTGGAAAAAGAGGATAAAAATGGTACCAGCAAAATGGCCGCTGATAGAATCATGGAATTCGGTGTCCACATTCCTCTGACTGCATAGCCACGTAAAATATTTTTTTTCCAAATTCGTACTTTATTTTGTTGCTTTTACGCAGAGATACAAGCCGACCGATTTTAAGCCGACAAGCCGCCGCCGCCGCATGTTTCTGCACGAGCCGCGCCGCCGCCGATTTCATCGGCTCAAATCGACTCAACCACGCCGCCGATTTCATCGGCTCATATCGACTTCAACCACGCCGCCGTGATTTGACGGAGTTTTAACTCAGTCCAATCTTACTACCAAAATAAACAAGCCACTTAAAATTACAAAAGAAAATATAAATGTCAACTTAGACAACCTACTGCTGTGAAATATATTGATCTATCTTTCATTTATATAAGTCAATTCCAGTACGTGTGGCCATGTGTTCCTATAAATAACAATATCTATCCATATTATACATTTTGGGAATGGATTCTTTCACCCAAAAAAAAAAAAATGTATGAGTTAAAAATTAGGGTATCCAACCGATTAAATTTTATTCGATTAATCTAATATTTTTTGTCAAATATTTGTTCGAATAATAAAAAATCATGATTTTCGAATAATTCGAATAAATTGTCCCAAATAATCGATTAATCGATATTATAAGTTTTGCCTTAAATAACTAATGAAATCGTCGTATGCTTTGTATGATAAATTGATTTTGAATAGCCAGTTTGCTCTATTTGGGTACACCAAATATAAAACCACAATTTTTTTCGATTCACTGAATTAAAATAACGATTTATCCGACTTCATTTATAGTAAGAAGAATAGTAATTTCATAGAATAGTAAATGCATAGAAAAATTGAGGTTAACACCGTGATAATAAAGTCCGTTCTGTTATAAATCATATGATCCATATTCGAAAAAAGTCAATGGATAACTTCTGATATTATGCTCATTTAAGGGAAGGTTCTTTATTTGAATTTTCTATAATGAATTTCGAATTTGATGTTACAATTTTTAAATAAAATCAGATACATAATAAACGTTCAATATATATAGTTGAACTACCCGTAAACTGCCGTGTCTTGTCTATATAACTCTAATTAATTATATTTTATTTAAGTGGACAATTGTTCGATTAATCGGTTAACAGAATAACTCTCGACTTCATTATTCGATTAATTGGAATTTTTTTGTTTTCAAATAAACGAAAAATCGAATAACATAAAAGTCAGAATAATTGGATACCCTAATAACAATATTAAATTATTGGAACATTGGCTAATATTAACGAATATTGAACTACTTGCCAAAAAAATAAAAGAAAATTGTTCCTTCCAAATAGGGGTATTCGAATGACAGAACGAGCCGGCAAATCAGCCGAAAGCCGCCGCCGCCGACCCATTTTGAACAGCGCCGCCGCCGCCGATAATTATGGTTCGGCTTGTAACTCTGCTTTTTTGAATTCGTATGACGGCAAGCGCTAAAACTACTCTATTTGAACCTAAAAATACACAAAAAAAATTTGAGCTTGATTGGACAATTTTTAGGCGTGCCCCCGCCAACAATTGTTTGTCATTAAAGTTAGTTACTATCATATAGGAGAAATTATCACCTTTGGTGCTCTTTTTTGACATAACTCGAGAACCACTAGTCCGATTTTGTTTAAATAAATTGAAAAATAATTAAGAATTACAATTCCTTTAAAATGTGTATATATAGTGTTTTTCTATATAATCAACAGTTTAGCCGGTAAAAATAAATGTATGAAGAAAATAAATATTTTTTGCCTAAAATATTAATATTTTTTATTTTTTAAATTCATAGAAAATCCAAAACGAACAAATACATTTTAAAATTAAAAATCTAAAGCGATGACAACCAAAAGACATCGATCGGATGATGACATTATGTTAATTGGCGTAATGGACCACCAAATTACTGGAGCTAAATTACCAGGAAGAAAACAAGTGCTACAAGTTTTATTTTATAATTTAAGAATAGTTGGCTTAAATTTAAGAGAAAGTTCTAGATTAGTTGTTGCTGAGGTCAGCACGTTTTGGCAAAAAGCACGAATTCCAACACACCATGAAAAACACTGCATTGAGAAGCTGGAAAAATTATACAACAAGTGGAGAGATATTACAAAGCATCATGGTCGAAAAACAGAATGTCAAAACAGGAAAGAAACTGAATTTCAAGATAAATTAGATGATTTATTCGATATCGCACATGCAAACGCGTTTGAATTAATTAAAATACAAGAAGACAAAGAGTTCTTAAAAAAGCAACGAGAAAAAGGAAGACCAGGTTGTATGCTAGGAACGGATAAAATTGTAATGCAGAAAGAAAAGCGAAAGGCAGTCCAGAAAGAACAAGAAAACCAGCGTCGAATAAAAGAAGATGAACGAAAAGAGTTATATGAACAACAGATTCAAAGAGGTATACAATTAAATATTCTATCTTTTAAGCAAATCAGAATTATTGTTGTAAAACAGGTATGATTGACATTGACGACGAAAACGATATTGAAGTTGTAGCATCAACATCAACATCTGTATCAAATCCAAATCCAGGTATATCAGGTATCTCCAGAGGTAAAACATTTTTTTTTACACCAAGACTGCTTTCAACTTTGGATAAGTGGAAAATCACTGATGGTGCTGCAGTTCATATCCTAAGCGCAACTGCTGACGCGTTGGGCTATGATATCGAAGATCTTATACTAAATAGATCATCAATTCGTCGAATGCGTCAGAAGCATCGTGCAACAACAGCACAAAACATTGCAGCAAACTTTGATGTAAGTACTGTAATGTGGGTTTTCCCTATGCTTTTATGTTTTTTTTATGTTTTGAGTATAAATTAAGAAACTTGAGTTTTTATTTCCAGATTCCACGTAGTTTTGTTTTGCACTGGGATGGTACAATGTTACCAGAAATTAGTGGCAGGGAAAAAGTTGACCGCTTGCCAATCATAGTCTCATCTCAAGGTATCGATAAACTACTTGGCATTCCAAAGTTAAAATCTTCGAGTGGAAAAGAAATATCAGATGCCGTGTTTAATTCAATAAATGAATATGAAATGCTTGATCTAGTTCAAATAATCTGCTTCGACACAACTGCTCATAATACAGGAGTTCAAAGCGGTGCTGCTGCTCTGCTTGAAGGAAAACTAGGTCGCGATTTATTATATTTTCCCTGCAGACACCATATTTACGAGTTGTTGATCCGTAAAGTGTTTGAAATTAGAGTGGCTACTACAGCCGGTCCAGAAGTGCTAATTTTTAATCGCTTTAGCAAATACTGGATTAATATTGACAAATTAAATTACAAGAGTTGTTTAGAAGATGAACACATTATTACAGTATTGACTGCTGAAGAACGTGGAACAATTTTAAATTACTGTCTAGATAACTTAAAACAAGCTCATAGCAGACGCGACTACAAAGAATTATTGCAATTAGTTGTCACTTTTCTTGGTGGTACGGTGCCGAATTTTAACACCTTTCGTATACCTGGTGCAACTTCTCATGCTCGATGGATGTCAAAATGTATTTATGCACTTAAAATGTATTTGTTTCGTAATGAATTCAATATGACCAACCAAGAGTTAAACGGTATACGTAGTGTCTGTCTGTTCGTAGTTCGTATTTATGTAAAAGCCTGGTTTGGATGCACTAAAGCAATTGAAGCACCAAATCAAGACTTAAATTTAATTAAAAATATTATGGCTTATCCTGAAAGGGATATAGCTCTTGCTTTGCTACAAAAAATCAGCAATCATTTGTGGTATTTGTCGGAAGAAGCAGTCGGTCTTTCATTCTTCGATCCTAATGTAAGTGTTGCAATTAAAAAAAATGGTTCAGGCAATTAATGTTGAAGCAAATACAGAAAAATGCAAGCGAATAATAACTAATCCAACAAATATCGGCACATTTGCGCAAAAAGATTTAAGCGATTTTGTAAATTCCAATACACACGCATTCTTTGATCGTTTAGAAATTTCAAAAGAATTTTTGCAAGTCGATCCATCGGATTGGAATGAAAGATTTGACTACGCTCACGGATCACAAATTTGTAAAAACCTATCTGTAGTGAATGATGCAGCTGAAAGAGGCGCCAAATTCATTACAGATTATAATAATAAATTAACCCACAACGAAGAGGAAAAACAATTCCTTTTTCAGGTGGTTAAAGAATATAACATGAATTATCCCACTTTTAAAAAGACTTCACTATTAAATTAAAATAATATTAATGTTACTATGAGTATGTAATTAATAAAAATATTTAAGTTTATTCTTAATTTTCAAATAAATGTAAATAAAATAAAAAATATATATATTTTTGCCTTATTTCTCATAATAAAAACAAAAAGGTGCTTGGGGCACGGCTAAAAATTATCCAATCGTTGTCAAATTTTTTTTTATGCTTTTTGGGACTAAAACGAATATTTTTAGCGCTTGCCGTAACATATATTCGAGAAAATAAATTTGTCCATATAAATAAGGACCGGTCTAATATATATAGTATACAAATATTGGTAGCCATGGCTTATTAATTAAATTTCTTATTTTCATACAGTTAAAATTTGTTGCGGACATTCCTCTTGTTGCTTGGAAGCACCACAAAGAAAATAAAAGTTTTAGCGGGCGAAATGGGACAAAAAGGGATAAAATATGGTACCAATGATACGACAACAGCTAGAATCATGAAATTCGGGGTGTACATCCCTCTAATTGCATAGACAAGTAAAATAGAGGGATTATTCGAAATTCGTACTTTTAAGGGCGATAGTTAAAAATAGGGATACAAAACCGCTGAAGTTGAAATCATGAAATTCGGTGTATACATTCTGACTATGAACACTCGAAAAAGTTTTTTTTTCCCGAAATTTTTACATTTGGGCGGAGAATGGGGATATCTTTAAAATTTATACTTTTCTTATCACTTTTCTTTTTAATGGCGACTGACAATCCTTAATATTTAGGCATGTTCACTTTCACAATTTCAGCATTTTATTTATATATAGCAGTCGATTTTAAACAGTGCGCATAAGTATACATTATAATTTGAAATAGCAAACAAAACATAAAAATATCACAATTTTCGTAATATGGTACTGTGCTGCTATGTAACGTCGACATCCTTTAATCTGCTGGTAATACTGTGCAATGCACTCCATGGTGGAGGGTATATAAGATTCGGCCCGGCCGAACTTAACGCCTTCTTACTTGTTTATATTTTTTTATTTGTTCACATTATTTCGTGTATATACCCATTTTTAGTTAAAGTCGTTTTGATTTCTATGTAACAAAGTTTTAAATAATAATACTTGTCACAAACATTGAAATTTATGAAAATTTATTATATTTGTTTTTTTTTTTTTTTAATTTATATATATTTTATTTATTTTTTTATATATTATTTTTTGAAATTTCCCCTTTCCTTTCCTGGGTGCTTTTAAAGTTTTATTTTAATTATTTTAAGCATTTTTCTAGAGCATTTTGCATTCTTTTATAAATTAATTTTTTCGTGTATATACACATTTTCAGTAAATGTCGTTTTGATTTTTATTTTACAAAGTTTTAAAGAATAATAATACTTTGAAATTTCCACTTTCTACTCCTGGATGTTTTAATGTTATTCCTCAATTCTTACATCTCTTTATTCTTCACATCATTCCTTACCCACTTTCACTTCCGTTCTGATTTCTTCCACCAGCTCTTGTGATAATTCGATAGCACTGCAGAAAATTAATAGCAACCAATGAAACCAATGCATTTTGTATAGATTTTCTTGTCGATTTGTCTACATTTTTTTCATGATTCCTAGCCGAAAATATGTTTTTTTTTTATTACGTAAAAATGTCTCTTTTTATCGATTTGAATTTGAATTTTCTTCGACCGTTCCACAAGTTATACTACTGTGTGCTGTGGTTTTTCTTTGTATTTTTGGTTCATAGAATTTTCAAAATGTCTTCTTCTTCTTCTTTCTTCTCTCGGTGTGAAGAATATTTTTCAATTTTAATTTCCCCTTCTCTCGCGCGCGCTCTTTCTCTGTCTGTCTGTTGCCGAAGAAACCACCCAGACTTGTCGCGTATTTCGAGGCAACTGATTTGTGTTCAAAGAATTTTCCGCATTTTTCTTCTGGTTTGTCCATCAAGACAATTTTCCAATTTTACTTTTTCCAAAAAAAAAAAAAAAAAAACTTTTTCGTCACGAATTCTCTTTCTTTTTGTTTTCTTGATAGCTCGAGATTCTAAAGTGTTTTTGGGTGGGTGCTATATTTATGAGCGGACGGCATTCGGGATGGCATTCATAAAAAAATGAAGAACATTTGGGCAAAACTCATGTAGGCAATGTGTGGACGAAGCACACATGTTTTTTTTTTGTTTTTGTCATGTATATTTTTGTATGTAAAATGTTGTTGTTTTTTCGTTTTTCATTTATTGGAAAAGCCGGTACAGCATCATCAGCATCAGGCAACAGGCAAAAACAAACAGTGCCCGTAGAAACAACACAAACATTTTGAAAAGTGTGGCGCCCAACAAAAACATAACGAGTCACGAAAAAGTGCATAAAATTTCTTGTTGTTGTTGTTGTTGCTTACTTGTTTGGATTATAAATTCGTTTGAGGGGGGCATCCTGACAAAGTGCACTCTCCCGCATGGCCATCAAACATGTGTAAATGATTATGCGGAAAATTGATTGGAAATCAATAAATAAACGATTTCACAGAAGCAAACAAACAAACGAAGCGCAAACGGGTGCAGTATTTAAAGGTGGGGAAGGTAAGATCTATAACAACGATCATCAATAAATATATATATATGTAAAGAGTGATTTTTTTGAGGTTAGGATTTTCATGCATTAGTATTTGACAGATCACGTGGGATTTCAGACATGGTGTCAAAGAGAAAGATGCTCAGTATGCTTTGACATTTCATCATGAATCGTCTTACAAACGAACAACGCTTGCAAATTATTGAATTTTATTATCAAAATGCGTGCTCTGTTAAGAAAGTTCATTGCGCGCTTCCATTTTATGGTCAGTTTAATCGACCCACTGAAGCGGCTATTCGGGCTATTGTGACTAAATTTCGCACCAAATTTACATTGTTGGACATTAAACCACCAACACGCTTACGTAGAGTGCGAACTGAAGAAAATATCGCAGCTGTATCGGCCAGTGTTAATGATGACCACCAATTTTCGATTCGTCGCCGTTCGCACCAATTGGGTCTCTGTTACTCAAAAACGTGGAAATGCCAAAATTGGACTAAGCGGATGGACCACCTAAGACGCAGCCGCGGTCAACATTTAAATGAAATTATCTTCAAAAAGTAAATGTCATGGACCAATCTAACGTTTCAAATAAAGAACCGATGAGATTTTGCAAATTTTATGCGTTTTTTTTAAAAAAAAAGTTATCAAGCTCTTAAAAAATCACCCTTTATAAGCACTCAAAAAATTGAACACAGTTAGGAATTTACATATTATTTATTTGAAAAAATATTTTAACAAATCAACACTTTCGATCATAGAAATCGAATTATATTTTTTTTCATTATTAAATTTTATTTATATTTCCATACATAGGATTTATATTTACATTTATAAATTATAAATTTTGATCTAACGATTACTTTGACTTTGACAGGTAGAAGAACATTCATTTTATTTTTATTTTCAGGTTTTTGATTGGCATTTGCAAAATGGGATGCTATACGCTCGAGCAAAATTGGGAAATATTAACCAGTAAGGAAAGGCTAAAGTCGGGCGGGGCCGACTATACGATACACTCCACTTTCTATCCGAATACAATTCAACTCGGTAAAAAGTGAAAACGGGAAGAATTTTTGTATGTTTCCTTATCATAGGCTAACATGACCTGGTCCAATTTGTCAAATCGAAAAGAATATTAGTATCGGGGCTATATCCAAACATGGAATAAAGTGGCTAACTTTCAAAATAAGTTCTTCCAGTTCAAATATAACGTTTTGTGGTCACTTCAAAGAAATTCGGAGAAAATTTGTGGTTCCTGGGGCGGAAAAAGTCTAAATTTGTATTGGATCTATATGTAATTCTGAACCGATCTGACCCATTTTCACAATGGGTGTTTCTAGTTGAAATATAAGATATTTTGAAAGATTTGAAAGAAATCTGTTAAAATATGTGGTTTCTAGAGCGGAAAAAATCAAATCGGGAGCGAAATTTGTATGGGAGCTATATATAAATCTGAACCGATCTGACCCATTTTTACCATAGATGTTTCTAGTTGAACTATAAGATGTTTTGCCAATTTGGAAGAAAATCTGTTAAAATATATGGTATCTAGAGCGGAAAAAGTCAAATTGGGAGCGAAATTTGTATGGGAGCTATATATAAATCTGAACCGATTTGATCCATTTTCAGCATGGGCGTTTCTAGTTGAAATATAAGATAGTTTGCCAAATCTGAAGACAATCCGATACAATATGTGGTTTCTACAGCGGAAAAAATCAAATCGGGAGCGAAATTTGTATGGGAGCTGTATATAAATCTGAACCGATCTAACACATTTTTACCACAGGTGTTGCTAGTTGAAAAATAAGATGTTTTGCCAAATCTGAAGACAATGTGATACAATTTGTGGTTTCTAGAGCGGAAAAAGTCAAATTGGGAGCGAAATTTGTATGGGAGCTATATATAAATCTGAACCGATTTGACCCATTTTCAGCATGGGCGTTTCTAGTTCAAATATAAGATAATTTGCCAAATTTGAAGACAATCCGATACAATATGTGGTTTCTAGAGCGGAAAAATAAAATCGGGAGCGAAATTTGTATGGGAGCTATATATAAATCTGAACCGATCTGACCCATTTTTACCGCAGATGTTTCTAGTTGAACTATAAGATGTTTTGCCAATTTTGAAGAAAATCTGTTAAAATATGTGGTATCTAGAGTGAAAAGAGTCAAATCGGGAGTGAAATTCGTATGGGGGCTATATCTAAATCTGAACCGATTTTCTTGAAATTAAATAGCGTTCGTTCTTATCCCGAAAAACTTAGTTGTGCAAAGTTTCATTTGGTTCTGTGTACAATTGCGACCTGTATCATGATTACAAGAATAGATGGACAGACAGACAGACAGAGGACGGACATCGCTAAATCGATTCAAAAAGTGATTCTAAGTCGATGGGTCTATCTCTCTTCCTTTTGGGTGTTACAAACAAATGCACAAAGACATAATACTCTCGTGGAGTGTATAAAAACTTACTTCCAAAGTAGTGAGTCTTTAACGCAAACCGTAAGAAATTTACGTGGACATTTTTCGAAAAGAGATGGGCCTTCAGTTCAGTTTGTGTGTACATTTGTGAAGTGAGTTCATGAAAATGGATCGTTATTGGACAAACCAGTGCGTTCAATCGAAAACATTGCTGCGGTAACTGATAATGTTCAAGAACATCCATCAACATCAACTCGTCATCGTTCTGAGGAACTGAACATTTCTCGCACTTCTTTGAGAAGAATTTTACAAAGACCTGTACTGTACTGGGTTGATTGGTCGTGGTAGTCATACAATGATAGAATTTTCCTTCATAATATTTATGAAGCGATTTCATAAATGGCTTTTCATAATTTTTTTTTGGGTTTTTTTAATATGTATGAAAATTTCATAAATAGAATGAAATGTTTCATAGAATTTTTCATAAATATTTCATAAAAAAAATGTTAAATTAGTGAAATTTACTTACATAAGATCAAAGAAAGCTTTCATTGTATTAAAGAAACAATTCGCTAAGGTTCTTCCTATACCAAAGAAGAAGAATGTAACTGATACCAACAATCTTCGGCCGATTTCACTGTTGTCGAATTTAGGCAAATTATTAGAAAATGTTTTAAGAGTGAAAATGTATTTAGGATTAGATCAAAATTATATTTCAGATTTCCAAAATCATTCGACAGTGGATGCACTGATAAAATTTCATAGTGATGTTATTAAGACTTTAAGAAATAAGGAATGTACAGTTGCCATATCTTTGGACGTAGAAAAGGCGTTTGACAGGACTTACCGTGATGGAGTGATCTATAAATTAATACAAATAGGATTTGATCCTCATATAGTTAAATTTTTTAAAGGTTACTTTACAAAGAGAAAATTCTGCATTCAAGTAGGAAATGAATACTCATCACCGAATACAGTGTCTTGTGGCGTTCCTCAAGAATCAATCTTAGCTCCTCATTTATTTAGTATATATATTAGACCGGTCCTTATTTATATGGACAATATATGTTACGGCAAGCGCTAAAAATATTCGTTTTAGTCCCAAAAAGCATAAAAAAAAATTTACAACGATTGGATAATTTTTAGCCGTGCCCCAAGCACCTTTTTGTTTTTATTATGAGAAATAAGGCAAAAATATATATATTTTTTATTTTATTTACATTTATTTGAAAATGAAGAATAAACTTAAATATTTTTATTAATTACATACTCATAGTAACATTAATATTATTTTAATTTAATAGTGAAGTCTTTTTAAAAGTGGGATAATTCATGTTACATTCTTTAACCACCTGAAAAAGGAATTGTTTCTTCTCTTCGTTGTGGGTTAATTTATTATTATAATCTGTAATGAATTTGGCGCCACTTTCAGCTGCATCATTCACTACAGTTAGGTTTTTACAAATTTGTGATCCGTGAGCGTAGTCAAATCGTTCATTCCAATCCGATGGGTCGACTTGCAAAAATTCTTTTGAAATTTCTAAACGATCAAAGAATGCGTGTGTATTGGAATTTACAAAATCGCTTAAATCTTTTTGCGCAAATGTGCCGATATTTGTTGGATTAGTTATTATTCGCTTGCATTTTTCTGTATTTGCTTCAACATTAATTGCCTGAACCATTTTTTTTAATTGCAACACTTACATTAGGATCGAAGAATGAAAGACCGACTGCTTCTTCCGACAAATACCACAAATGATTGCTGATTTTTTGTAGCAAAGCAAGAGCTATATCCCTTTCAGGATAAGCCATAATATTTTTAATTAAATTTAAGTCTTGATTTGGTGCTTCAATTGCTTTAGTGCATCCAAACCAGGCTTTTACATAAATACGAACTACGAACAGACAGACACTACGTATACCGTTTAACTCTTGGTTGGTCATATTGAATTCATTACGAAACAAATACATTTTAAGTGCATAAATACATTTTGACATCCATCGAGCATGAGAAGTTGCACCAGGTATACGAAAGGTGTTAAAATTCGGCACCGTACCACCAAGAAAAGTGACAACTAATTGCAATAATTCTTTGTAGTCGCGTCTGCTTGAGCTGAGCTTGTTTTAAGTTATCTAGACAGTAATTTAAAATTGTTCCACGTTCTTCAGCAGTCAATACTGTAATAATGTGTTCATCTTCTAAACAACTCTTGTAATTTAATTTGTCAATATTAATCCAGTATTTGCTAAAGCGATTAAAAATTAGCACTTCTGGACCGGCTGTAGTAGCCACTCTAATTTCAAACACTTTACGGATCAACAACTCGTAAATATGGTGTCTGCAGGGAAAATATAATAAATCGCGACCTAGTTTTCCTTCAAGCAGAGCAGCAGCACCGCTCTGAACTCCTGTATTATGAGCAGTTGTGTCGAAGCAGATTATTTGAACTAGATCAAGCATTTCATATTCATTTATTGAATTAAACACGGCATCTGATATTTCTTTTCCACTCGAAGATTTTAACTTTGGAATTCCAAGTAGTTTATCGATACCTTGAGATGAGACTATGATTGGCAAGCGGTCAACTTTTTCCCTGCCACTAATTTCTGGTAACATTGTACCATCCCAGTGCAAAACAAAACTACGTGGAATCTGGAAATAAAAACTCAAGTTTCTTAATTTATACTCAAAACATAAAAAAAGAAGCATAGGGAAAACCCACATTACAGTACTTACATCAAAGTTTGCTGCAATGTTTTGTGCTGTTGTTGCACGATGCTTCTGACGCATTCGACGAATTGATGATCTATTTAGTATAAGATCTTCGATATCATAGCCCAACGCTTCAGCAGTTGCGCTTATGGTATTTACTGCAGCACCATCAGTGATTTTCCACTTATCCAAAGTTGAAAGCAGTCTTGGTGTAAAAAAAATTGTTTTACCTCTGGAGATACCTGATATACCTGGATTTGGATTTGATACAGATGTTGATGCTACAACTTCAATATCGTTTTCGTCGTCAATGTCAATCATACCTATTTTACAACAATAATTCTGATTTGCTTAAAAGATAGAATATTTAAGTGTATACCTCTTTGAATCTGTTGTTCATATAACTCTTTTCGTTCATCTTCTTTTATTCGACGCTGGTTTTCTTCTTCTTTCTGGACTACCTTTCGCTTTTCTTTCTGCATTACAATTTTATCCGTTCCTAGCATACAACCTGGTCTTCCTTTTTCTCGTTGCTTTTTTAAGAACTCTTTGTCTTCTTGTATTTTAATTAATTCAAACGCGTTTGCATGTGCGATATCGAATAAATCATCTAATTTATCTTGAAATTCAGTTTCTTTCCTGTTTTGACATTCTGTTTTTCGACCATGATGCTTTGTAATATCTCTCCACTTGTTGTATAATTTTTCCAGCTTCTCAATGCAGTGTTTTTCATGGTGTGTTGGAATTCGTGCTTTTTGCCAAAACGTGCTGACCTCAGCAACAACTAATCTAGAACTTTCTCTTAAATTTAAGCCAACTATTCTTAAATTATAAAATAAAACTT
Organism: Polietes domitor; assembly: GCA_947397865.1. Taxonomy (NCBI): domain Eukaryota; kingdom Metazoa; phylum Arthropoda; class Insecta; order Diptera; family Muscidae; genus Polietes; species Polietes domitor. The sequence goes on along the minus strand of OX377619.1, from coordinate 161,249,348 downwards.
GTAGCACTTGTTTTCTTCCTGGTAATTTAGCTCCAGTAATTTGGTGGTCCATTACGCCAATTAACATAATGTCATCTTCCGATCGAAGTCTTTTGGTTGTCATCGCTTTAGATTTTTAATTTTAAAATGTATTTGTTCGTTTTGGATTTTCTATGAATTTAAAAAATAAAAAATATTAATATTTTAGGCAAAAAATATTTATTTTCTTCATACATTTATTTTTACCGGCTAAACTGTTGATTATATAGAAAATATATACACATTTTAAAGGAATTGTAATTCTTAATTAGTTTTCAATTTATTTAAACAAAATCGGACTAGTGGTTCTCGAGTTATGTCAAAAAAAGAGCACGAAAGGTGATAATTTCCCCTATATGATAGTAACTAACTTTAATGACAAACAATTGTTGGCGGGGGCACGCCTAAAAATTGTCTAATCAAGCTCAATTTTTTTTTGTGTATTTTTAGGTTCAAATAGAGTAGTTTTAGCGCTTGCCGTCATACGAATTCAAAAAAAAGAAATAAGGACCGGTCTAATATATATGTACGACTTTCCTCATCTGAATTACGATTCCTTGTGTGTTTTATATGCGGACGATTGCCTTTTGTATGCTCATGCGAGAGCGCCAAACGAAGCTTTAAGAAAAGCTTTGGGTCACTTGAACGTAGTGGACAAATTTTACACTGATTGGGGAATCAGAATAAATACGACAAAGAGTGAGGCGCTCTGTTTGAGGAATGCGTCTGGTAAATGTGGTAGGAAGGTTCTACCGGAGGTTGTTGCTGAACGGAATTGAAATACCTTTCAGGGACAGTTTCAAATACTTAGGAGTTACTTTCAATAAATTAGTAAAATTTAATGATCATGCCCGGGTGGAACTGTAAAAGGCCAACGAAATTAAGGGTTTGCTTTGGAAGATTTTTCTACAATAATAGATTACCCGAACAAACATAATTATTATTAGATAAATTGGTTACACGGTCTGCATTACTTTATGCTTTCCCGATATGGTTCCAAATTTCACCATCTGTAATGATCGATTTCGGAATAATGGAAAGGAAAATCCTCAGATCTTGCACTGGGAAGAACTTCCAAAGTTACAATAAACGTTTTTCAAACAAATTTATTTATGATAATACCTCAGTCACGCCAATCCCTGTGTACGTGATGAAACTGATGAAAGATTTTGTAAACAGTCGAATCATGAGAACCCTTTAATTCAGAACGTATTTAACGAACAAGTAGCATTCAGCTGGCATAATACAAATTATCTATCACCAATTGGTATCAATATGACAACGGACTTGTCCTCCATCTTGTGTCCCCAATTTTACGTCAAATCTGACACTGGATCTCACAGGGATTAAGTTTTTTGTTAATTTGTGTTTAGGTTTTTGTATATGTATTTAGATTAAGTATTTATATTTATTATTAGTTTTTTTTGTAGTCTTAAGGTTACGTTAATGTTACGTTAGTGTCGGGAGCAAACACGGATACTAAACATCTTGAAATATTTATATATTTTGTTACGAGCAAGATGTTGCAATTTTTTAAATATAATATTAAATATATATAATTATTATATATTTAAAAATGTAATTAAATCAATACATTATAGTTTTAAGAAAATCCATTATATATTGTGATATATAACATACATGATTTCAAACAAAAAAGCCTCAATAAATTAAAAAAAGGAACAATTCTTAAAGATTATGAAATAAAAATTTAATTTAAATTTAACCAATAAAATATTTGTGTTATGAAATGTCTTCATAAATATAATGATGGATTTCATAGTTTTTATGAAATGTTTCATAACATACAACTACTATTTTAGTGTGTCGATTTTATTTGGTTGATTGCTAGCAATTCTCATTTGCCTTTTAGCATTACCTAGTAATGACAGCTCGTTACGCCCTGCATTATTTTGAAGTATGAAATAATTACTTCCTTATAATGGTTTAAATAAGTAGTTATTGGTAAGTTAAATTTCACAGAACTTCATATTTTCATAAATAATTTTCTACATTTTTGTGTTGAGTCAGAGAATAACAATGCTGTTGTTATCGCAGCTTAGTTATTCAGGCTTAAAGAAAAACAGCCCTAAATTCTGTATTCAGATTGTTAACAAGCCGATACAAAATATATAATTTAATAAAAATGTTGTTTTAATCAACCATTATTGATAGTACATTATTTGACTAGTTATCAATAATGACTTATTTTGTATCTTCCTGAGGCCACTTTTTTTACAACTTGTTTAGAAGTACTTATTTATTAACTTTTCGTAAGAGTGCGTGGAAGTACTTATTTTTTTACAATCCCTTTATAAAAATAATTAGAAACGGATCCGAAAAATAAGTACTGAAGGTTTTTGGTTTTGCCTTATTTCCCACATTACTTGGGAATGATAAAAATGTTGTTTTAATCACTTATTAAGCCCATTATTGATAGTACATTATTTGACTAGTTATCAATAATGACTTATTTTGTATCTTCCTGAGGCCACTTATTTTACAACTTGTTTAGAAGTACTTATTTATTAACTTTTGGTAAGAGTGCGTGGAAGTACTTATTTTTTTACAATCCCTTTATAAAAATAATTAGAAACGGATCCGAAAAATAAGTACTGAAGGTTTTTGGTTTTGCCTTATTTCCCACATTACTTGGTAATGAGAGTTTTTGCTGGGCTGCTTTAGGTCAAAGACATATTCATTGCAAAGACTCTCGTAATGATGGTGTCTGTTAGTCAACAAGACCGACTTTTTTTGTTCATATTGGAAACTTCAGCATAAATTGTTAATATTTATGAAACTTTTTCATAAAACTAATGAAGTTTCTTTATAAAATCTATGAACATTTTTATAAATCATATTGTGAAACATAATGAACTTGTCTGATACAAGTTCATCAAATGAAGAAGTGCATTTCATAGTTTCTAAGAAATGTTTCATAAATTCTAAGGACACTTTTCATTGATTTGTACTTAATGAAACATGTTTCATACATTTTATAAAGTGTTTCTTTGGCGACTTTTTAATAAACATTATCAGTGTGCGAAGATAATCTTTTCAGTGTGTGAATGATATGATATTAAATGACAAAGTTACACTTTTCCAATAAAACCAGAAATTTACAAAAATAATCAATACTTTTTTATAATCGATTCTAATTTAAAATGTTAAATGGCTTTTTTTCACTGAACCAACACTCAGGGAATGTCCCCTATAAATGCAGTGCATTGCGTTGGTGGAAGGAAGATCAGGTGTTGCAAGGAGGAAAGAGCAGAAGTATTTTTTTGGTCAAGGACTATCCCTATTAAATTTGGAGGAAATCCGTTCAGATTTAGATATAGCCTTCATACAAATATTCCTCCAATTTACCCTATTACTAATTTTGAATTTGAAATAATTATTTCGCTTCAGAGTATACAACACTCATATCAACTTCTACCATAAAGAGTTGAGCTATTACTCCATGACTGCCGCGGAGGCTAGGTAGGCGCCTTCGCATCTAAAATGAGATAGTATCACATCGATTTTCTTTGTGAATGGGGACCTCACATGTAGGAGTAACATTACGCAAAATCGTCATCAATTTTGCCATAATTACACTACATAAAATCGTCCTATCGATACTAAATCACCTTGGTTTAGACATTGACGATACATCTGAAATTGATATTAGAGATCTAATCTCTAAAATCTCAACCTGTCAGGCTGGATATAACAGACATTTCCGAGTGGTGTGGTCCATTCAAAAGTGCACCTTAAGGTATTACTTAACGCTCCCGTGAGTGATGATGTCAGATATGAGAAACGGATATGTAAATCGGATTTATGACCTCATATTCTTTTATAAAAATATTGTATAAGTATTTTTTGAAAAAAAAAAAAATAGAAATTTTTTTCACGAGTTATAACCAATATAACAGAGAAAAAATAAGATTTGTTTCGCCTGTAACTCCTGAAGCACTTGACTGATTTTAATGTGCTATACTTTGTTTTATTTATTGAAGGTAATTTCAATTACTTCTTAAATATTACGGTGTTATTGTATAGTCGCGTGAGTTTGGAAGGGGTGAAATGATGGGTTCTAATATTTTTCTCTGTTAAAGTGGTCAAAATACGTATATAAAGAGTGATTTTTTTGAGGTTAGGATTTTCATGCATTAGTATTTGACAGATCACGTGGGATTTCAGACATGGTGTCAAAGAGAAAGATGCTCAGTATGCTTTGACATTTCATCATGAATCGTCTTACAAACGAACAACGCTTGCAAATTATTGAATTTTATTATCAAAATGCGTGCTCTGTTAAGAAAGTTCATTGCGCGCTTCCATTTTATGGTCAGTTTAATCGACCCACTGAAGCGGCTATTCGGGCTATTGTGACTAAATTTCGCACCAAATTTACATTGTTGGACATTAAACCACCAACACGCTTACGTAGAGTGCGAACTGAAGAAAATATCGCAGCTGTATCGGCCAGTGTTAATGATGACCACCAATTTTCGATTCGTCGCCGTTCGCACCAATTGGGTCTCTGTTACTCAAAAACGTGGAAATGCCAAAATTGGACTAAGCGGATGGACCACCTAAGACGCAGCCGCGGTCAACATTTAAATGAAATTATCTTCAAAAAGTAAATGTCATGGACCAATCTAACGTTTCAAATAAAGAACCGATGAGATTTTGCAAATTTTATGCGTTTTTTTTTTAAAAAAAAGTTATCAAGCTCTTAAAAAATCACCCTTTACAATATTTTTATGAGAAGAATGCATACACAAACTTTCAAAACAATCACAGCTATCGAGGTCAAAAATCGTACCGCTGACATGGAATGACTCGTATGTAAATATGTATGTTCATATGTACATCGCTTTATGTTCTCTCCATGGTTCTCTCCAAATGTCTCCATATTTTTTTTTTATTAATAAACAAACTGAAATTCGAAATTGTCATCGTCAAAATATTTTTTTATTTTCAATTTTTCTGTTGGCTACTGCTCAAACATAACCATCTTCATCACAATCATCATGGGTACCATTACTCAGGATATGTTTCTTTTGGATTGTCCCACCTACGAGGATTATTTGGACACATTCATTACGCGCAGCGACATACGTTTCATGCGAAATGTACGCTTCTGTCGCATGCTCGTCGAAATGGGCTACAGATCCAAAGCCGAGATCTATACACCCCAACAGTTCGAACAACATAAGTCGGCAGTGCTGGAATCCCTGTGGCCCATCAAGAAATCGACGATAATTTTTAGTGACAAAATGAAATCGAATGATCCGGTGCTGGTCGAATTGGCCGCGCGGGAGCGTCCAAATATACAGAAAATGATATCGGTAAGAAAGGAGAACAAATCGAAAATTTTGCCAAAGGGAACATTTTGAGATACCAAATAATAGGTGTGTTTTATTTGACGAGCTATTTTACCCCCTTAAAAGTACGATTTTAGAATAATCTCTTTATTTTACTTGTTTACGCAATTTTGATCATTCTACACTGAAAGAATTATCTTCATAATATTTATGATTTTGTCTTAACCTCAGTGAACATTTTCATTAAAAAGTCGCCAAAGAAACATTTCATAAAATGTATGAAATATGTTTCATAAAGCACAAATCAATGAAAAGTGTCGTAGAATTTATGAAACATTTCTTAGAAACCATGAAATGCTGTTCTTCTTTCGAAGAACTTTTGTCATAAAAATTCATTATTATGAAAATTATTATTATTATTATTAAAATTATTATTATGAACATTTTCATATTTTGATAATTTTATGAAAGAGTTTCATAAATAGTAATAATTTATTCTGAAGTTTCCAATATAAACAAGAAAGCAAATAAAGGTCTGACTTGTTGACTAACCAGTCAACACACAACATCATTGCGAGAGTCTTTGCATTGCGTATGTCTCTGGCCAAAATCAGGGTAAATACTTATGTCAGAGATAACAGAGGACATATGGGAATTGCTAGCATTCAACCGAAATAGCCGACACACTAAAAATGTATTTGTATGTTATGAAATATTTCATAAAAACTATGAAATCCTTCATTATATTTATGAAGACATTTCCAAACACAAATATTTTATTGGTTATGACATATTTCATAATATTTAAGAATTGTTTTTTTAATACTATGAAATTTCTTTGATCTTACGAATTAAGTTTCACTAATTTAACAATTTCGTTTTATGAAATATTAAAAAATTAATGAAACATTAAATTTTTTATGAATTTTTCATTGATATTAAGAAAAAATTCACTAAATTTATGAAAAACCTTTTATGAAATCGCTTCATAAATATTACGAAGGAAAATTCTTTGAGTGTAGCTGTAGCCGTTTAATTGGTACCATTGTTATCCCTTTGTTCCCATTATATCCCTTGAAATTACAAATTTCGAAAAACCTTTTTATTTGTATACTGCGAATTTCATGATTCTAGCTGCGGTCATTTGGGTGGTACAATTTGTATCCCCTTTTTTTCATTTTACCACTTAAAATTACGAATTTCAAAAAAGGGATAAAAATGGTACTAACCAAATGGCCGCAGCTAGAATCATGGAATTCGGTGTATACATGCATTTGACTGTATAAAGTCAAAATATATTTTTTTTTTCAAATTGGCCCTTTTAAGGTTGTAAAGGGGATAAAAATGGTACTAAATATAATAAGATTTAAGATTTTTCCAAATTCGTACTTTTTTTAACTTTTACAGCAAAAATGAGTAGAATCAAGAAGTTAGGTTATCTTGCACTGTGTACGTGAGAGATAATGGATTTTCAAAATTTTTACTTTTGGAATTAAAATAGGATGGAAATACAACCACGCTAACGGCTCACAGAGGAATATTTTCCTACAAGCTGCGGCAAAAATTAGAAGGAATAAAGCTTAGACCTTGAAATTTCGCACACATCCCTTATATCGTCAAATTAGATGAAAAACAATTTTTTGTTTAAATCCGCCACAACCACGCCCACCTCCCATTTTAGTTAAAATGAAAAAACCTCATAAATTTCTTATTTTAATATATATGTGAATACAAATCATTTCCAGTGATTTCATTTGAGTCAACACTTAAATGAAAATAAATGAATAACGCCCAACGGTTTTTTACGATTTTCGAAATTTTTTATAAAAAAATTTTTATTTTTTAATCAATGAGACACGGCTATTATAGCTTTATACTCAACTTAAGTTTAATATCGACCCAATATTTACATGCGATCACATGCCATAAAACCTTACATCCCTAAAGTATGCTTTAAATAAATTTTCCTAAATACATTAACAGAGAACACCGAAGAAAGTATTGCTTCATTTTTGGCTTAGAAGGTTTTACCATTTCAGTAATTAAATCGATGTTGGCAGCTATAAGCAGAATATTCTTTTTAAAATGAATAAATAAGACAATAGTTTAACAATATTTGTAAATGCCGAGGCATCGGTCGGCCTCGCGAATGTAGTTTTATACTGTAGAAAATTATCAATACTGAATACAAATACAACCTTCAGGTAAACCTCTGTCTGAAAAGGAAAGCAAAAACGTATTTGCATTTTTTTTAAAGGCAAAAGAACATCGCAAGAGTTCATATTTTCTACGAACTAAACGAAATTTCAGTACGATGCATGGTTTCCGAGATACATCCCAATGAAATAACCTCTCTTATGATGAAATTTGCAACTATTTTAGCATTTATGAACTTTAAATGCACCCCCAGCTAAAATTAACCGCGATATTGGCAAAATATTTTAGAATATGGTTAATAGGAATGTTCTTTGCCAAATGCAATCAGTAAAGTTGAGGCGGATGAAATTTGGGAGTTTTTGCCCTTGATAATACACTGTGCGGCTGTAGCTGAAAATTCACCCACTTTCCTCCAATATTTAGGGTATTCAAGCTTTTTTGTGAAGATTGCTGCCTTATATTTACTTTTTGTATTGACTTGAAATATTATTTCGTTATATTTTGGATAAACATGTGCGCAACCTTGCCTTATAAGCATAGTTTAAAATAATTAAAATCATGCATGATTGGAGTTATGATTGTAGCCAATCATATTATAGTTATCATGTTATGATCCCAATAATATTTATACTCAATCATAATATTGTCCTTAAATTATCATAATATGATCAACCTGTAACAAAATATAGTCCCCATATCATCAATCATATTATAATCCCAAGTGTATCATAATATGACTTTCAAGTAATCATATTGTGATCAATAAATTGCTGCGTTGCTACTTTTTTTGCAATGAATACATATTATATAAAATTATTATGATTATTTGATTTGAACTGGGATATTGTCCTGGCTCAAGACCATATAGATGGTAATAGAGTGCAAATTAATTTACAAATCAAATATTTATTACAGACCAAAATAATACAAACGAAAAAATTATTATGATTATTTAAAAAAAGTAAAAATAATGATTCAACTCAATAGTAATTACTTATTAATTTAAGAAAAGAGTACTTTATCGTATATTCTTATACAGATTGTACTTGTACAGTTGTTCAGAGAATTTAAGGGTATTATTACAGTTTTTTTCAGAAAACAGCTGTCAGAAATCAGCAGTTGAATATTCTGCAAAAGAAACAAATGAAAGAAGAACAAAATTAAAAATTAATTAAAGAGATAGAATTTTGTAAATGTGTATTTGAGACATTGAGAATTGAGACAAAAATATAAATTTATCCGTAAAACTGATAATTGTATGATTGTATTTAGATAACTTGATAATAGTATGATTGATCTGTGACCATAGAATTGTTGGTCAATTATCATATTTTGGTCATAACAATCTTATTCGCAACTATACATTTGTTGCAACAATCATATTTTTATTTTTAAGGATCGCAATCATTTTTTGATAAAATATCAACTATGTTATGCTTGTCCAAACCATATTTTTGTTAAAACGAACCTTCTTCTTCCGCACTTAGAACTGAATTGAGACAAAAATATAAATTTCTCCGTAAAACTGATAATTGTATGATTGCAGATAAGTTGATAATAGTATGATTGATCTGTGACCATAGAATTGTTGGGCAATTATCATATTTTGGTCATAAGAATCACATTCGCAACTATGCATTTGTTGCAATAATCATATTTTTATTTTTAAGGATCACAATCATATTATGATAAAATATCAACTATGTTATGCTTGTCCAAACCATATTATTGTTAAAACGAAGCTTCTTTTTCCGCACTTAGAACTGAATTGAGACAAAAATATAAATTTCTCCGTAAAACTGATAATTGTATGATTGTAGATAACTTGATAATAGTATGATTGATCTGTGACTAGAGAATTGTTGGACAATTATAATATTTTGGTCATAACAACCATATTCACAACTATGCATTTGTTGCAACAATCATATTTTTATTTTTAAGGATCACAATCATATTATGATAAAATATCAACTATGTTATGCTTGTCCAAACCATATTATTGTTAAAATGAACCTTCTTCTTCCGCACTTAGAACTGAATTGAGACAAAAATATAAATTTCTCCGTAAAACTGATAATTGTATGATTGTATTTAGATAACTTGATAATAGTATGATTGATCTGTGACCATAGAATTGTTGGACAATTATCATATTTTGGTCACAACAACCATATTCACAACTATACATTTGTTGCAACAATCATATTTTTATTTTTAACGATCGCAATCATATTATGATAAAATATCAACTATGTTATGCTTGTCCTAACCATATTATTGTTAAAACGAACCTTCTTCTTCTGCACTTAGAATGGAATTGAGACAAAAATATAAATTTCTCCGTAAAACTGATAATTGTATGATTGTAGATAACTTGATAATAGTATGATTGATCTGTGACCATAGAATTGTTGGACAATTATCATATTTTGGTCATAACAATCATATTCACAACTATACATTTGTTGCAACAATCATATTTTTAGTTTTAAGAATCGCAATCATATTATGATAAAATATCAACTATGTTATGTCCAAACCATATTATTGTTAAAACGAACCTTCTTCTTCCGCACTTAGAACTGAACTGAGACAAAAATATAAATTTCTCCGTAAAACTGATAATTGTATGATTACTTGATAATAGTGTGATTGATCTGTGACCATAGAATTGTTGGACAATTATCATATTTTGGTCATAACAATCATATTCGCAACTATACATTTGTTGCAACAATCATATTCTTATTTTTAAGGATCACAATCATATTATGATAAAATATCAACTATGCTATGCTTGTCCAAACCATATTATTGTTAAAACGAACCTTCTTCTACCACACTTAGAACTGAATTGAGACAAAAATATAAATTTCTCCGTAAAACTGATAATTGTATGATTGTAGATTACTTGATAATAGTATGATTGATCTGTGACTATAGAAATGTTGGACAATTATCATATTTTGGTCATAACAACCATATTCACAACTATACATTTGTTGCAACAATCATATTTTATTATATTATTGTTAAAATGAACCTTCTTCTTCCGCACTTAGAACTGAATTGAGACAAAAATATAAATTTCTCCGTAAAACTGATAATTGTAGATAACTTGATAATAGTAAGATTGATCTGTGACCATAGAATTGTTGGACAATTATCATATTTTGGTCATAACAATCATATTTTTATTTTTAAGCATCGCAATCATATTATGATAAAATATAACATGGTTGATATGATGCTTGTACAAATCATATTATTGTTAAAATTTAATCAAAAATAAGATAATATGATGGCGACAAAAAATGTGACTGTACAGAACATACAATGGTCGCCGTGATCATATTCAACCATAGTTTTTCTTGCGGGCCGAACTTAAACCCGTTTTTATTTAATTATTTTCCTCCTTTCTCAAATTCTCAAAAAAAATATTTTTACTTATTTTCTTTTATCCCCTTTAGACCATAGTCTTCATCAAACATCGCCTCACATCCGGTTTCGAAGTTTCCGGTTACATTGACTACGAACACAGCCTGCGTCAAGCCAATCTACAGCTAGAAAATTGCACCAATTGGGCTGGGGTCTTCGCCGATAGGATCAAGCTAAAGCCAAGACCCGTAGACTTGAGCTACTTCGATTGGCACAAGGGTCATGTCTTCTACAACAATTCCGACAACTACCTTGTGTGGCACGATGTCGAGTATGGCCTGATCTTTATGCACAAAGGTGACCATAAGAAGGTCTGTGTGGATGTAGCCAAGGAATTGTACAGCAACAATTGCACGAGATCCATGCATTTCTCTGAGAGATATGGCCACGTTATATTCTATGACCATGTGATACGAAAGAAGATTTGAGAGCAAGATCATTGGCGCTGGGGAGGAGGGGTTGGTTCTATGTTTTATGTATTGTTTCGATGTTGCCAAGAGAAATAAATAACATGTACCCTATGCTCAACATAGAGCGGTGAAACAATGTTATGGGTACGTCAGACGAGGGGACGCACGGGAGCACCATTTGTGGGATGTTTTTTTGGCCCTGGGCCAAAACAAGACGAGACAGTTTTGTGTGCCACAATGTTTAGAATATGCTGATCACAATAAAGGGTCTGAGAAGAGTGCCATCATCGTCGTGCAGATTTCTGGGTCATTGTTTCATGTTTTTCTTTGGATCTTTTGTTTATTTCTCTTAATTATCGGGCGGTGCGCTTTGGGTCTTTTTGCGAAATCGCTTTAAGTGCATTTTATCAATTAGTTTTGATCGAGACAAAAACACGATGGCAAAAGAAAATTCATTTAAATTTAGGCCTTAGACGAGGCAACATTTTCAATTATTTCGGTATTGCAGCAAGTGAAATTAACCAAACGAAACCGAACCAATTCGGAAAAAAAACAACGAAGAAAAAACGTTTACATCATCATAAAAATAATTTTTGAAGAATTTTCAAAAGAAAAAATCATGTTAAATATTTTAGAACAGCAAAACTTATAGATTATCGACTTGGAGAATATTTCAAGAAAAAATGTTTGTGCTCAAAATTCTTTTATATCTATTATTTGTTATATCGGTCAAGGCCAAACCTAAATTTAACATCGGTAAGACAATTGGAATTTCTCTGATTTTCTTTTAAATTGTTTATTTTCTCTTTTACAACAATTCTCCCCAGGCATTATTTTGGAATCATCGAAAGATGAATTGGAAATCGCCTTCCGTTCCGCTGTCGATAGGGCCAATATCAATGAGCGCAGTTTTGAATTGGAGCCGGTGGTGGCCTATGCCAATACCGATGATAGTTTCATCGTGGAAAAGGCAGGTGAGTGATGAGTTCACATATTCGGAATATACGGTCCCATAGAGAACTTTCTAGTTGATCACTCAAACGACACGTGTTAATTTTTCGATGAAAGGGAAAATAGGAAAACATTAAAAATGCACAGTGCTTCGTCGCATTAAAAACATTCTATTTTTAATTAATGCTTAAGATCTTTTTCGACTTAACTTTTTTGACGTCACAATAGGCCGTATTGTAGGGGATATAAAACAAGTAAGAAAGGCGTTAAGTTCGGCCGGACCGAACATTATATAGCCTCTACCTTGGATTGTATTCCACAGAGTATATCGATTTTCGTAGAATGTTACATTACAGGCCTCCACCTCCAGGATGGGGGTATACTAACTTTGTCATTCCGTTTGTAACACCTTGAAATATCGACCTGAGACCCTTTAAAGTATATATATTATTGATCGTCATAAAAATCTAAGACGATCTAGCCATATCCGTCCGTCCGTCCGTCCGTCCGTCCGTCTGTTGAAAGCATCTAAACGGAAGGAGATAGAACGTTCAAATTTTCCATAAATTCGTCTTATAATCTTAGATCGGTTGGTTGAAACGGGACGAAATCGGACCAAAGGGAAAAATTTTCCCCTCACAAGGACTAAAAATACCCATAATATTCCCTAATATTTTAGCGTATTTTTGAATATGTCTGTTTATATTTGCTTGATATTTGGTACGCGCATTCCCCTTATAGCAGAAACGTGCACCATAAAGTGATTCTTATTTGTAGGAGTTGAAATGGGGCAAAAAAGGGATAAAAATGGTACCTATCAAACGAAAACAGCTAGAAACACGAAATTCGGCGTGTACATTCCTCTAATTGAGTAGATATATAATATAAAATTATTTTTCCAAAATTCGCACTTTTAAGGGATACAATGGGGACGGAGGGATAAAAATGGTACCAACCAAACGGCTGTACCTAGAATAATGAAATTCGGTGTATACATTCCTCTGATTGCATAGACAAGTAAAATACACTGATTTTTCAAAATTCGTACTTTATGGGGTTAAAATGAAAAAAGGGGATAAAAATAGTATCAATCAAATGACCGTAGCTAGACACGGAAAATAAACTGATTTTTCGAAATTCATAGTTTTTGGGGTCCAAATAGAAAAAAGGGGATAAAAATAGTACCAACCAAATGACCGCAGCTAGAGTCATGAAATTCGGAGTATACATTCCTCTGGCTGCGTAGACACGAAAATAAAAGGATTTTTCGAAATTCGTACCTTCAAGGGATACAATGGTAAAGAGGGATAAAAATAGTACCAACTAAACGGCTACAGCTAGAATGATGAAATTCTAATTGCGTAGAAATGTCAAGGGAGTAAAAATGGTACCAACCAAATGGGCGCAGCTGGAATCATGGAATTCGGTGTATATATTCCTCTGACTGCATATAGACGCAAAATAAAAAGTTTTTTTCCAAATTCGTAATTTTTCTTTTACGGCAAAAATTGATTGAATCATGAAGTTAGGTTATTTTGCACTATGTACGTCTGATAATGGATTTTCAAAAATTTGTACCTTTGGAACTAAAATAGAATGGAAATACAACCAACTGTAGCAACCACTATCTACCAATATTTATGGTATTTAAGCTTTTTGAAAATATAAATATAAGAGAATTTAATTTTTGATTTGAAATAAATAATGGTTTGAAATAATTAAAATATTTTTTCAATATTTGTATTTGTTTTGGTTTGGCTATATTAAAAAAAAATTATATTTTCCTGTAATATTACTGCACTTCTACGAAAACCGACAACCTCTGTGGAATGCAATCCATGGTGAAGGGTATATAAAGTTCGGCCCGGCCGAACTTAACCCCTTTTTTACTTGTTTTAATATAGCCAAACCAAATAAAAATATGGAAAAAATAGTGTTATAAATAAATACAAATTATTCTAGGCCATTCTTATAAGGCAAGGCTAACAATATACAGGGTGGCGCAGAATGATCTATATGGTTTAAATGGTTTATAAATTGTTTATTTATGCGATTATTATATTTTTTTTAATACAACATTATTGGGGAATTTTTTGCAATTAGCGTTGAAAAATGATATCCTGTAAGTGATGTCCATTTTCTGCTTCGCACATACGTGCTCTTTTTAGCATATTTTCCATAACTTTTCGCAAAATTTCAAAAACATATGGCTGTAATTGTCGCTGATGAACTGCTCTTGGATTTTCCGTAGCCCAAATACTGCAGTTTTGCTTGTTGACATACCCATTTAATAGGAAATGGGCTTCATCGCTCATTACCAAATTGTGAATTATGACTGTTGATTTGTGAAATAAAATTCAATTATTTTTGTACGTTGTTCGATCGTGTAAAATGATTCATAATTAATTCCCCAAGTCTCCTTCACAAAATGCTGAAAAAAAAGAAAGAATAATAATTAAAAAAGTTCTAAAGAATTCAAACCATATAGCCCGTTCTGCGCCACCCTGTATATCGAAATAGTGCTTCAAGTCAATTCATAAAGTTCAAATATAAGGTAGCAATCTTCAAAAAAAAAAAACAAGTAAAAACGGAATAAAGTTCGGCCGGGCCGAACTTTATATACCCTCCACCATGGATTGCATTCCACCGAGGTTGTCGGTTTTCGTAGAAGTGCAGTAATATTACAGGAAAATATAAATTTTTTAATATAGCCAAACCAAAACAAATACAAATATTGAAAAAATAATTTTATAAATAAATATAATATTTTAATTATTTCAAACCATTATTTATTTCAAATCAAAAAATAAATATTCTTATATTTGTATTTTCAAAAAGCTTAAATACCATAAATATCGGTAGATATTGGGTGCTACAGTTGGTTGTATTTCCATTCTATTTTAATTCCAAAAGTACAAATTTTGAAAATCCATTATCAGACGTACATAGTGCAAAATAACCTAACTTCATGATTCAACCAATTTTTGCCGCAAAAGAAAAATTACGAATTTTGAAAAAAACTTTTTATTTTGCGTGTCTATGCAATCAGAGGAATGTATACACCGAATTCCATGATTCCAGCTGCGCCCATTTGGTTGGGTCCATTTTTACCCACTTGACGTTTCTACGCAATTAGAATTCCATCATTCTAGCTGTAGTCGTTTAGTTGGTACTATTTTTATCCCTCTGTACCAGTGTATCCCTTGAAAGTACGAATTTCGAAAAATCCGTTTATTTTCCGTGTCTACGCAGTCAGAGGAATGTATACTCCGAATTGCATGACTCTAGCTGCGGTCATTTGTTTGGTACTATTTGTATCCCTTTTTCCATTTGAACCCCAAAAAGTACGAATTTCGAAAAATTCGTCTATTTTCCGTGTCTACGTAGTCAGAGGAAACCCCAAAAAGTACGAATTTCGAAAAATCTGTTTATTTTAAGCGTCTACGCAATCAGAGGAATGTATACACCGAATTTCATTATTCTAGATGTTGCCGTTTGGTTGGTACCATTTTTATCCCTCCGTCCCCATTGTATCCCTTGAAAGTGCTAATTTGGAAAAATCCTTTTATTTTTCATGTCGACGTATTCAAAGGAATGTATACTCCGAATATCACGACTCTAGCTGCGGTCATTTGGGTGGTAGTATTTGTAACCCCTTTTTCTATTTTGACCCCAAAAAGTACGAATTTCGAAAAATCAGTTTATTTTCCGTGTCTACACAGTCAGAGGAATGTATACTCCGAATTTCATGACTCTATCTGTGGTCATTTGATTGGTACTATTTTTATCCCCTTTTTTCATTTTAACCCCAAAATGTACGAATTTTGAAAAAATCCGTGTATTTTACTTGTCTATGCAATCAGAGGAATGTATACACCGAATTTCATTATTCTAGATACAGCCGTTTGGTTGGTACCATTTTTATCCCTCTATTCCCATTTTACCCCTTAAAAGTACGAATTTGGAAAAAATACTTTTATATTATGTATCTACTCAATCTGAGGAATGTATACACCGAATTGCATTATTCTAGGTACAGCCGTTTGGTTGGTACCATTTTTATCCCTCTATTTCCATTTTACACCTTAAAAGTACGAATTTGTAAAAAATACTTTTATATTATGTATCTACTCAATTAGAGGAATGTACACACCGAATTTCGTGTTTCTAGCTGTTGTCGTTTAATATGTACCATTTTTATCCCTTTTTTGCCCCCATTTCACCCCCTACAAATAAGAATCACTTTATGGTGCACGTTTTTGCTATAAGGGGAATGCGCATACCAAATATCAAACAAATATAAACAGACATATTCAAAAAACATACTTAAATACGCTAAAATATTGGGGATTATTATGGGTATTTTTAGTGCTTTCAATCCCAACCGATCTACGACTATAAGAGGCATTTATGGAAAATTTGAACGTTCTAGCTCTTTTCGTTTAGATGCTAGCGTGCTTGCAACAGACGGACGGACGGACATGGCTAGATCGTCTTAGAATTTTGTGACGATCAAGGTGTTACAAACGGAAACTTAGTATACCCCCATACTGGAGGTGGAGGGTATAAGACATGAACATTGCGTAAAATTAAAAATTGAGAAATGTCTCTGAAAAGAATGACTAACAAGTTTTTGCATTTTTTATTCCAACAAAATACCCTAATTCCCAAGTGGGGAACATATGTTCCATTTTTTTTTATTTTTTACTAAAATGGACGCCATTTCTTTCTTGAGAAAGAAGTCAACATATGGTGTAAAAAATATACCAAACATTTTATAATTGATGTTTTGCGATTTGAGAATTTGAGCAAACAAAATTTTTTGGTATTGAAAAATTGGCAATTTTAGAGAGGACCTACCGGGAAGGTCCTTCGACCAAAATGATTCTATAAGGGCATTAAACGCTTCTAAATTAAATCTTCTTCACGAAAAGTAAAAGAAATTTACACCTGCAGGAAGAAACGAAAAATTTATAAGCGAATTAATGTTGTCGCCTTTTTGGGGAAAAACGATAAGAATTGGGCCATTTCATATAGTATTTTATATCGAACAAAAAAAATTAAAAATTTGGCTAATAATGAAATATGATTTTTTTCCTTCTTAATCAGACATATTCACGAGTTCTATCACTATCACAATTAAAAATCGGGCAGTCGGATATATTTTAGAAATCGGTCCAAAGTTGACTACTTTTGGTATTTTTCGATTTTAAGGAAAATTAAAATTTTTATTTTTTTGTTTTTATGTTTTATTTTTTTTTTAATATTTTCGCATTTGTTTATAATGCAAAGAAAAAAAATAGTTTTTTGTATTAGAGATTTTCACGTTTTTCACATATTTTAAGAGATTTTGCACTCAATTAGAAGAAAATGAGTAAATTGCGTTTTGGAACTTTAAAATATGACTTTTTGCACTAAATGTGTACTATCTTCCAAGGGGCCAAAATATACCCTAAAAAACGGGGAACCCTTCAACCTTTCCAAATATTCGTATATTTCGCTAAATGCTTTTAAAGGAAAAAAGTTGTGTTGGTCCAAAGTCAGACATTTTTTCAAAAAGGATATTTTTTACAAGCAAAATATATTTGGCACAAATATAGTTTTGGCGTCACCATAATTTCTAAAAAAAAACAAATTTGCAAAATCTCTTAAAATGTGTGAGAACCAGTTCGACAAAGTCAAAAAAAGAAATTAGATTTTTTCAATTTTCAAAATCTGAAAAAGTTGAAAATCTGTTATATAAAAAATTATTTTTTTTCGCATTATGAACAAATACGTAAATACATATATGTAAAAAAAACATAAAAACAAAAAAAAATTAATTTTCTTTAAAATCGAAAAATACGAAAAGTAGTCAACTTTGGGACGATTTCTAAAATATATCTGACTGCCCGTTAATATTTCAAAAAAATCTTTGGGTCCTTGTCTAATAATACGTAAATACATATATGTTAAAAAAAAACATAAAAACAAAAAAATTTTAATTTTCTTTAAAATCAAAAAATACGAAAAGTAGTCAACTTTGGGACGATTTCTAAAATATATCTGAATGCCCGTTAATATTTAAAAAAATCTTTGGGTCCTTGTCTAATTTCGGTTTTTTGGTTTGGTTAGAACTCAAAGTAATTGGTTAGAACTCAACGTAATTGAATTTTGGCCGATGGATTTGGATTCTGAACCACTGTGCGGCGTCATTCTACGCCCAATGTGTGTCCAATGCTTAAAACATTGAAAAAACTTTAAATTCAGGCTGATAGCCTTAGTTGCTAGTGATTTTTATATATAGTTTATTATATAATTTAAATTGTAATAAATAAATAAAAAATATTTTAAATTCAAATTCGGAATTTGTTAAATTTGTGTCGAAATTTCTAAAATAATAAGTAAATATTTCAATTTTCAGTGTGTAATTTAATATCCCAAGGCGTCATAGCAATCTTTGGACCCATAGAAGCAAGTGGTTCTGGTAAGTATACACAAAAACTGTAAATCCATCACATTCTGATAATTCCTCTTCCCCACGCACAGACATTGTAGCCTCAATATGCCATACTCTGGAAATACCACATCTGACCTTTGATTGGTCGCCCAGTGAAGCTTTGGATGAAAAGTCCCAGCGGAGTATGTCACTTAATCTGCATCCCTACAATTTGTTGTTTTCACAAGGCCTAGCCGTGATGGTGCAAAATTTTGGCTGGCGTTCCTTTACCTTGGTCTACGAATCCGAAAAAGGTAATAGACCCTGAGAAACATCCAACGAAAGAACAATAAAAAATTCCAACCGTCGTTTCCAGAATTGCAGCAACTCCAGGATGTTTTGCAGATCGGCGAACCCAGCAGCAACCCGACCACTGTAATGCAATTACCCTCAGATCCAGATTATCGGCCATTCTTGAAGGGCATCAAAACATCTACCAATAATTGTCTGATACTGCATTGTTCCCTGGATAAGGTGCTGGATATCTTGAGGCAAGCCAATGAATTGAAGATGTTGGGAGAATATCAGGTGAGACCACAATGAACCACGCAAGCTTTTTCTAATGTCGTCATTCTCTATTGCAGAGTGTTTTCATACCCATTTTAGATACACACACCTTGGACTTACAGGAAATGCAAAGTATGGGAGCTAATATTACTACGGTTCGTTTAATGGATCCCACCGATTATCAGGTTCGCAATCTAGTGCGGGATTGGGAGGAAAGAGAAAAGCGAGAGGGCAACTATTACCATGTGGATCCGGGGCAGGTCAAGGTGAGTAAAGTGGAGGACTGAAATGGGGAAATATGAATGTGTTGTTTTTCTTCAAGACCAACATGATCCTGCTCAGCGACGCTGTATGGATGTTTGTCAAAAGTCTGGCCGAACTTGAGATAGTGGAAGAACTTAATGCTCCCGAAATAGCATGTCGCAGGAATCGACCCTGGTCCCAGGGCCGCAGAATTATTGAGTTTATAAAAGCGGTGAGAAAAGCTTGCTAAACTTTAAAGTTTCGGGGTAATTTATTCGATTCTATTGTAATTAGCGTTCCGATGAAGCTTTTACCGGCCGCATTGACTTCAATCAATATGGCCAAAGAAGCTTTTTCACCCTGCGTTGCATGGAGGTTAGCGCGACGGGTTTAATCGATTTATCCGCCTGGGATCCGGTAAATGGTTTCCAACCCTTGGGTGAGGATGATGACAGCGACAAGCGTGTCGGAGCGAAATTGCAAAACAAAACGTTCATAATTACTTCGCGCATAGGAGCGCCATTTCTAATGGAAAGGTATGTTGTTGTTTTTTCACTGAACCAGCACTCAGGGGATGTCCCCTATAAATGTTGGGAAAATATCTGCCTGAAGACGATTCCACATACGTATAGAGCGGGTGAAGAATTAATTCATTCTGTAACGTGTAGAGCGGCCGGTTGTCCAATCGACAACAAATGGGTAGGAAAGTCGCATATCTTTACCGAAGGTTCTTACGGGCGGTACAAGATCACGAATATCCGAAGAACAAACACCATGAAGATATCGATAGAACAACGACACGCTTCCCACATTACGACGATGTTCAAGGAAACAATAGAATGGGATATCCATCGCCCTCTTCTGGACACGGTCAAGTAGCTCCAGTGAAGAACCTGGAGCACCTGACCATATATGGGAGTTATGTTCCTTCTTTAGTCTGATGTAGGTAGTGTAGATATTGAGAAGATCAGAAGGAGTGAAGTATTTCTTACACCAGTTTAAGAAGCCTAGACACTTGAATGATTCTTTCGACACTTCAAATACATGTTTGGCCAACGAGCATCGCATTGTATTTTATGCCTAGAACATCGAGAGTATCTGACTGCCCAATATCCACACCGTTCATTCATTGAAATCGACGACACCATTGGATCAGTGAATCGCTTGTGAGACAACAAGGATCACTGGGTCTTACGTGCATTAAAATCTACTCTATCCACTCGACCCCATTCGGAAATGGCCAGCAAATCCTGGCTGAATCAATCGCCTTTTGTCCTCAATTTCTTGACGTCGTGCTCTATGATCGAATGAGTATATGAATGACAAGAGGTTCCTGTCATCCGTGAATGAGTAGACTGGATTCGAAGTCCGATCCAGGACAGAGCCCTGTGGAGAAGCTCCTGCGGTTCACCTATGCTCGTCTGATGAAAACCCATCTACAAAAACTCGTATCCATGAGGAAGCTCGATATAAATCGAGAGAAGTCACTACCAACACCAAAAACGATGAACTTTGATACGAGTGCGCCATGCCATACTCCATCAAAGGCCTTGGAGATATCTAGAGCAACGACCTTACTCTCAACAAACTGGTGGATGGATCGATTCCACTTTTCGGACTGATCAATTCCTACGGAAGCCATACTGTCGATTATTAAGTTAGTCATTGGTCTCCAAATACCTCACAAGATGGTGGTTAACCATACACTCCATAACTTTCTAGAGAGCAGAGCAAATCAAAATCGGGCGGTAGTTAGCAGGGTTATTAGACTCACCTTTTTTAGGGATGGGCTGCAATCTTCCAACGCGCTAGGAAAACCCCGGTACACAAGGTTGAAAATATTGCGAAGTGGACGGACAAGCGTCGAAGAGCACTTACTGAAATGTCATCCGGGTCCAGAGATTTATTTACGTCGATCACGGAGGAGTCCAATGCCGAGTCAGCTGTTCAAGAAACATGCAGCGTCGACAGTATACAGCTTTGGTGTGCGCGAACCCCTATGCATTGGACTCACGGAGGCATATTTTCCGCTTGACGTCTACGGCAAAACATTTTCTTAGGGAAGTTTCCATGTCGAAGCGTCAAGGTCCAACCTAAATCCACACGGATTGCCGACGCGGACAATTTTGATTGCATGTATTCTATAGCCGAGTCAGCTGTTCAAGAAACATGCAGCGTCGATAGTGGAAAGCTTTAGTGTGCGCAAGCCCTTAAGCATTGGACTCACGGAGGAATCTGCTCGATGTCTACGGCAAAAGTTTCTTCTTATGAAAGTTTCTATGTCGGCTCCAACCTAAAAGCGCGCGGACGACCGCCACGTACAATTTTGATTGCTTGCATAGCCGAGTCAGCTGTTCAAAAAACACGCAGAGGCGATAGTAGACATCTTTGGTGTGCGCGAGCCTTTAAGCAGTGGTCTCACAGAGGTGTCTTTTCCGCTTGACGTCTACGGCAAAATAAAATATTCTTATAGCCTTTTCAGACTGCATGTGAAATCTAGCCGAAATGACATAACGTCGATTTACAAGATCCCATACAAATTTGACATTTGAAAACCGACCTGATGCCATATCTGCTAGTTTTTGGATTTAGATAGCTACCATAAGAATACATGTAATACCCTTTTCAGACTGCATGCGAAATCGATCAGAAATGACATAAGGTCGATTTGTAAAAGTCAGATCCCGCATATGACTGTTGTAAATCGACCTTGAACTGAAATCGATTGATTTCGCATGCAGTATGAAAATGCTTTAATTAAAAGCTGTCATAGAAACACCGGCAGAAAATTGTTGACGTCGCCGGCGTTAACCGAAAAAGACGCCTCGGTGCGCCAATCACTTAAACTAAAAATGTAAACCATGCAATAGGAAATGAAATAGAGTTTTAATCATTATAAACCCCTTCTAATGAAGCTCCTCATTTATTACTTTCAGAGTACCCAAGGACGGCGAAACACTAGTGGGTAACGCTCGCTATGAAGGATATTCCTTCGATCTAATAGATGCCATAGCGAAACACTTGAATTTCAAATATGAATTTCATTTGGCACCCGATGGAAAATATGGCGGCTTTAACAAGAAAACGCAACAATGGGATGGTTTAGTGCGTCAGCTACTAGATGGCGTGAGTAAAGGCTTTAGGCAATATATTCGCATGATTCGATAATCGTTGTTTGCCATTTCTTTCCATAGAATGCTGATCTGGGAATTTGTGATCTAACCATGACTTCGGCCCGACGTCAAGCTGTTGATTTTACACCGCCTTTCATGACTTTGGGCATAAGTATTTTGTACATGAAACCCGAAGTTCAACCGGCAAATCTTTTCTCCTTCCTTTTGCCCTTCTCCAAGGATGTATGGGTTTATATGGCCACCGGATATTTGGGTGTCTCTTTGCTGCTCTTCTTTCTGGCCCGCATGGCACCGGAGGATTGGGAGAATCCACATCCCTGCAAAGAACCCGAAGAATATGAGAATCTCTGGACCATAACGAATACCACATGGCTGACAATGGGCTCGATAATGGGGCAAGGATGTGATATTTTGCCAAAGTGAGTAGATGTTTATATCTAGAGAAATAAAATAAAACATTCAAATGAAGTTTCACTCAAATAAGACTTAGAGAGAGGACTCGAATCTCCTCTTCTCTCTTCGCGTACTTCCTCACTCTCCTAGTTACCTCTTTCATTTTGCAGAGCTTCTTCCACTCGCCTCGTTACCGGTATCTGGTGGTTCTTTGCCTTGATGATGTTGAACTCTTATACAGCTAATTTAGCTGCCTTTCTGACCATGTCTCGCATGGGTTCTTCCATCAAAGGAGCTGAGGATTTGGCGTCACAAAATAAGATCAAATATGGCGCAGTATCCGGTGGCAGTACCATGAACTTCTTCAAAGTAAATCAAAAATGTTCATATAAAATCAAGCTAACTAATCAATTGATCAACTATGTCCGCCTTATAGGAATCAAATTTCACTATATATCAACGTATGTGGGCCGCCATGGAGGCAGATATGAGTGTTTTCACCAAAAGCAACGATGAGGGTGTGGAGCGTGTTTTGAAGGGTAAACGTTTATATGCATATCTCATGGAATCGACCACATTGGAATATATTATTGAGAGAGATTGTAATCTAACCCAAATTGGAGGATGGCTCGATTACAAGACCTATGGCATAGCAATGCCGTTCAGTAAGTCAAGTGCTTTAGGGGAATATAAAGAAATTCTAAGATTCTGATTCATTTAAACACAATATTCCGATAGATTCCCCCTATCGCAAGCAGATCAGTGGTGCTGTCTTGAAACTGGGCGAAGCTGGCACCTTGACCGAGTTAAAACGCAAATGGTGGAAGGAAATGTATGGCGGTGGTAAATGTGTTAAAGGAGAAACGGCGTCCAGTGATACCGCCGAGCTGGACATTGAAAGTGTTGGCGGTGTGTTTTTGGTTTTGGGCCTAGGTCTGGTCTGTGCCTTTATCATAGGATTGGTAGAGTTTTTGTGGAATGTCAAAACGGTGGCAGTGGATGAAAAGGTTGGTTCACGTTAATTGCGTAAAACTCACATAATGTCTTGCATTTCTCTCTCTTTCAGCTCACTCTCATGGAGGCTCTTAAGGTGGAGACAATGTTCGCTCTACAATTTTGGATAGCTACAAAGCCCGTCCACGCCAGTTCGGCTGATTCAAGCAATTCTTCGTCCTCATCATCATCGTCGTCTTCTTCCTCCTCCTCCTCTTCTTCATCCCATTCAAAGTCCTTCAAATCGGTTGGCCTGTCCGTTTCACATAGCATGAAATCCATAAAGAGTTCTATACCCGAAACCGTGCGTTCTTCGGTCCATGAGAAACTGAGAAAAATCGGTTCCATGTTTTCGATAAAGTCACTTAAATCCGAGAAAGGGGGAGATAAGGAAATAGAAGCACCCCCACAGCAGCAGCAGCCGCCGCTACCACCTATGTCTCCACCACGACCGAGACCCATGGCTATAATGCGCAAATCGGAAGTGTCCAAGGTCGATAAAGCCGTACAAATTGAATTGAAAGGAAATGAGCAGGAGCAGGAGGAACAGGAGCAAGCGCCGGAAGTCCAACATCATCAGCACCACCACCATCATCATCACCATCGCCACCATCACCAGAACGAGCAGTTGGTGGACACGAATGAAGAACCAGAGGATACTAATCAGAATAACCACCAGCGCCATGTTCATCATAAAGATCGAAAACGTGATAGTAAAATAAGCTCCAAAAGTCATTTGAATGTTTAAACATAATGAAATCCACACTTCTCAGATTTTCGAACGTCTAATGCAATTGAAATGTGACATTTGAAATCGAGTTAAGCTAGATTTAACCCTTAATTTATGTTCGGATATTTTTACAAAATCTTGAACTTATCCAAACATTATAGCCTTGTCACACTGCATATCAAATCTAGCTGAAATGACATAAGGTCGATTTGCAAATGTCAGATCCCATACAAATTTGACATTTGTACATCGACTTTATGTCACTTTAGCTGGATTTCAATTGAAGTTTGACAATTATGTCATTTAAGTTAGATTGGGCATGCAGTCTCATTAGACTATAATAGCCTTTTTAGACTGCATGCGAAATCTACATTAACTGACATAAGGTCGATTTACAAATGTCAGACCCCATAAAAATTTGACATTTGTAAATCGACCTAATGTCATTTATAGCCTTGACATAATGCGTGCGAAATCCAGCAGAACTGACATAAGGTCGATTTACAAATGTCAGAACCCATACAAATTTGACATTTGAAAATCGATCTTATGTAATTTCAGCTAGATTTCGCATGCCGTCTAAAAAGGCCATTATAGTATAGTTTAATCCGACTGCATGCGAAATTTAGCTTAAATGACATAAGGTCGATTTACAAATGTCAGATTTCATACAAATTGGACACTAACAATCTAGCTAAGATTAATTTCACATGCAGTGTGAAAAGGCTATAAGCTGTGTTCAAAATTGAAACTAGATTTGCTGACAATATCGCATTGAAGGTGATTTCAGTTTGCACTTTGAACTAGGCCTTAATTAAATTTGAAATAAATTATTTAAGAATCAGAGACACCAACGCTTTTTATTTTCGGCGCAGCCACAGTGATTCGATTAAAATAATCGAACTTAATAACTGGAACAAATCTAGTTTAATGGCGATGGTCCAAAGAAAAAAGATTTTCTCCTCTGGGGTATGTCCAAAATCGGCTACGCAGACTAAAGTTTTCATGCGTAGCCGGCCTTTGGCCGGGGTTTAAGATTTTCTCCTCTGGGGTATGTCCAAAACCAGCTACGCAGACCAAAGTTTTCTAGGGTAGCCGACCTTCGGCCGGGGTTACAGATTTTCTCCTCTGGGGTATATCCAAAACCGGCTACGCAGACTAAAGTTTTCTTGCGTAGCCGGCCTTCGGCCGTGGTTAAAGGTTTTCTCCTCTGGGGTATGTTCAAACCCGGCAACGCAGACTAAACTTTTACTGCGTTGCCGGCCTTCGGCCGGGGTTAAAGATTTTCTCCTCTGGGGTATGTCCAAAACCGGCTACGCAGACTAAATTTATATTCAAAATTTATATTTTGTAAAAATTAAAAAACACTCGGAAGTTTGTAAAACAAAGCCAGAATATTGATTAAGAAATCGATAACTAAATCATAGGACAACTTTGAAGTTGAATATCTTCAGTTCCAAGAGGGCTAAGGAGCTGCAAACTACCTTAAAAGAAAGCTGGAAGTCTTGATTATAAACCTATATATACGATGGCGTACCTCAATATAGAACCTATTTCCAGATAATGTCGATTTTACCAAAAAAGCGGGTTCAAAATTCACTTTTTTAACGCTGGCTCCCGATGGGTTTAATGATTGATTTTAAGATAATAAGCTTTCCAACGATATATATATCGACCCGATCGGATCAGGAATGATGACTATAGTTCAAATTATATATCCGGACTTTCAAGACCCCAAACGCGGAAAGTGGACCTTAGCGCCAACAATTTTTTTTGTTGTGTTTAGATCAAAAAGTTCTATCTATAGTGAAAATTTGAAACAATTCTGAGAATCGCACTTAAACTAGATTTATGCCGCTAGATGGTATGGAGACTACTGGGTGACCCTCGAAATTTGGTCCAGGTCAAATTTTAAATTGATGCCAAAAATACAATTATGTAGCGAATACAGATATTTTGCATAGTGAATATCTACAAAAAGTAAGTAAGCTTCAGTCGGCTAATATATACCCGACTTATATATACCCTCACTCTCAGAGAACATATATATATGTATATAGGAATCAAATTTTACTTAGGGCAGGATAATTTGTGTGGAATTTACTAGAAGGGTAGTGGCATATGGTCCTACCACCTTCCACATTTATAAAACAATTGCTAAACCATGATCAAGTATCAATATTACAATTACAAATGATTTTGTATACCCGTCTGGATGTTATATAGGTTTTATTTCAAATTAAGTTCATATCACTCTGTGTGGGAGGTACCAGAAGGGATGTGGCAATGTCGTCCATATTCTATGTGAATGCAACTTCTATAAAAACATTGCCTTGAAATATCGACCTGAGACACTATAAAGTATATATATTCTTCATCGTCATTAAATTCTAAGACGATCTAGCCATGTCCGTTCATCCGTCTGTTGAAAGCACGGAAAGCATCTAAACGAAAAGAGCCAGAACGTTCAAATTTTCCATAAATGAGTCTTATAGTCGTGATCGGTTGGGATTGAAACGGGGCGAAATCGGCCCTAAGGGAAAAATTTTTTCCTCACAAAGACTAAAAATACCCATAATAATCCTTAATATTTTAGCGTATTTAAGCATGTCTTTTGAATATGTCTGTTTATATCTGCTTGATATTTGGTATGCGCATTCCTTTTATAGCAAAAACGTGCACCATAAAGTGATTCTTATTTGTAGGGGGTCACTGAATGGGCAAAAAAGGGATAAAAATGGTACATATTAAACGACAACATCTAGAAACACGAAATTCAGTGTGTACATTCCTCTAATTGAGTAGAGACATAATATAAAAGTATTTTTTCCAAATTCGTACTTTTAAGGGGTAAAATGGGAATAGAGGGATAAAAATGGTACCAACCAAACGGCTTAACCTAGAATAATGAAATTAGGTGTATACATTCCTCTGATTGCATAGACAAGTAAAATACACGGATTTTTCAAAATTCTTACTTTTTGGGGTTAAAATGAAAAAAGAATAAAATGAAAAGGAAAAGAAGATAAAAATAGTACCAATCAAATGACCGCAGCTAGAGTCATGAAATTCGGAGTATACATTTCTCTGACTGTGTAGACACGGAAAATAAACTGATTTTTCGAAATTCGTACCTCTTGGGGTCAAAATAGAAAAAGGGGATATAAATAGTACCAACCAAATGGGCGCAGCTGGAATCATGGAATTCGGTGTATACATTCCGCATAATAAAGAGATTTTTTCCAAATTCGTAATTTTTCTTTTACGGCAAATATTGGTTGAATCATGAAGTTAGGTCATTTTGCACTCTGTACGTCTAATGATGGATTTTCAAAATTTGTACGTTTGGAATTAAAATATAATGGAAATACAACCAACTGTAGCACTCACTATCTACCAATTTTATGGTACTTAGGCTTTTTGAAAATATAAATATAAAAATATTTATTTTTTGATTTTAAATAAATAATTGTTTGAAATAATTAAAATATTATTTTTATTTATAAAATTATTTTTTCAATATTTTTATTTGTTTTGGGTTTGGCTATATTAAAAAATTTATATTTTCCTGTAATATTACTACACTTCTACGAAAACCGACAACCTCTGTGGAATGCAATCCATGGTGCAGGGTATATAAAGTTCGGCCCTGCCGAACTTAACGCCGTTTCTATGAAAATCTATAATTCACGACCATTTACATCATCTCTGAAAAATATTCGACCGTTACGACATATATGTTATTTTTATATACTTACTTTCTGAATAGTACACTCTCATAAGGCAGAGATAACCAAATTTTGCAATTCAACCCAAAATCCACACCAGCAAGATCACAGTAGTCGACTACTATAGCTATTGTCGTGAAGTGGCACAGGTCGTCATGTCTAATTAAACTCGATGGTGCAGGCGAGTATTTGGCCATATTTGTCCCGCTTTGTTAATAAGGAAACTGACATTGTTTGTACGGTTGGTGCTAGACAATAGGCCTGTTCGATTGGGCTTACTAGCTTCTGATTAAGAGACTTGATAAAGTGGCAACATTGTTACCCATTGGTTTTTCTTAAATAAATCAAAAAGAAAAATCTGGCAGCAATACTAAGACAGTAATAAGCTACTTTCTTGTTAAGCGAGTAAATTCCATACAAAAATTAAGCTAGTAAGCCCAATCGAACATGCCTAATATCATGGCGTCGAGCGACAATTTGGAAAAAAAAATACCTTTAATTTGAAAACCAATCATAGTAAGAGGGCGTATGTTAACAAAAAAGACCCTAGAAGTACCATACCTCGAAAATCATTTATAAAAAAGTCATAGAAAAAGTTGTAGATCTCTCAAATTAGCCCATGAATACATGTTACTATTATCGACAAAATTGTCTCAAAAACAATTACAAGAATGACGTTAGTTCTCAAATTATGCACTTTCTATAGAAAGTTTGATCTTATGTAATTGGAGTAAACATTTGTCTTTTCATGCACTCATTTTATTAGTAAATTTTCGAAGGATATTTTAAATACTTACTGCCATATTCAGAAAAATGTATCGAAGGTTTAAAGTAGGCTTTTGCTTTGAAAATTCGTATTATAAACCTGTTATAAAATATTATGAATATGCAAACGCTGAAATATTCGATCATCTTGCTTTTTATTAAAGACATATCTTAGTTTCCACCACGTCACAATTTGCAAATATTTCACATACAAATTGAAGGTTGCCAGCAGCATTCATATGTGAAATGGGGTAGATAGAACAGTTCATAGATTTCTAAGCATTCCATGAACCTTTCCGATTGATGTATTTATGTGGTTTGTCCAAGTGAGTGTAGAGTTAAAAATTATATCCAGATTGATGGAGGTATCAACACATTTTATAACTGTGTTTCCGATTTTTGCACAAAGATTGCCCACATCAGTGACAGCTCTTCTATATATTGTAATTAATTTGGTTTTAGACGGATTTGCCCATTGCCTGTTATTGTTAGACCATTTATAAATAAGATCAAGATCATTATTCATATTTAATATACACGATTGAAGTTATTTCAGTTTAAATTTTTTAAAATACGACCGACAGCAGCCCGCCAAATGAAATACTAATAAAGGAAATAAGACAAACCATTTCTTTGCTTTTGCTTGTCCTTCGTGAGATATACATATTTTTTATTGCATTTCTTTTCCAGTTTGTCAGTTATACACATTTTTTCTTAATTAATACTAATTGGAGAACAATTTGTTTACTATTAAAAGTAAAGATTTTTTTTAAAGTTAATAAGGTACATTGACGATTTCCAATGAAAATCCATAATTGTAGCTTCACAGATCTGCGCGAAAGATGGAATGAGGGTGGGGGGGGTGTTCGATGGAGGTAGGGATTGTCATAAAGTTTGGGGAGGAATTGAAACTAGTACATGTGAGAAGGACATGTGATGGTGAAATTTACTTCCTTTTAAAGATTGAGTGATGCTATCGTAAATAACAGCTTTTTAGGCTAAAGGCCGTATTAGTTTATATAGTTTTTTTTTGTACACAAAATAGTTTTTTCCTTTTCTTTCTAAAACTGTTTTCTTTAAGATTATTGTGATCTTTTTCTGTTGTTGTTGTTGTTTTGTTTTATTACTATTTTACATTACACTTAATTCCATTGAATATTATTATTATTTTTCATATGGGAGGGAGGAGTATTTTTAAACATACATATGTGTGTGTATATACTAAATTGCAACTAATTTGAACTTTATTTGTTGGTTGTTGTTGTTTAGTTTTTTGTTTAAAAAAATATAACATAAATAAAGTGAAAGCCTTTCTTTTAGTAAATATATTTCTAATCACAAATCAATAATAATTGCTATGTTTATGATGCTTGTTTGTTTGTTAAATAAATGCTAAAGATTTTTAAGTATTAAACTAGGTATATGTAGGTATATTTTGTAAGTTAGGTTTTTTTAATGTAGATTTTTTACATTTTATAGTTTTTTTTTGAGTAAATTTCCTTTTTAAATAAATATATATTTTTTTAATTCTTTTTGGGTTTCGATTTTTCTTAACAAATTAAAGAAATAAAACCAAATTATAGAAAACATTCAGCATTGTTGTCATGTTCTAGATCATTTTAAACGTTGCGCCTTGGCTGTGCTGGTCGTGGACTTTTGTCAATCTTTGGCCGCTATAGCTACAGGAGGAAATTGTCGCTCATCGAACAGCTTAGTAGGTGTGTCAATGGCATCGCAGAGCTTTCGAAATTTCGCCGAATCTGCTGGAACGAAGTAAACCGAGGTTAACATGTGTCATACATTTATTAATGATTGTAACAATTCTATGATTATACAGTTCATTTCAAATTTTGGATAACGAGAGAGAGAGAGATGGTCCGCAGTCTTCAAATTTGGTTTTTGTCTCTAGTTACCGGGATATCGAACACAACCAATCCATTGTGGCTAAAATAGCAATTTTTTGATTTTTTTCTGCGATACTTCGGTGACTAGAGCAGACCTACGAAAACTACAAACACCGATTTGGAATCTGCGGTAACTAGATATCCAAAATTGATTCGCCAATTTTATACATTGTTTTTTGTATTTTTGGGCTAAATATAATTTTCCAAATCATAGTAAACATGAATTATTGATAATACTTTTCACAAACGTATAAAAAGTTTTATTATAATTCAAGTGTTGTGTTTGGTAGGTAGGTAGTACGTTCAAATCTGGGCAATATTTGAAGCGTTTTCCCGCTTAGCAGTATTTGTTCGAGAAATTGTCAGGATTTTAGTTTTTTTTTCAAAAGTGTTTTGATTGCAAGTAAGGGCTAACTAATTACACCAGAAACAATATGTACACCAGAATTTCATATGATAAGGAAAAATGTTATACCAATAAATCCATAAGTGGACCCGCTTAGTGTTTTAGCGACTTTTTTACCCTTGTCTTTGTGCCTTTGTTTATAACATCCGAAAGGAATCGAGTTAGACTCATCATTTATTATAATGATCGGCTTAGAATCACATTCTGAATCCGCCTGTCTGTTCCTCCATTTGTACCTCATTCTTGTAATAAAAGTACAGGTCGCAATTATTGTTCGATCCTAACAAAAATTGGCACAAATAAGTTTTGCGGGCCAAGGACGAAAGCTATTTAATTTGAAGCAAATAGGTTCAGATTTATATTTATATAGCTCCCATCCAAATGTCGCTCTCTATATGATTTTTTTCCGCTCAAGAAACCAGATATTTGAACCGATTTTCTTCAAATTTGGCACAACACCACATATTTCAACTAGAAACATCTATGGTAAACGTTAGTCAGATCGGTTCAGATTTAGATATAGCTGCCAAACAAATGTCGCTCTCGATTTGACTTTTTCCCCTCTAGAATCCGCATATTTTACTTGATTTGCTTCAAATTTGGAACTGTACCTTATAATTCAACTAGACACATCTATGGTGAAAGTGGGTCCGATCGGTACAGATTTAGATATAGCTCCCTTCAAATTTCGCTCTCAATTTGACTTTTTTCCGCTGTAGAAGCTACATATTTTTCTCGATTTGCTTCAAATTTGGCACAACACCTTATATTTCAAATAGAAACATCTATGGCGAAATTGAGTCAGATCGGTTCAGATTTAGATATAGCTCCCATATAAATTTTGCTCTCAATTTGGCTTTTTCCGCTCTAGAAACCAGATATTTAAACCGATTTACTTCCAATTGCGCACAACACCTTATAATTCAACTGGAAATATATATGACGAAATTGAGTCAGATCGGTTGAGATTTAGATATAGCTCCCATATAAATTTTGCTCCGGATTTGACTTTTTCCGCTCTAGAAACCTAATATTTGAACTGATTTTCTTCAAATTTGCCGCAACACATTATAATTCAACTAGAAACGTCTATGGTGAAAGCGAGTCAAATCGGTTCAGTTTTATATATAGCTCCCGTACAAATTTTACTATCGATTTGACTTTTTCCGCTCGAGAAACTACATATTTTTCTCGATTTGCTTCAAATTTGCCACAGCACCTTATATTTCAACTAGAAACATCTGTGGTGAAAGCGAGTCAGATCGGTTCAGATTTATATATAACTCCCGTACAAATTTCGCTTTCGATTTGACTTTTCCCCCTCTAGAAACTACGTATTTTATTACATTTGCTTCAAATTTACCACAACACCTTATAATTCAAAAGGAAAGAACTCTGGCTAATGTGAGTCAGATCGGTTTAGATTTATATATAGCTCCCATACAAATTTCATTTCACTTTTTCCGCTTTAGAGACCAAATAAAGTATACCCATACAAAAATCGTTCCCGATTCCGACTTTTTCCCCAAAATCAATTGTAATGGGGTAGAAAGTGGAGGGTATCATATAGTTGGCCCGCCCGATTTCAGTCTTTTCTTACTTGTATGTTCTAAAAATATTAACCTAACAAAACCTAACTCCTATTTGCAATCAAAATCGTTTTTTGAAAATTCTGAAATACTAACAATTTATCGAACAAATACTGCTAAGCGGGTAATCCGCTAGTTTGAAAATAAAACACATTTTTGTATATGTTTTTGAGGTAAGCTCCTCACTAAATTCATGTGAAAGTCTTAACAAGTATAGTGCGCGTTAAAAGAATTCCAGAATTCGAAGTTTTATAGTTATAGTTTGCACTTTCCACAAATTCTGAGAGTCTGTAAGAATCCCTAGCGGTGCTAGAGCTATAACTTGCACTGGCACAGAACCTATTTGGCGATCTAAACAACAATAACGAGTAGCCACATGGTTTCTTGATACAATTATTCATAACTCCATGTTTTCTATTACTTATAAACGATAATTTGCTCACCACCTCTTACCTATCACACAATTGCACACACAAAAATATCCTCCCATAATTGTAAGAGACTACACAACAAAATGTAACGGGGGTGGAAAAATTAGGCCATAATACCTGTCATAGTATTCAACGCCTGTTCGGAGCCCTTTAAAATGCTGGCATATGAATTATCTGTCGAAGGATCGGGGTTTTCAATGATAACACTAACACTACTCATGGAACTTGACTTGCTGTGCGGCGAAGACGATGAGGAATCCTTGGAATTTGGCGAAGAATCAGCCGTGGCGGCGGCAACGGCGACAGCACAAGATGTAACATCCGCTGAGAAACCAGAAGAGGGATTGCACGTGGGCGTAGAGGGTAAATTGCCCGAAAACGAAACCTTGTCCATGCTATCAGAGAGATTAAGTTCTAAAAGTAGAAAAACAATGCATTTAGAATTTTAAATTTAATATGATGTTAGGTGCCATCAAGCTCACCTATTACTCCCTCCAGGATGTAGCGCAAATCATGAACATGCAACAGTTTGCAGGGTCCACCCTTTTCACTATTGAAATCGTGTATATAGAGGAAACCATCTTCGCAAGCCAATAGCAAACGTAATTCTTTTTGGATGCGTGCCAAACCACAAACATGTTTGAGACCGGCTTGCCCCAGAACCGCGGTGGCAAAAGCACGATCTTGGCTCAAGACATCACCGATTTGGGAAGGTATCAAGTATGAAGACACAGCCTTGGATAGATAACCACTCATGGACCATGAATTGGATGAGGCATTCGACGTTGCTGTAGTACTAGTAAAGGCAGGTTGTTGTTGATGGTTGCTGGCTTGAGTTGTAGAGGAATTGTCTGTATGTGTACTTGGCGATGAGGTGGAGGGGGAGGATGTGCCAGTAGTAGCGGCGGCGGCATTGTCTTTGGCGGAAGATGTTGAGGGTGAGGACGATGAGCTGGTGGTGTTCGATGACGATTTGTTGACATCTTCTGAAATTGTGTAAAACATAAATGAATGTTAGCTGATAGAAACATTTGAACAATCAGAAGAATTATGTATATCTCTTACCTATTGTCGCCTTGCGTTCTGCCGCCTCAACAGCCTTCGTGTCGATCTTGAAGATATGTACAGTCTCCGTATTGGACGAGGCACACAAAAAGTCACCCGTCGTCGAGAACACCAACGAAGCTATGCGCACGCAACGCTTAACGCCTCTACGGAACTCTTGCACCCTCTGGCCATTCTTGACGCAGAAGACACGTATCACCGTGCCACGCTCAGAGGCTGTCGCCAACAGGGTGCCACTGGGCGAAAAGGCCATGGCCGACAGAGCCGTATCGTGGGCCTTAATCGTTAGGCCCGTTTTCAGTTTATTTGCATTGAAGATTCTCAATTCGCCGCTTGTTGTGCATATGGGAAAAGCCAGATGTGAATTCAACGACAGCGAGCAGAGACCCAATTCATTTGGCGCAATATTCTCAATGGAGTGCAAGATTTTCATGTCGCGTATATCATGGATATGTATACTCTCGGCCAGGCATACAACCAAACGATAACGATTCATACGCACGCATAAAATGTCCGAGGGATAGACGCAATTACAGATGTCCTGTTTCTTTTTGAAATGCAGCATTTTCAGGCAATTGGGCTTCTGATGAGTGACCAGCACTACGAGGGAACTATTGAAGAGCCGTTCGACTATGCGTATTTGTTCACTGTTCTCCTTGGCGAAGATTTCATCGATTTTATCGCTGGCATTGATGGAGTACAGGCGAAATCCATTGTCGCTTAGGACCGAAATGGAACTACAAAAGAAAAAAGAAAAGAAGAAGAAATCGAGAAAAATTAGTATGACAAAAAAAAATGAACAATAATATTATTATTAGATTAAATTAATCTTGATAAATCATCAGAGAGACGAAACTAGTCGATCAGTTTTTAAACATCGTCAAAATAAAAATAGGAATTTCTCGATAGAATTTTCATATATTAATAGAGTCCTAGAAATCAGTGACAAGGAGTACCTTCATAAAAAGAACAAAAAGAAAATAACGATATTTTTAGAATTCTACATAGAACACGATCGAGGACTTCAAACAACGTGAAACACAAAATCAAAGAAAGGATGGCAAGGATGGACCACAGAAAATCTATAAATCTATGACCTATATATCTGAACTCTCCGAATGATTGCGACAAAGAAACATATGAATTGGCCCACAAATCCCACAATATAGTCTCAAAATTATTCAGCCAGACGAAAGTAAAAAGGAGAATAACACCAAATGTAGTGTTGTTGAGTCCAACATATGCCAAAATGTACATATATGTTGGCACGACAAAATCAAAATTAAAAAACATTATCATCTCACAAATCAGGCCAAAAAGTATTAGATAAGCCAATGGAATAAAAAAATGTAAAGAATACTGTCATAATCCCATGATCATTAATGAAAAATAAAATAAAATACCGAAATGGAAGACCGGATTCCAAGCAATGAACTTCTTCAAAAATACAGAAACCAAGTTAAGAAAATCTAAAACTACTACAATAAATGATTATAAATAAATTATTATTCAAAGAGATGGTTATTGTAATATTAGGTCTAGTTTCCATTAAGACTGGACAACTAAGCTGCGATAACAAAATCCTGAATAAAAAGTTAAAATTTCACTCAAACTAAAAAATTATTTTTATACCCTACACCACTTCGTGGACTAGGGTATTATAAGTTAGTTTTCCGCCAAATGTTTGTAACACCAATAAATAATCGAGATAGACCCACCTTTTAGTATACGGATCGGCTTAGAATCACCAGCTGAATCGATTTACCGATGTCTGTCTGTCCGTCCGTCCGTCCGTCTGCTGTCCATCTAAGCTTGTTCGCACTCTACAGGTCGCAATTGCTGTCCGATTATCATGAAATTTGGCAGAAGTTACTTTTTTTGCCCAATGACGATCGGTATTGAATTTGGAGGAAATCGGTTCAGATTTAGATATAGCCCCCATACAAATGTCGCTCCCGATTTGACTTTTTCCGCTCTAGAAACCACATATTGTACCAGATTTTCTTTGAAATTGGCACAACATTTTATTATCGAACTAGAAACACCTGTGCTGAAAGCGAGTAAGATCGGTTCAGATTTAGATATAGCCCCCATACAAATGTCGCTCCCGATTTCACTTTTTCCGCTTTAGAAACCGCATATTGTTCCCGATTTTCTTTAAAATTCGCAGAACATTTTATTATTGAACTAGAAACACCTGTGCTGAAAGCGAGTAAGATCGCTTCAGATTTAGATATAGCCCCCATACAAATGTCGCACCCTATTTGACTTTTTCCGCTCTGGAAACCACATATTGTACCCGATTTTCTTTAGAATTGGCACAACAGCTTATAATCCAACTAAAAACATCTATGGTGAAAGTGGGTAAGATCGGTTCAGATTTAGATATAGCCCCAATAAAAATATTGCTCCCGAATCTGTAAAATGGATTTTGCCCAAACTTTACATATTATATTTCACCAATAAACATACATGGTGAAAGCGGGTCACATCGTTCCAGGTTTCAATATACCCCCATACAAATGTTCTTTCCGATTTAACATTTTTTGTCAAACACATACATTTACTGGATTCAAAAATCCTTCCCGATTTGACTTTTTTACCGAATTGAATTGTAGTGAGATAGAAAGTGGGGTGTATCACATAGTAGGCTCCGTCTGTCTTTAGCCTTTCCATACTCTTTAGGGAGATGCCCATATGTTATACTATAACCCAAATGGGGCCCATTCTGCTCTAGAAACTACATCTTTTAACGGATCTTCATCAAATTTTGCAGATCATTATATGTTTCAACTAGGAATACCTACCGTCGCCCCCGCCCGACTTTAGCCTTTCCTTACTTGTTTAAAACAGCAATATCAATGTGTGTATGAAAACAAAATTTTAGAAAAATAATTTATTTTTAAAAATATTGGACTTAGCCTGGAGAAACATCCAGTGTAAGCAGGCTTGCCATATGTGGGGATATGTCTCCAACAATGGGGATCTTATGGTGGTCAAAAGGACACAAAATATGAAATGGGGTCAGGGGATTTTTGTGGGGATTTCATAAAATATTTTTAAATATTTAGTATTTGATTTTAACTGTAAATGCAAATTTATCTATAAATGCCCACAAATTTATTGCTTGGCTGCTCACTACCTTTATCAGAGTTTGGTAGGTGACGACCATCCAAATTATTAATTAAATTAAATTAATGACGTTCCAAACTACTTTCATCCAACAAGAAGTCATACGACACATCACGATATATAGGGTGATTTTTTAAGAGCTTGATAACTTTTTTTTAAAAAAAAACGCATAAAATTTGCAAAATCTCATCGGTTCTTTATTTGAAACGTTAGATTGGTCCATGACATTTACTTTTTGAAGATAATTTCATTTAAATGTTGACCGCGGCTGCGTCTTAGGTGGTCCATCCACTTAGTCCAATTTTGGCATTTCCACGTTTTTGAGTAACAGAGACCCAATTGGTGCGAACGGCGACGAATCGAAAATTGGTGGTCATCATTAACACTGGCCGATACAGCTGCGATATTTTCTTCAGTTCGCACTCTACGTAAGCGTGTTGGTGGTTTAATGTCCAACAATGTAAATTTGGTGCGAAATTTAGTCACAATAGCCCGAATAGCCGCTTCAGTGGGTCGATTAAACTGACCATAAAATGGAAGCGCGCAATGAACTTTCTTAACAGAGCACGCATTTTGATAATAAAATTCAATAATTTGCAAGCGTTGTTCGTTTGTAAGACGATTCATGATGAAATGTCAAAGCATACTGAGCATCTTTCTCTTTGACACCATGTCTGAAATCCCACGTGATCTGTCAAATACTAATGCATGAAAATCCTAACCTCAAAAAAATCACTCTTTACATATTGTTATTTTTACACGAAATATTTTGTTTTCTACTTTTTTCTAGGTATTGTTCCTGTTTCCATTCCTATTCATAGCCAAACACAAACAATTTTCAAGGGAAAATTTACAAAAATTAATGTACTTACTCAAATAAAATTTATTCAAAAGTAAATAGAACTAGTTACTCATTTAAACTACAAACTGAGTGAATTTTTTTGACTAAATTTTAATATCAAATTTAAAAAACTGACGCATGCATCAATTGCAACAGTAGACCATTGTTTCATTGTTCAGAACGTAATTACTGCAATTTTAAATAAGTAACTTATTCACGAGATTGGATGATCAAAATATTCCCAGATTGTTGACGAATCATTAAATCATTCGCAAATTGTTTTTATTTTGGTCGAATTCTTTAAAATAAAACAAATTTTTTATAATGGGGATTTTTCATGACTATTTTGGAAACAAAGATGTTCAAAATATTCCATGGTTGTTGATGAATTAACAAATCAATCATAAATTGTTTTTATTTTGGTCGAATTCATTACCATTCATTGGGGACGAGGAACAAAATTATCTGGCAATACATCCTAAACGGGAATATATTTTTTGGGTTAGGGATTTATTAACCCTTAATATTATTAATTTGTCCTGTGGATTGTTTGTCAATTGGATGTGACAAACAATTGAACAACACATTTACGAATTGAAAGT
This sequence comes from Polietes domitor, assembly GCA_947397865.1. Lineage (NCBI taxonomy): Eukaryota > Metazoa > Arthropoda > Insecta > Diptera > Muscidae > Polietes > Polietes domitor. Next base: position 161,210,112 of record OX377619.1, on the reverse strand, counting down.
CGTATATTTTCTGATCGGAAATTCACATGAAAAAACCTTACTTTCAAGTTCATGCACTCTTGATTTACTTGTTGAAAAATAGGACGTAACTTCTATTATTAGGACCGTTTTTCTTTAAGCCGGGATAATAAGCTGCTAGATCTGCAAGAACGTTAATAAAAATTTATTTTTTTGTTCAAAATAAAAAAAATATTTGCATCAAAACAAATTTTGAAAAAAAAAAACTATTTTATGTTCACTTTTGTGGACTTAGCCTCGATAAGCATAAATTTGACTTACACTGGATAATTCCAGACTAAGTCCAACATTTTTAGAACAATTTTTTTTTTCAAAATTTGTTTTCACACACACTTTGATATTGCTGTTGCCGGAAATTTTACAAAATAATTTATATATTTTGAGTGAAATTTCATCATGTTATTTAGATTTTTGTTATCGCAGCTTAGTAGTTATCCAGTCTTCAAGAAAAACAGCCATATAATTGTCCAATTAAAATTTATTTTTTTAGGAGTTTTTCATTTTGGGAATTTTTCAACACTGAAACCTACAGTTAGAGTCATCATCAAATCACCAAATAATACTCTAATTTCTACACGAAGGACAAATACATTCTAATAAAAAGCTCGATGCACAGTGGTTCAGAATCAAAATCCATCGGCCAATATTCAATAACTTTTTATTACTAACATTAAAAATCAGGAAATCAGATATATTTTAGAAATCGACTCAAAGTTTACTACTTTTCGATTTTAAAGAAAATTTGTATTTCATGTTTTTAATTTTATTTTTAATTTTTGTTAAAATTTTAATTTTTTTATACCCTCCACCTCCAGGATGGGGGTATACTAACTTTGTCATTCCGTTTGTAACACCTTGAAATATTAACCTGAGACCCTATAAAGTATATATATTCTTGATCGTCTAAAAATTCTAAGACGATCTAGCCATTTCCGTCCGTCTGTCCGTCTGTTGAAAGCACGCTAGCATCTAAACGAAAGGAGCTAGAACGTTTAAATTTTCCATAAATGCGTCTTATAGTCGTAAATCGGTTGGGATTGAAATGGGGCGAAATCGGCCCAAAGGGAAAAAATTTTCCCTCACAAGGACTAAAAATACCCATAATAATCCCTAATATTTTAGAGTATTTAAGCATATATTTTCAATATGTCTGCTTGTACTTGCTTGATAATGGCTATTCGCATTCCCCCGGTAACAAAAACGTGCACCATAAAGTGATTCTTATTTGTAGGGGGTAAAATGGGGCAAAAAGGGATAAAAATGGTACATATTAAACGACAAAACTAGAAACACGAAATTCAGTGTGTATATTCCTCTAATGGAGTAGATACATAATATAAAAGTATTTAGTACTTTTAAGGGGTAAATTGGGAATAGAGGGATAAAAATGGTACCAACCAAACGGCTGTCCCTAGAATAATCAAATTCGGTGTATACATTCCTCTGACCGCATAGACACGGAAAATAAACGGATTTTTCGAAATTCGTACTTTCAAGGGAAACAATGGCACAGAGGGATAAAAATAGTACTAACTAAACGACTACAGCTAGAATGATGAAATTCTAATACCCGCTTAAAGAGATTTTAGATATTACCAAATGGCCGCAGCTGGAATCATGGAATTTTGTGTATACTGTCTGATAATGGATTTTCAAAATTTAGACTTTTGGAATTAAAATAGAATGGAAATACAACCAACTGTAGCACCTACTATCTACCAATATTTATGGTATTTAAGCTTTTTGAAAATATATATAGAAGAATATTTATTTTTTGAATTGACGTATTGGTAGCCTTTCCTTATAGGCGTGGTGTGAAACAATTAAAATATTATATTTATTAATATTTTTTTAATATTTGTTTTGATTTGGCTATATAATTTTTTTTCCTGTAATATTACTGCAGTTCTACGAAAATGGACATCCTCTGTGGAATGCAATCAATGGTGGAGGGTATATAAAGTTCGGCCCGGCCGAACTTAACGCCGTTTTTACTTGTTGTATTACAGATTGTCACGTTTTTGAGATTTTGAAAGTTTATTTTTTGGCTTTGTCGAACTGTTTCTCAGTTCTTATTAGAAATTTATTATTATGACGCCAAAACTATGTATGTTTGTGCCAAATATAGTTTGGTTGTAATGAACATTGTAAAAAATATCCTTTTTGAACAAATGTATGACTTTTTTCTGACGTTTTTTTTTCAATTTTCAAAATCTGAAATGAAATGAAAATCTGTATGTAATACAAAAAAATTATATTTTTTTCTTCGCATTATGAACAAATACGTAAAATATGTTAAAAAAAAAACATAAAGACAAAAAAATAAAAATTTTAATTTCCTTTAAAATCGAAAAATACGAAAAGTAGTCAACTTTGGCCGATTTCTAAAATATATCCGATTTTTAATGTTAATATCTCAAAATAATCCTTGTCTAATTTTGATTTTTCACAGAACTCAAAAGTGTTTACTAGAACAAAACTTATTGAATTTTGGCCGATGGATTTTGATTCTGAACCACTGTGCGTCGCACGAACTATATTTGGTACAAACATAGTTTTGGCTAAGAAACCACAATTTCTAATAAAAAAAAAACTCAGTGCAAAATCTCTTAAACTGCGTGAGAAACAGTTCGACAAAGCCATAAAAAGAAATTACGTTTTTTTTCAAATTTTCAAAATCTGTAATACAAAAAAATAAAAATTTTAATTTTCTTTAAAATCGAAAAATAGTCAACTTTGGGACGGTTTCTAAAACATATCCGATTTTTTTATGGTCGACATAATCGTCCATCAGAGCAATTAATTCGGTTAACCATGGATCGTTTTCGCACTACGGTTACTCTATGTGATAATACGCATCCGCAGAGACGTCGGAACAGTGCGCACCGAAGAAACAATCACATAGAATAAACGTAGTGCGAAAAAGATCCATGGTTAACCGAATTAATTGCTCTGATGGACGATTATGTCGACCATAAAATGGACGGAGTTTGTTAATCACATTTATTAAGATACAAGCCCTCTCGGGCTTACAAAAATTGCCGTAGTGGACGGTATTTCACGTCCCCATGGCGGGGTATTGGTTAAAGTTTTCAACTAGCAATAATCGCACCTCGGTAGAACCTCATTGGTTACGATATCGCCTCTGCGCAAAGCTAACCATACACCGCATAAAGTGAACATCTTATGGCACAGCAATATCTAAGAGAATGAGAATTATACGGCAACAAAGGAAACAGCAAAATAAAATGAAACACTAAAGACCGACGACTCAACGACGACGATTGAATCAGAAACAGAAGAAGCATCACAAAGCAAACTGAGGGTTGAATATGTTAACAAATCCACAACAACAACAAAAACGTGAGCAGCAATAACAACAACAAAAGCACAAACGCACAAATATCAAAACAGCTGTAGTCGGTCGCCTGTATCTTCGGCTACATAAAATGTGCCGACAAACATACGCAAGCAGAGCAAAGGAAGAAAATGAAGAAAACCAGGCAGACAGCTGATTTTTTCTCTTCTCTCTCACCCCACCAACTCTGTTCATTCGCACATTCAAACACACAACAAGTGTTGGTTGGCGGTCTGGAATATTTATTGTTGTTGTTGGCATTTGCAAAAAAGCATCGATAAGAACGAAATAAAATACGAGTGTAGCTCCGTCCGTGCGCTTGAGTGTGTGTGTGTGTGTGTGACTGGCACAGTGTGCCCAAATGTATGAATCTGTGCTAATTGGTTTGAAAACAAAACAAAAAACTGGTTTGTTTTATTTTATAATTTTGCAAAAGTTATTTATGTATGGATGTGATGTGGTGTGTTTTGTTGCCTTGTGTGCGACCGTCTGTCTGTCTGTCTGTCTATGCTGAGACGTGATTATGGCTTTGCTTTGTTTAGATTCTCCATTACTTTTTTCTGTAATGTTTTGTTTACTGTTTATGAGGGGCTGGACGAAACGGGGGTATAACGTGGAGGTTATCATCATGTGGGTATATGGGTAAGGAGGCCAATGTAATGTGCACGAGTTCCAAGTTCTATGTGTACACATTCGTATATACTTAATTCGATTTCGGTATGCTGATGTTGTTTGCTTGGCTGCCAGTCATTCCTGTGGCGCTGGCTCTAATAGCATTATCGGTTGAGAAGAATGTCAGCCGGGTATGAAGAAGAGATACATAAACAATACACATTATGATTCATAACAAATTGTGCCATGTAGGAAGGAATACACAACACCACTTAGTGGGTGCATGGAGTAGAAATGGACTTTGATCCGAGGAACTGTTTGCCTTCGACAAAAGTGTCTTGATTCAACACAAATACATAGTATGTACTAGTCAATGGATGTATATTAGGCAGGGTCGCGGTACATGCAAATAAAATACAAGTAAAAAAAGCGTTAAGTTCGTCCGGGCCGAACATTATATACCCTCCACCATGGACTGCATTCCATTCCAAATTATAGAATAATTTGTTTTTTTTTAATATAGCCAAAAACATAAAAATATTGAAAAAATAACTTTATAAATAAATATAAAATTGTTATTACTCCAAACCACGCTTATAAGGCAAGGCTACCAATGCGTTTATACTATATACATATGTGCCGGTTCGAATGATAGTGGTCTAAGTCACACTTTATCCGTTTTGAGATATACAAAGGCTATTGTTTGAGTCAATTGAAAAATATTTTTCCACCGAAGCACAACATTTTTTAGTATGCGAAAAGTAAATACTGCAGAAGTAGAAAGGAAAATGGATTCTTTGAATGTGAAAACAAGTCCAGGGTATGGTAATATTACCCCTAAAATGTTACTTAGAAGGAAATCTCAGATTGCTTAAATGCATTAAATATTCATAAAGTTATACCCATACCTAAGACAAATTGCTCCAGATCTTTAGTTGATTTTAGGCCAATATCTATTTTGTCGACTATTGACAAAGAATTTGAAAAATTAATGTTTGATCTACTGTCAAATTACATTCATGAGAATAATATATTATATGAATGTCAATACGGATTCAAAAAAGGAACTGGTACAGGAGAAGCTTTGGTGAACGTTGTGGAAAGTATTTGTGGTGGAATTGATGATGGTTATAAGGGAGTAGCTGGTGTATTTTTTGACTTTTCCAAAGCATTTGACTTGGTCCATCATAATATTTTGCTAAGGAAGTTAAGTAATATTGGAATTACGGTTGAAACCCTAGCATTATTTAAGGATTACCTACAAAATAGATTGCAGTACGTCCAAGTTGGATCGTCGAGTAGTTCTATGTTGCCAGTTGCACATGGTATCCATCAGGGGAGCGTTTTAGGTCCTTTGCTATTTAAGATTTATATAAATGACTTAAAAAATATAAATTTTAATGGAAAGCTGTTTTTATTTGCTGATGATGTATGTCTTATCTATAAGTACAAATACGAAAAAGTTCTTCAAACCCAACGAGTACGATGCTGCAATTTTGGCTGAATTTTCTCGCATTAATAAATTAGTTCTAAATGCTGGGGTCGCTGGGGCTTCTAATGTATATAATTGTGTATAAAAACTTGAAATAAACAATATAATTATAAACAAATGTTATTCAAATTATCTGAATCACCTTAAATGGGCGTTATAAATAAACAAGTAAGGAAAGGCTGAAGTCCGAATACAATTCAATTCGGTAAAAAAAGTGAAAATGGGAAGGATTTTTGAATGTTTCCTAATCATAGGCTAATATGACCTGGCTAATAGGCTAATATGACCTCAATTTGTCAAATCGAGAAGAATATTAGTATCGGGGCTATATACAAACATGGAATAACTTTCACAATAAGTTCTTCCAGTTCAATTATAACGTGTTATGCTCACTTTGAAGAAATTCGGTGAAAATTCGAGGTTTCTGGGGCGGAAAAATTCTATCCGGGAGCGAAATTTGTATGGGAGTTATATGGAAATCTGAACTGATCTGACCCATTTTCAACATGGGCGTTTCTAGTTAAAATATAAGATATTTTGCCAGATTTGTAGAAGATCTATTAAAATAGGTTGCTTCTAGAGTGAAAAGAGTCAAATCGGGAGTGAAATTCGTATGGGGGCTAAATCTGAACCGATTTTCTTCAATTTAAATAGCGTTTGTCCTTATTCCGAAAAACTTCGTTGTGCAAAGTTTCATTTGGTTCTGGCTGCAATTGCGACCTGTACTTTGATTACAAGAATAGATGGACAGACGGACATTGTTAAATCGATTCAAAATGTGATTCTAAGTCGATTGGTATAATTAACAATGGGTCTATCTCGCTTCCTTTTGGGTGTTACAGACAAATGCACAAAGACATAATACTCTCGTGGAGTATAAAAATCGGAAATTCTTTTTATGGGAAAATTCCATTTAGGAAATTTTAACTTAAAAATGTGTTTTTTTTTCCTAAAATCAAGTTAATATGTTTACTGAAATTTATGCCGAGTTCTTCATACATTTAAGTATTAATGAACTTATAAAAAAAATCACTTGAAATTATTTAGAAAATTCTTGAATATTAATCTAAGAAGCAATTCTCGTTCGTGTGCAGACTTATTCTTAAATACTTCAACTATTAATCTAAAAAACCACTGCGAAGGCGCCTATCTTGCCCTCGCAGCAATCATATGGAGTATTAGCTCAACTCTTTATTGCAGTGGTATCATGAAACTTTTGAGAAATATTTGACATGTTGACATTTTTTCCATGCTTTATATAAGGTTACTTTCTATATATGTGTGCCACAAAATTTGAAATCAATTTTTGAAAGCTTTTTTCTCAACCAATTTTGCTCAAATTTTGCACACTTAATCATTTTCGATGACAATACAAGGAAATGGAAAAATTTGACCAATTGGACAAAGGGGCGTGGCACCTCCCATACGAAGTTAAAACCTATTATTGAATATTGTCAGTTCTATGACACCTAGAGTGCTACTGTAATTTTGTGTAAGTGCATCTAGCATTAATGTGCGTAGTTCTGCCAAAAATGGGCGGTATTGGAATAGTGGGCGTACCACCTCCCATACGAAGTTAAAACATATTATCGAATAGTGTCAGTTCTATGACACGTATAGTGCTCAAATTTTGTGTAAGTGCATCTAGCATCAATGTGCGTAATTGCGCCTAAAATGGGCGGTAATGCAAAAGTGGGCGTGGCACCTCCCATATGAAGTTAAAACCAAAATTACACCTACTGTAATTTTGTGTAAGTGCATCTAGCATTAATGTGCGTAGTTGTGACAAAAATGGGCGGTAATGGAAATGTGGGCGTGGCACCTCCCATACGAAGTTAAAACCCATTTTCGAATATATGCCGTTCTATGGCAGATAAAAAACTGAAATTTTGCAGTAATTTTTCCTTCTACAAAAGATAACTAAAAAAGAATTTCTAGGCCCAATAGAATTCTGCTTGCATAAAGCATGGATTTGAAAAAAAAAATTTTTTTGATTTACTAGTTGTATTAGTTTTGCATACACTGAAGCAAAACCATTTGTTTAGAATTTTTTTTGTTAAATTGAACTTATTTTAAGTTCACTTTTTTCCTCGTATCAAGTAAAAATTTCCTCAGTTTAAGTAAAAATTAACTTGTTTTAAGGAAAAAAATATGCAAGATTGTCCTCAGTTTAAGTAAAAATGTACTTGGTTTGAGTAAAAACTTACTTAGTTTTAGGAAAATTTCAGCAAAAATTTTCTTAAATTTAGAAAAATTTACTTGGTTTGAGTAAAAATGTACTTTATTTTAGGAAAATTTTACTTAAATTTAGTAAAAATTTACTTGGGTTTGAGAAAAATTTACTTAGATTTGGAAAATTTCAACAAAATTTTACTTATATTTAGTAAAAATGTAATTGGTTTTAGGAAAAACTTACTGGCATTTTCCTCAGTTTGAGTAAATATTTACTTGGTTTGGGGAAAAATTAAACTAGAATTAAGTTCAAAGCATTTACTACTTTCAAGGAAAAGTTTGAACTTGATATGAGGAAATATTGCTTTAGCCCTATACGAAGTTGAAGTTTCCTAAATTTTAGTTCATTTTATCTCATTAAAACTTACTGACATTTTCCTCAGTTTGAGTAAATATTTACTTGGTTTGGGGAAAATTTAACTAGAATTAAGTTCAAAGCATTTACTACTTTCAAGGAAAAGTTTGAACTTGATATGAGGAAATATTGCTTAAGCGCTATACCAAGTTCTATTTTCCTAAATTTTAGTTCATTTTATCTCATTATAGAGTTCAGTTTTTTTCTGAGTGTAGATAGTGGGTTGTTTGCACTTCCATCCTATTTTAATGCACTTCCATCCTATTTTAATTTCTAAAGTACAAATTTGGAAAAATCTTTTTATTTTGCGATTCTATGCAATTAGAGGAATGTATCCATCGAATTCCATGATTCTAGCTGCGGTCATTTGATTGGTACCATTTTTATTCCCTTAATAGTATTTATGAAGCGATGAAGATTTTTCATAAATTTAGTGAATTTTTTCTTATTATGTATGAAAAATTCATAAATAAAATACAATTTTTTCTAAACATTTCTTATTTCATAAAACAAAATTGTTAAATTAGTGAAACTTAGTTTCATAAGATCTAAGAAAGATTTCATTGTATTAAAGAAACAATTAGATCCTAAAGATTATGAAATATTTCGTAACCAATAAAATATTTGTGTTATGAAATGTCTTCATAAATATAATGAAGGATTTCATAGTTTTTATGAAATGTTTCGTAACATACAACTACACTTTTAGTGTGTCGACTTTATTCGTTGAATTCTAGTAATTCTCATTTGTACTCTGTTAACTCAGACATAAATATGAACACTGATATAGGTGAAACACATATTCATTGCAAAGACTCTCGCAATGGTGGTGTGTGTTGATTGGTTAGTCAACGAGTCAGACTTTTTTTTTGATTTTTTGTTTATATTAGAAACTTCAGTATAAACTATTACTATTTATGAAACTTCATAAAACCTATGAAAATTTGTATAAACTATTACTATTTATGAAACTTCATAAAATCTATGAAAATTTTTATAAATCATATTATGAAAAATAATGAATTCTTATGACAAAAGTTCTTCGAATGAAGAACTGCATTTCATAGTTTCTAGGAAATGTTTCATAATGACATATGACACTTTTCATTGATTTGTGCTAAATATTCATAAATATTATGAAGATAATTCTTTCAGTGTATACGAAAAAGACAAGTCAAAAGTCGCGTGAACACTTTTTTGTGTTGTGATTATCACGACATTATCATCATAATATAGTGCATGTGAGAATGACATAAGTTGGCAGCGTGAAAAGTCAAAAGTTAATGCCGTTGCTGAGGTTTGTTTTTTTTTCAACTTCCGGTGAATTGTATATGCATATATAGTTTGTCAGATCAGCAGTTCTAAAAAACACCAAAACGTCGCCAATGAAAGATCACGACGGCGTATCCGAGAGTCTTCATGCTTTCATTGCAATCAAATTATTATTTTTATTAAGGCTTGATAATAAGTGCCGCAATCTTTTTTATTTATATATATTGATGGGATCATTTGAAAAATATTCCACAGCTATTTAATTGTTTAACAATAAACTTGAAATCAAGTGTATAAACTTTTTCCCATTTATAATTATAACCAGCAAACAAAGAAACGAAACGACGGCACAATTAAATAAAACAGAAAAAAAAACAATCGTCTAATCAGCAGCGACAAAAAATAGCACAAAAAGCAAAACAAAACAAAATTATTAAAAAACATCTTTTCGAATAACTTAAAGAAGAAGAAACAATGGGCGTATCTATTTGGGAACTCGGGTAAATGAACGTGCATTATCATGCCGCATAGATTGTTTAAAATAAAGTTCAGGGTTATCACATAAAGTCTGCACAAGAAATTCTGAATTCGGCTATCGGGGGGTTTCAAATAGAATTCGCTTTCACTAATAGGGTGGGTCATTTAAAATTTTAAATTTGAACTATCGATTACTTTGACTTTAAAAGGTAGAATAACAATAGTAATTTTTATTTTATTTTAAAATGTTTGACTCTCGAAAATGGGACGTTATACGCTCGAACAAAATTGGGAAATATTAAAAACTGACTTCCAAATTGTAAGAGATTTACGTGGAAAACTTACGTGTTTTCAGCTCATTTTCATCTCGGTGGCTATGTCAATAAGCAAAATTGCCGCATTTGGGGTTCAGATAATCCACACGTGACTATTGAGAAGCCAAAGCATCCACAACGAGTCATTGTTTGGTGTGGATTTGGGGATGTACTGAAAAATTGGGTTAATCGGATAGTACCTCATCCGAGCCGAGCAAGTCGTGGTAGTCATATGAATGACATTGTGATCCACTACTATATTATGAAACAAGTAAGGAAAGGCTAAACTCGGGTGGGGCCGACTATATGATACACTCCGCTTTCTATCGGAATACAATTCAATTCAGTAAAAAAAATGAAACGGGAAAATTGTTTATATGTTTCCTAATCACAGGCTAATATGACCTGGTACAATTTGTCAAATCGAGAATAATATTTGTATCGGGGCTATATCCAAACAAGTGACTAACTTTCACAATAAGTTCTTCCAGTTGAAGTATAACGTGTTATGCTCAATTTTAAGAAATTCTCGGTTACGCGGTTTCTGGGGGAACGAAATTTGTATGAGAGCTATATGCAAATCTGAACCGATGTGACCCATTTTCACCATAGGTGTTCCTTGTTTAAATATAAGTTTTTTTGCGAATTTAGAAGAAAATCTGTTAAAATATGTGGATTCTAGAGCGGAAAATTCAAATTGGGAGCGAAATTTGTATGGGAGCTATATATAAATCTGAACCGATCTGACACATTTTTACCACAAGTGTTTCCAGTTGAAATAAATATAAGGTGTTTTGCGAATTTAGAGGAAAATCTGTAAAAATATGTGGATTCTAAAGCGGAAAAATTCAAATTAGGAAAGAAATTTGTATGGGAGCTATATATAAATCTGAACCGATCTAACACATTTTTGCAACAGGTGTTTCCAGTTGAAATATAAGGTGTTTTGCGAATTTAGAGGAAAATCTGTTAAAATATGAGGATTCTGGAGCGGAAAAATTCAAATTGGGAGCGAAATTTGTAGGGGAGCTATATATAAATCTGAACCGATCTAACACATTTTTACCACAGGTGTTTCCAGTTGAAATATAAGGAGTTTTGCGAATTTAGAGGAAAATCTGCAAAAATATGTGGATTCTAAAGCGGAGAAATTTAAATTAGGAACGAAATTTGTATGGGAGCTATATATAAATCTGAACCGATCTAACACATTCTTGCAACAGGTGTTTCCAGTTGAAATATAAGGTGTTTTGCGAATTTAGAGGAAAATCTGTTAAAATATGTGGATTCTAGAGAGGAAAAATTCAAATTAGGAGCGAAATTTGTATGGGAGCTATATATAAATCTGAACCGATCTAACACATTTTTGCAACAGGTGTTTCCAGTTGAAATATAAGGTGTTTTGCGAATTTAGAGGAAAATCTGTTCAAATATGTGGATTCTAGAGAGGAAAAATTCAAATTAGGAGCGAAATTTGTATGGGAGCTATATATAAATCTGAACCGATCTAACACATTTTTACCACAGGTGTTTCCAGTTGAAATATAAGGTTTTTTGCGAATTTAGAAGAAAATCTGTTAAAATATGTGGATTCTAAAGCGGAAAAATTCAAATTGAGAACGAAATTTGTATGGGAGCTATATATAAATCTGAACCGATCTAACACATTTTTACAACAGGTGTTTCTAGTTGAACTATAAGATGTTTTGCCAACTTTGAAGAAAATCTGTTGAAATGTGTGGTATCTAGAATGAAAAGGGTAAAATTGGGCGTGAAATTCGTATGGGGGCTATATCTAAATCTGAACCGATTTTCTTCAAATGAAATAGTGTTCGTCCTTGTCCCGAAAAACTTCGTTGTGCAAAGTTTCGTTTGGTTCTGGCTACAATTGCGACCTGTATCGTGATTACAACAATAGATGGACAGACGGACAGTGACTCTAAGCCGATCGGTATAATTAACAAGGGGTATATCTCCCTTCATTTTGGGTGTTACAAACAAATGCACAAAGACATAATACTCTCGTGGATTGTATAAAAATAATCAGTACCTTTTTTATAGCCGATTCTAATTCAAAATTTTAAATGACCCACCCTATATACACTCACTGTTCAGTTTCTAAATTTGCTGAGTCCACTCAATTCTATCTAAACTCACGTGATTTTCATTAATCACTTATACAGTAGGAAAAAATCACTGCATTGCAGTTCTAATCCCACTTTCTTTCCGAACAAAGTAAATTAAATGTACCTTGATGTCTGTCTGTTGTTGGCGATGGTGGTGGGGTGGAATAAACACGCATAGGTTCAACAATCCCCCGTAAATTATTTCACAAATATAATTTGTAATATTGTACGCCGACAAACAATGTGTTTTTTTTTTGTTATCAGCTACATTGTTGATAATTGAATGATTTTGTGTAAAAGTTGAATGCACTCTAAATTGCAATATATGAAAAATAATCATTTCTAAGTATGACTAAGAACTATTAAGACTTTGTTTGCTCTGATTTTTTTTTCATATTAATAAAGCCTTTCTTTGAATGGCTTCTAAAATCGCTAATAGGACACTCATATGCACATTATCATGATAATGTTGTGATAATCACAATACGACTAAAAGGTGTTCGCATGACTTTTGACTCCTGTTGCTCGTACACTCGGAAAAAAGTGAACCCTATAACTAAAATGTAGGAAAATTGAACTTCGTATAGCACTAAAACAATATTTCCTTATATCAAGTTCTAAATTTTCCTTGAAAGTAGTACATGCTTTGAACTTGATTATAGTTCAATTTTCCTCAAATCAAGTAAATATTTACTCCAACTAAGGAAAATTCCATTAAGTTTCTCCTCAAACCAAGCACATTTTTACTAAATCTAAGTAAAATTTTGCTGAAATTTTTTCCTAAACCCAAGTAAATTTTTTACTAAATTCAAGTAAAATTTTCCTAAAACTAAGTAAATTTTTCCTAAAATCGAACAAATTTTTACTAAATCTAAGTAAAATTCTGCTGAAAATTTCCTAAAACTAAGTAAATTTTTACTCAAATCAAGTAAATATTTACTTAAACTGAGGACAATTTTAATTGATACAAGGAAAAAAGTGAACTTAACTAATAACTAAAATAATCCAAACAAATGATTTTACTTCAGAGTATGCAAAACTGATACAAAAAATGGCAACATGAAATATTTCTCAAAAGTCTCATGATACCTCGGCCATAAAGAGTTCAGCTATTACTCCATGAGTGCTGCGAAGGCAAGAGAATAAACAGTGGTTGTTTAATATAATACTTCAAGTATTTAAGAAATAAGTCTCTGCAAACGAACGAGAATTGCTTCTTAGATTAATATTCAAGAATTTTATAAACAATTTCAAGTGAATTTTTTATAAGTTCATTAATACTTAAATGTATGAAGAATTTGGCATAAATTTCAGTAAACATATTAATTTACGTTTAGGAAAAACACATTTTCAAGTTAAAATTTCCTAAATGGATTTCCATACAAAAAATTTCTGAGTTGTTTTCTTACTTAAAACCTTGGAAATATTCTTCCACAATAGAATGAATTTACTCAATTGTACGGATTTTTTATTAGATCCAATGAAAAGTTGATAAGTAAATTTACTACCCTATTTCTAGTAAATTAACTATTTACTACACTGAAAGAATTTTCCTTCATAATATTTATGAATCGATTTCATAAAAGGTTTGTCTTAAATTTAGTTAATTTTTTCTTAATATGTATGAAAAATTCATAAATAAAATGAAATGTTTCATGTAATTTTTTCTTAAACATTTCATACAACAAAATTGTTAAATTAGTGAAACTAAGTTTCATAAGACCAAAGAAAGATTTCATTGTATTAAAGAAAAAATCTTAAAATTTTTGAAATATATCATAACCAATAAAATATTTGTGTTATGAAATGTCTTCATAAATATAATGAAGGACTTCATAGTTTTTATGAAATGTTTCATAATTTAACTATATTTTTCGTGTGTCGACTTTATTCGGTTGAATGCTAGCAATTCTCATTTTTGCTCTGTTAACTCTGACATAAGCACATATATAGCCTGATTTACGTCAAAGAGATATTCATTGCAAAGACTCTCGCAATTATGGGGTGTATCGACTGTTTATTCAACAAGTCAGATCTTTTTTGCTTATTTATTTATATTGGGAATTTCAGTATAAATTATTAATATCTATGAAACTTTTTCATAAAATTAATGAAAATCTATAAAAATTTTCATAAATTGTATTATGAAAAATAATGAACAAAAGTTAAAATGATGACACTTTTCATTTTCATGTTTCATTTATGAAACATGTTTCATAGGTTTTGTGAAGTGTTTCTTATAGTATTTTCAGACTGCGTGCGAAATCTGGCTGAAATGACATAAGGTCGATTTACAAATCCGTTCTGAGATATGCAATGTTTCAGTCAATTGAAAAATATTTTTCCACCGAAGTACAAAATTTCTTTCCTAGAATATCCTACTACTAAAGGGTGATTTTTTAAGAGCTTGATAACTTTTTAAAAAAAAAAACGCATAAAATTTGCAAAATCTCATCGGTTCTTTATTTGAAACGTTAGATTGGTCCATGACATTTACTTTTTGAAGATAATTTCATTTAAATGTTGACCGCGGCTGCGTCTTAGGTGGTCCATTCGGAAAGTCCAATTTTGGGCAACTTTTTCGAGCATTTCGGCCGGAATAGCCCGAATTTCTTCGGAAATGTTGTCTTCCAAAGCTGGAATAGTTGCTGGCTTATTTCTGTAGACTTTAGACTTGACGTAGCCCCACAAAAAATAGTCTAAAGGCGTCAAATCGCATGATCTTGGTGGCCAACTTACCGGTCCATTTCTTGAGATGAATTGTTCTCCGAAGTTTTCCCTCAAAATGGCCATAGAATCGCGAGCTGTGTGGCATGTAGCGCCATCTTGTTGAAACCACATGTCAACCAAGTTCAGTTCTTCCATTTTTAGCAAAAAAAAGTTGGATATCATCTCACGGTAGCGCTCACCATTCACAGTTACGTTACGATTCGCATCATCTTTGAAGAAGTACGGTCCAATGATGCCACCAGCCCATAAACCGCACCAAACTGTGACTTTTTCTGGATGCATTGGTAGCTCTTGCAATGCTTCTGGCTGATATTCACTCCAAAATCGACAATTCTGCCTATTTACGTACCCATTGAGCCAAAAATGAGCTTCGTCGCTGAACACAATTTCTTTCTTTCTGAACTTTCTTAACAGAGCACGCATTTTGATAATAAAATTCAATGATTTGCAAGCGTTGCTCGTTAGTAAGTCTATTCATGATGAAATGTCAAAGCATACTGAGCATCTTTCTCTTTGACACCATGTCTGAAATCCCACGTGATCTGTCAAATACTAATGCATGAAAATCCTAACCTCAAAAAAATCACTCTTTATATCGAACTTTTATAAAAAAAAATCAACAACGTTGGTGCCTATAAGGGAACCACTACTTTCAGAGCATGTACTGACTTAGACCACTTTCATTCTTTTCAAAATTGAAAAAATTTAACACACAAAATTTTTAATTTTTTTTTCGCAAAAGTAATATTTCCCTGCCAACAATGAATGAAAACAAAAATATTTTACTTCATTTTTTTAAATAAAATATAAACTTTTACAGGTTGAAACTTTATACCATTATTTTTTACTTTTCAAATAATTTAATTTTATATGTTATTCGAATTATCCGAATTACCTAAAATGGGCATTATAAATAAAAAAAATTGTTTGCATCGCCACACTCAATATTAGTGGATATAGTGTGGCTTAGACCACTTTCAAACTAACACTACAGACAATTTTGGTATGCATAAAATGAGAAATGTCATTATAAGGGTACATTTTTTATAAATGTCAAAAATAAAACTTCTTAAAGTAGAGATCTGATCAAACTAAAGCGAAAAATTGGGATATCTCAATTTTTTTTTTGATTTTTTGACGTAGACCACTATCATTCTAACTGGCTGACAGTTGTAAATTGACCATAGATTAGACAATTTTCAAACCAAACCGGTAATTCCTTTCCTTTTTATACCCTCCACCACCAGGTTGGGGGTATACTAACTTTATCATTCCATTTGCAACACCTTGAAATAACGACCTGAGACGCTATAAAGTATATATATTCTCGCCATGCCATGTCCATGCATCTAAACGAAAGAAGCTAGGAATTTTTTCATAAATGCGTTTTATAGTCGTAGATGGGTTAGGGTTTCAACTGGGCGAAATCGGTACAAAGGGAACATTTTTCCCCCACAAGGACCGAAAATACCCCCAACAACCCCTATTCTTTGAGAGTATTTATACAAGTTTTACAAGTTTGCTTGTACAAAATTGATATTGGGTATGCGCAAATTATTCGTAGGGGCTGAAATGGGACAAAAAGGGATAAAAATGGTACCTATAAAAAAATCGGTGTGTACATTTCTCTAATTGAGTAGATACATAATATAGAAGTATTTTTCCCAAATTCTTACTTTTAAGGGGTGATATGGGAATAGAGGGATAAAAATGGTACCAACATTCCTCTGATTGCGTAGACATGTAAAATAAAGGGATTTTTCGAAATTCGTTCTTTTTGGGGAACGGAAAAAGGGGATAAAAACTGTACCATCCGAATCACAGTCATGAAATTCGGAGTATTCATTCTTCTGACTGCGTAGACAAGAAAAAATAAAAAGGTTTTTCCAAATTCGTACTTTCAAGGGATTCAATGGGAACAGAGGGATAAAAATGGTACCAAATAAGTGGCTACAGCTAGAATGATGTACTTCGGTGTGTACATCCCTCTAATTGTGTAGACACATAAAATAAAGAGATTTTAGAAAGTCGTACCATTAAAGGGGTAAAATGAGAAAAGGGGATAAAAATGGTACCAACCAAATGGCCGCAGCTAGAATCATGGAATTCGGTTTATACATTCCTCTGACTGCATAGACACGCAAAATAAAAATATTTTTTCCAAATCCGTACTTTTTACTTGGTACTTGAGAGATAATGGATTTTTAAAATTTGTTCTTTTGTAATCAAAATAGCATGGAAATACAACCAACTGTAGTACGCACTATCTACCAATATTTAGGATATTTAAGCTTTTTTGAAGATTTCTGTCTTATATTTACTTTTTGAATTGACTTTAAGTCTCATTTCGATATGTATAGTTGGTAGCCTTGCCTTATAATCCTGGTTTAAAATAATAAAAATTTTATATTTATTTAAAAAATATTTTTTTCAATATTTTTTTTTGTTTTGGCTTGACTATATTAACAAAAATTAAAAATTTTCTGTAATGCCATTACACTTCTACGAAAATCGGCAGCCTTTGTGGAATGCAATCCATGGTGGAGGGTATATAAACTTCGACTCGGCCAAACTTAACGCCGTTTTTACTTGTTTTTTATTTTCATAGTGTTATTATTTTTATTATTTGTTATATTTAAAGGGTGATTTTTTAAGAGCTTGATAACTTTTTTTTTTAAAAAAACGCATAAAATTTGCAAAATCTCATCGGTTTTTTATTTGAAACGTTAGATTGGTCCATGACATTTACTTTTTGAAGATAATTTCATTTAAATGTTGACCGCGGCTGCGTCTTAGGTGGTCCATCCGCTTAGTCCAATTTTGGCATTTCCACGTTTTTGAGTAACAGAGACCCAATTGGTGCGAACGGCGACGAATCGAAAATTGGTGGTCATCATTAACACTGGCCGATACAGCTGCGATATTTTCTTCAGTTCGCACTCTACGTAAGCGTGTTGGTGGTTTAATGTCCAACAATGTAAATTTGGTGCGAAATTTAGTCACAATAGCCCGAATAGCCGCTTCAGTGGGTCGATTAAACTGACCATAAAATGGAAGCGCGCAATGAACTTTCTTAACAGAGCACGCATTTTGATAATAAAATTCAATAATTTGCAAGCGTTGTTCGTTTGTAAGACGATTCATGATGAAATGTCAAAGCATACTGAGCATCTTTCTCTTTGACACCATGTCTGAAATCCCACGTGATCTGTCAAATACTAATGCATGAAAATCCTAACCTCAAAAAAATCACTCTTTATTATTGTACAACTTTTTTGCGATAAATAAAATAAATATTTCAAAATGTTACAAACGTTTGGCAAGATAGGAAGCAATCTAAATGCGAACAACCTTAGGATTGATGACTCTTCTTTGTTTTTGTCACTATCGACCTAAGTTTTTATTGCGTCTTTTATTATTTTAATCATATCTACAGCAAATAAAGTAGCAATTGACGTCACTGTTTTTGTTTACGAAAAAAGAAACAATATTTGTGTTATTAAACAATTTGCGCGCATAGATAGTTCAAAAAGTTTGTTTAATAAAACAAAAATAAAAAAACAACAGCATATAAGGCGTTAAGTTTGAGACGAATCGTAAATACCCTCCGAGTCCCATGTTATGGAATTGGGGGCCAAGGAAATCAGCTCACAAGAGGGACTTGGTTATGTGACAAGTATCACAATTTAGTTCAAATCTCATGATGTTGGAAAGAATTCTGTAAAGAAAAGCTCTTTCAACTGCAATATTCAGTAGTATGTTAGCAGAGCAGCATTCATCAGCCACCCTGTATAGCGATACTCTTTCATGCAATTTACAATATGCCAATGTTACTTGAGAAGTGCGCAGTTGTTGTCATATATATATAAACCGAAACGTGAACTGGCTTAATGCTTAGATATATATGTCTGTATGTATATAAATATTTCTGTGGTCATCTATGCAAACGTCCTCAGTTGAGGTCTGCTGCTCTTTTCTGTTTTTTTTTGCTACATTGTGTGGTCATTTCTAAGCTATTTTATTTTTGCCTATTTTGAAGTCATTTCGTCCGTCCGTCAGTCCGTCTGTTTGTTGTTTGTTTTCCGCTATTTATGGTATTGTCATGTCTGCGATATTGAAACGTGTTCTGGAAAACAAAACAAAACAAATAACGCGAAAATGATTGTTGTATAAACAAACCATTGCAAAAAAAGGCACACAAACATAAACTATAGGGTGGGCCATTTAAAATTTTAAATTAGAATTGGAATTTTAAATGGAATTGGAATTTTAATTAGAATTAGAATTAAAAGGACTGATTATTTTTTTAAATTTCTTATTGAACAGGTTGAACTTAAATTTTATTGGACAGGTTGAACTTTGTCTTTTAATAATGGAACACAATATCATTCACGTGACTATCACGACTGACTCGGCAGTACCTCATCCGATCAAGCCAAATTTTCACTACAGCCCAAAATCCACACCAAACAGGATGCATTGGCTTCTCAATAGTCACGTGTGTGTTCTCTGAACCCCATATGCGGCAATTTTGCTTATTGACATAGCCAATGAGATGAAAATGAGTTTCATAAAGGCTGAACTGAAGGCAGATCTATTCTCGGTCAACCCCATTTTTCAGTACAGCCCAAAATCGACACCAAACAGTGACTCGTTGTGGATGCATATGCGACAAATTTGCTTATTGACATAGCCACCGAGATGAAAATGAGCTTCATGAAGGCTGAACTGAAGGCGGATCTATTCTCGAAATTTTTCCACATAAATCGCTCACAGCTTGGGTTAAAGACTCACTACTTTGGATGAAAGTGTTTAATATTTCCCTATTTTGGTCGAGCGATTGCAAATGTCCAACATAAATCTGTAACATTATAACATTAATGTAGTTCAAATTTAAAATTTTAAATGGTCCACCCTATGCTACTACATATTTCACCATTGGCAGGCAAGCAGGCAGTAAATAGTCAGTCACTCAGTCGTAAACACTTGAATGATGATGAAAATTAGACATAAAAGTTTCCGTCCGAATGTGGTAATGAAATTGGCCGCAAAACAAGGTCTTGCGGGGTGGGGGTGGGTAATGGACTGTAATAGAGAAATGAATTCCATTCGAGGTAATTTCAACGTAAGGGTTTCGATTTCACAATCTTCCGAAACGTACGAGAGAGAGGATTGATGAGTAATCTCACTTACATACAAATGCATGTACATATGTGTGCATGGGGGTAACAAATGTGGATCTTATCGATGTGGGTCAGTAATTTCATAATCTTGACATATTAGTAAAACACACTGAACAAAGGTCAAAATAACTAAACGTAACTGATAAATATGTAGTACGCAGTATTTAGTCTATACACTTCATCTGGCGCCGAATGTATTAAGGTGTGTCACTCTTTTTGCAACATATAATAATATATAATAATAATAAAATAAAAACGAGTAAAGAAGAAAGAAATGCAGTCACATTTCAGGAAAATGCCATTTTTTAATATAGCCAAATCCAAAACAAATAAAAATATTGAAAAAATAATGTTTATTTATAACAAAATATATTTACCAATACGTTTGTACTATATATCGAAATTATACTTCAAGTCAATTTAAAAAAAAATAAATATAAGACAACAATCTTCAAAAAAGATTAAATACCATAAATATTGGTAGATAGTGGGTTGTATTTCCATTCTATTTTAATCCCAGAAAATCAATTCATGATTCAACCAATTTTGCCGTAAAAGTAAAAAAGTACGAATTTGCACAAATCTTTTCATTTAGCGAGTCTATCCAGCCAGACGAATGAATACACCTAATCCCATGATTCTAGCTGCGGGTATATGATTGTTACCATTTTTATCCCCTTTTTCCCATTTTACCCCTTAAAAGTACGAACTTCGAAAATCACTTTATTTAACGTGTCTTCGCAAATAGAGGGATGTATACACCAAATTTCATCATTTTAGCTGTAGCCGTTTATTTGGTACCATTTATATCCCTCTATTCTCATTTTAACCCTTAAAAGTACGAATTTGGAAAACCATTTTTATAGTTCGTGTCTACGCAGTCAGAGGAATGTATACTCCGAATTTCAGACTCCATCTTCTGTCTTGGTTGGTACAATTTCTATCCACCTTTTCCCGTGTAACTTTTTATCATATAGAGAATACCATTTTTTTTGGTATGTGATTGCTGACTTCATGGGGAATAATTGTGTATTCTGACACTTTCGACAATCGGCCGAGAGGAAAAAATTTTTCCCTAACAAGGACTGAAAATACCCCTAATATTTAGACTATTTAAGCAATTTTTTTGAAAAATTCCAATTTTATACACTTGAAATTTGTTTCGTACCTTCCTCCAGTAACGTGTAATCACAAAAAAGTACAAAAAAGATTTAGTGGATTAAATGAGACAAAAGGGATAAAAATAGTACCTTTGATACGACAACAGCTAGAACCATGAAATTAAGTGTGTACGTTCCTATAATTACGTAGACAAGTAGATTTTTTGAAATTTGTACTTTTAAGGGATACAATTGGTAAAGGGGGATAAAAATGGTACCAACCAAACCGCTGAAGATAAAATCATGAAATTCGGTGTATGCATTTATCTGACTGTGTAGACGTGAAACATAAAGGATTTGTTCGGAAATTGTACTTTTAGGCGGAAAATGGAGCGAAAGGGATAAAAATGGTACCAATTAAACGGTTGCAGTTAGAATATTGAAATTCGGTGTGTATATTGCTGTGACTGTGTAGACACGAAAAATAAAGATATCTTTCGATATTCGTACTATTAGGAAAAAAACGGGATAAAATTGGTAGCTAGAATAATGGAATTCAGTGGTTATACTCGTCTGTCTTCATAGACACGCACAATATGAGTATTTCTCTCAAATCGTACATTAAGGTCAACATTTAAACTTACTTCAACTCTTTGTAAAGTCGACAGGCGGTAATCCACCGGTAATTCTATGGAATGCACTCCGTGGTGGAGGGTATATAAGATTCGGCCCGTCCGAACTTAACGCCTTTTTACTTGTTTTTAGCATTACCTAGTAATGACAGCTCGTTACGCCCTTCATTATTTTGAAGTATAAAATAATTACTTCCTTATAATTGTTTAAATAAGTAGTTATTGGTAAGTTAATTTTCATAGAACTTCAGATTTTAAAAATTGATTTTCTACATTTTTGTGGTGAGTCAGAGAATAGCAGTGCTATTGTTATCGCAGCTTAGTTATCCAGGCTTAAAGAAAAACAGCCCTAAATTCTATATTCTGATTGTTAACAAGTCGATACAAAATATATAATTTAATAAAAATGTTGTTTTCATCACTTATTAAGCCCATTATTGACAATACATTTTTTTTGGCTAGTTATCAATAATGACTTATTTTGTATCTTCGTTTAGAAGTACTTATTTATTAACTTTCATAAGCGTGCGTGGAAGTACTTATTTTTTTACAATCTCTTTATAAATTCCCCACATTACTTGGTAATGAAAAATTTTGATGGGGTAGAAGAATGTTTCATAATTACTCTTAAAATTAAGGAGAAAATAAGTATTTTTGCTCACCTGAAAATTTGTGTTTTTTTCATAGCCACTTATGAATAAAAGTCCTCGATATACTTTATAGGGTCTCAGGTTGATATTTCAGGTGTTACGAACGGAATGAAAAAAAAAATATACCCCATCCTGGAGATAGAGGGTTATAATACAGGGTTTTCCAAAAAGAGGTGTTATTTTGGTATACAAAGTGTTTATTTCATAATAAAGAGGAAGGTTTGTCGTTAATAATGAAAAACAACATCAGCCAAATGGCCACCATATGACCGCGCTTACAGGACCATATCCTTTTCATGAAATTTTCCATAACCAAATCGCAAAGTGGCTGCCCTATGTCCTCGATAGCCTCACGAATTCTATCTTTGAGGTCTTGAATCGATGCTGGGCTGTTGGCGTAGACCTTATCTTTTACGTGACCCCAAAGGAAGAAGTCGCAAGGTGCTAAAGCACAAGATCTCGGTGGCCAATTGTGATCATCTCTTCGAGAGATAACACGGTCCGGAAATTTTTCCCATAAAAGAGCAATAGTTTCGTTGTCTGTGTGGCACGTAGCGCCGTCTTGTTGTCCAGATCAATGCCATCCAACTTCGACCATAAAAAATCATTAATCATCTCTCGATAGCGCAATCCATTCACTGTAACTGTTAATTCAATCTCATTTTCGAAAAAGTAAAGTCCAATGACCCCGCCGGACCATAAACCGCACCAAACAGTCACACGATGAGGATCGAGAGGCTTCTCAACAATACCTCTTGGGTTTTCCGAGCCCCAGATGCGACAATTTTGCTTGTTGACGTAGCCACCGAGGTGGAAATGGGCCTCATCAGTCAAAATGATTTTTCGATGGAATTCCGGATCATTTTCATTTATGAAGTTTAATAATTTCAATGTGTTGTTGAAGCGTGTATTGTTCCATTTTTAGTAATGACGTAGTTTCGACTTGTGAAATGTCAAAGAATAAATCTTCAAAAGTGACAGCTAACGAAATACCGGGTGATTCAAAATAACACCTCTTGTTGGAAAACCCTGTATAATATACCAGATTGTGATTGCAATTTAATTGGTTTATTCATATTTTACTAATACAGATATAAACATGAAATTTGAATTATTTTTAGCAGATATTCTCCTCTTTAATTTGAAACTTATAAATATAAATATTTGAGAAACGAGCTCTTTGCGTGCTTTTCTATAGGTACACCGAATTATAGACTCCTGTATTTTATAGAATTCAAGTAATAGTTGAGCAATTTTTGGTGTTTTGCCGTAGACAAACGCAAAATAAGTTACAGAAACAAGTCTTAAGTTTTCAATTATTTTTGAATGTGGATAATTGAATTTAATATTTTGTTTTTTCAATCAAATACACCCCCACACTAAAAAGCTTCACAAAACATTGACAAATTAATAATCGGTATTCTCTTCGAGCTCCCCTCCAATTTGCTACAATTTGGATTCATGGAAATTCATTTAGTACTAAGTACAACTTTCCGTTCCGAACCCTGTCTATGGCGTTCTCTGTTTTCGTTTTCTTTGCAAATAAAGAGTGATTTTTTTGAGGTTAGGATTTTCATGCATTAGTATTTGACAGATCACGTGGGATTTCAGACATGGTGTCAAAGAGAAAGATGCTCAGTATGCTTTGACATTTCATCATGAATAGACTTACTAACGAGCAACGCTTGCAAATCATTGAATTTTATTATCAAAATGCGTGCTCTGTTAAGAAAGTTCAGAAAGAAAGAAATTGTGTTCAGCGACGAAGCTCATTTTTGGCTCAATGGGTACGTAAATAGGCAGAATTGTCGATTTTGGAGTGAATATCAGCCAGAAGCATTGCAAGAGCTACCAATGCATCCAGAAAAAGGTCACAGTTTGGTGCGGTTTATGGGCTGGTGGCATCATTGGACCGTACTTCTTCAAAGATGATGCGAATCGTAACGTAACTGTGAATGGTGAGCGCTACCGTGAAATGATATCCAACTTTTTTTTGCCCAAAATGGAAGAACTGAACTTGGTTGACATGTGGTTTCAACAAGATGGCCCTACATGCCACACAGCTCGCGATTCTATGGCCATTTTGAGGGAAAACTTCGGAGAACAATTCATCTCAAGAAATGGACCGGTAAGTTGGCCACCAAGATCATGCGATTTGACGCCTTTAGACTATTTTTTGTGGGGCTACGTCAAGTCTAAAGTCTACAGAAATAAGCCAGCAACTATTCCAGCTTTGGAAGACAACATTTCCGAAGAAATTCGGGCTATTCCGGCCGAAATGCTCGAAAAAGTTGCCCAAAATTGGACTTTCCGAATGGACCACCTAAGACGCAGCCGCGGTCAACATTTAAATGAAATTATCTTCAAAAAGTAAATGTCATGGACCAATCTAACGTTTCAAATAAAGAACCGATGAGATTTTGCAAATTTTATGCGTTTTTTTTAAAAAAAAAAGTTATCAAGCTCTTAAAAAATCACCCTTTAGCTTCTCGTGCGTATGCTTGCATGCAAACTATGTATATTGTTTATACAACCTTTTTTTCTTGTGTAGAACTCAAACAAACTATTTCGACGCAGTTCATGACATCATATGTTTTAAAAGTTGTTTTGGAAGCTACAACAAGAAAAAAATTAATTATTTAAGAAGGCAATGAAGGCAATGCCAACAACAAAAGCTGTTGAATAACTGCAAAAAGATATAACAAACAAAAAGCAATTCCCCGCAGTGTACTGAATAAAGACTAATAGACAAAGAAGTAGCTAGGCACATACATACATACACACATACATGGATATATACACAAGTGGGGAGTTAGATTAGGTCGAACCTAAAACACCTTCTGCTGTCGACACCAAGCGATAAGGTGGGGAGAGATCACGATCACTTTTAACACTAGAATGTAAGATCATAGTGTGATATGATGTATGTATTTCACATGTGTTACAAACCCAATGCCACATCTAATATATCTGCCTCAGAACTGTAGTGCACACATCTATAAAAACTGAATGATTTGCTAACAAACAACAAACCTGATGTGAATGACGACGTATACAAGCTGGAATTGTTTACTTTTGGTTGAAAAACAGCTGTTTCTTTAGACGGGAAGAACGCGACAGAGAGTGGGAGAAAGGGTATATATTAGACGTTTCGGGGATGGTGCAGGCCATATGGAAAAGGTCGATATAATAAGCAGCTGTTATTTATATGCATTTAATACCTATCATCCCATATTATTACTATACCCAGTTTGCTTATGAAACGAGAATGGTTTGGTGGGAACAGAACCGGGTAGATATTAATAACGGCAATTTCGTTTTGGCGATGAGTTCATGTTCATGTACTAAGTCCGCTGACCACAATGAAAACAACTTTTATAAAGAGTGATTTTTTAAGAGCTTGATAACTTTTTTTTTAAAAAATACGCATAAAATTTGCAAAATCTCATCGGTTCTTTATTTGAAACGTTAGATTGGTCCATGACATTTACTTTTTGAAGATAATTTCATTTAAATGTTGACCGCGGCTGCGTCTTAGGTGGTCCATCCGCTTAGTCCAATTTTGGCATTTCCACGTTTTTGAGTAACAGAGACCCAATTGGTGCGAACGGCGACGAATCGAAAATTTGTGGTCATCATTAACACTGGCCGATACAGCTGCGATATTTTCTTCAGTTCGCACTCTACGTAAGCGTGTTGGTGGTTTAATGCCCAACAATGTAAATTTGGTGCGAAATTTAGTCACAATAGCCCGAATAGCCGCTTCAGTGGGTCGATTAAACTGACCATAAAATGGAAGCGCGCAATGAACTTTCTTAACAGAGCACGCATTTTGATAATAAAATTCAATAATTTGCAAGCGTTGTTCGTTTGTAAGACGATTCATGATGAAATGTCAAAGCATACTGAGCATCTTTCTCTTTGACACCATGTCTGAAATCCCACGTGATCTGTCAAATACTAATGCATGAAAATCCTAACCTCAAAAAAAAATCACTCTTTACAACTAATGGGTTATAGTCAAGAGGATCCAAAATTGTACTTATGGAGGAATGGGCAGGGTGTGATTTGTAGGGTAACTACAATGCCGTTTATAGATTTTTTCCAAGAAACTACGAAATAGTTTTATTCAAAGAATGATCAGAAAAGGAAATTTAGGCTTTATAGGGGTATGGTCAGAATTGACTAGAACAGTGGGTAGATTCTAGTTCTGTGATCACTTTTCAAATGAAAAATATGTTGCCACAACTGCTGAGGGCTGAATATTATTATATTATTTTTCACCGAAAAATTTAGTTTACGGTGATTAGGGGAAAGAGTGCCCAAACATAGATAACTTGAATATACAGTTGCGGTCAAAGTAATAGCAGCGCACCACAGCTTAGCATACATTTTCACATATATTTATTTGTGTGGTAATTTTTTTATTGCTACTACTGCATTAAATGCTGCGTAATGGGGTTACAAACACAAAATAATTGTTTATTTGGTGATATGATTTTAATTGTTTTAGAAATTTCACATTTTTTGGACTATTCGACATTTTGGACCGGTCAAAATAATAGCAGCAATCAAAAATTCTCAAGAAAAAGGAATTTTATCTCATTTTTTCAATTCGATTTGATGTTATAAATAAGATATTTTGAAGTGCACACTATTTCTGAAATGTTATTTTTTTTATTTTTCGAGTTCTTATAAAAAGTTTGAAATATTCGGGTAAATCATATAGTGAAGTTCGATTTTTTTCCAATGTTCCAGTAAAATGATCAGAAATTCGATATTTTAAAATTAAAAAACAAAAACTCGTTAAAAAATCAGGTCAATTATCCCGAAAACACCAGCCGACTTGCAAAAAGGTGGTTTGAAGTCAATAATATCGATGTTATGGAATGGTTCGGGCAGACACCGCACCTAAATATAATCAACAATTTGGAGTGTGATTACTAAAATGAGGTCTCACTAGCAGTACTGAAAAACAATATCGAGTTTTGACACGATATTATAGTGGTATGGCCAAAATATCGGATAAAAGTTGTAAAGTCGACTCAATGAAATGGCGTTATTTAGCAGTAATAAGCCATAAAGTCAGTACAACTAAGTATTAAATTCAAAAAAGTTTTCAATTAAAGCGAATTGAAACAAAATATATTTAATTTTTATTAGCGCTGCTATTATTTTTTTTTTTGACTGGTCTCATTTTTGACATAAATGTTTCTAAAGATCTAGTCTCAAAATTACAATAACTTATTTTTTATTTAAAGCCAGATTAAGAATGGTACAATACCACCTTTCAATCACCGTAAAAAGTTTTAGGATTTTCGAAGTAAAACTAATATTTTTCTTTGTCGACATTTTTTTATCCCGTCGCTGCTATTTTTTTGAACGCAGCTCTACATATCGAGGGCTTATATTCATAAGAGGCTATGAACAAAAACACAACTTTTCAAGAGAGCGAAAAAACTGATTTTCTCCTTAATTGTAAGAGTAATTATTAATCATTAATCCACAGTTTACTCTAAAAAGGATTACAAATTGCTACAAAAGTTCGAAATTTCCTATTATTCGCGGTTTTATGGATCATAGTCACTTCTGCATGTTTAAAATTGAGCACCGTGAATGTTGAAATATAAGCACATATCCATATTAATGCCCAAATATATAAATAAGATTTATTGTGAACTTGATAACGTCTTTCATGAAATCTTGGCAATGTTGCATAGAGAATGCATTTCCTGTGATGCACACAGTGAATTTAAAGATCCCAGCTTCATCCGTCAGATTGGTACCATTTTTATCCCTTTTTCCAATTTTTTTCTAAAAAGTGTATATTGCGGTAGGGCAAGGTAAACAAAAAATATTGTATATTTTTTAGAAATTTTCATTTTCGCGGGAAATATGGCTAAAATGATTTTCATGCATGATTTTTTTTTTTATTTTCTCGCGATCTAGCCGACGGATACAGCAGAATTTTTGTTTGTTTATTAAGAACCAATGTCGCTTGTAACATATATGTGGTCAGTCACGAAAATCGCTGCAATTGTTGAAAAATCCAAAAGTCGCGGTTGCAATTGCTTATAAAGGGAGATTTTTTAGCTATTGTCTTTTTGGTAACACTGGTTTAAACAGCTGACGCACGTTTCGTGTTTTGTTTCACTGTCAAACATCTTCAGTTTGGTCTATAATTTAACCATGAATCGTCTTACAAACGAACAACGCTTACAAATTATTGAATTTTATTATCAAAATGCGTGCTATGTTAAGAAAGTTCATCTCATTAAACCACCAACACGCTTACGTAGAGTGCGAACTGAAGAAAATATCGCAGCTGTGTCGGCCAGTGTTAATGACGACCATCAAAAATCGATTTGTCGCCGTTCGCAGCAATTGGAAATGCCAAAATTGGACTAAGCGGATGAACCATTTTAGGCGCAGTCAAGGTCAACATTTGCCCGAAATAATCTTCAAATATTAAATTATATGGACCGTACTATCGATTCAAATAAAGATTTCATGCATTTTTCTGAATTTTATGTGTTTTTTTTTTTAACTTTCCTATAGCTTTTAAAACATCACCCTTTACATATTTTAACTTTCTTCATCCAGGATTCTGAAAATTTTCTGACACAAATATTCCCCATGAAGTCAGCAAACACATGCCAAAGAAATATTTTGGTATTCTTAATACAATAAAAAGATACGCGGGTTTTTCTAAAGATATGTTTCACAATTTTTTACTTTACAGCCACTATTTATCCTATTTTAGTCTGATAACTTTGGAATCAAAATGCTATTAACGCGAAATGATGGAATTTGATAGAACGATATGTCCTAAAGCTAGAAAAATGTTTTAAACAAAATCGCTGTAGCGAATTATAACCATCGGTTATATGCTGCTCAATTGTTGAACTATTTTATTTATATTATTTCTATGTTCATATCCACTTATGCAGTCACAAACTATCGTGTGAGTGGATAGGCAAATCAGAAAAATTTGAAAAAATGGCTTTAGAAAAAAATTTATTTTCCAAATTTATTTGGCATCTGAAACTCATTTTCGAGAAAATGATTCATATCCACTTTTGAATACAAGCCCTCGATATGTAACCATATACGGCCTATATGGCTCGATTATTTTTTGGATTAATAAAATAAATTTCCGATTTTCAGATTTAAATTTATGTTCTACTGGTGAATATTTTCTTCTTTACTACTGTGAAATTTTGAAAAAAAAACGTATGATTTTACAAACTGCAGTTCCTAATTTTCCCTGCTTCCGACAAACAAAATGTTTGTTCTTTATTTTGAAATCGATTTGATTAAATGAAATTATTTTTTTTTCGTCCGGGAAAAATTATTATTATTATTCTTTATTAATTTAATTTTTATTGTAATATATAAAAGACAATGTGTCCAAATAATATTACACAGACGGTAGAACGGCCTTGGTAAAATCATAATCACGCCTATCGCGAATAAAATTTCACTGGAAATGCATAGTTCCCTTGCATTTCAAGTCGTGATTTATGGTACTTTTTCGAGTTTTTTTCTGCTCGTTTATTTCGATTTGATCGCCTTTTATATATTACAAGGCACAGAAGTTATATTCATATTAGCATCTTACACCTGCAGGGGAATAGAAAATTCCACGTGAACAAATTCTCCTTTTATTCGCGATAAGGGTGAATGACAACCAAGAATATGAGATATGATATAAGTAGCCGATCAGAATAAGGAAACATATTTATTCAAAATTCCATGTTTTTCCCCAATTTAGCCTCCTGGCTTGGTAGCGTTTTCTACAACTCCATTATTATTGGTAATATAACTACTTTCAACCGAACAATATTCAAACATTCCTTTGTTTTGATAAGATCAAGGTGGTTATGATCGTATTCTGTGGTGTTTGATATCTTTATGGGGTTGTTCTTATTCAGGCTATCTAAACGACTGTGTTGCGGATAAGTAAATAATAATAGAATTAATTTGCAAATTACAATGACATATAGAAATATTTGGCCGTGTAATAGTAATTTATAAGAGTAGTAAAGTCATCTTGAAAAATGTTTATATTTTTCAAAAAAAAAAATCGTTTTATTTTGCTTTCAATGCTTATTTGATATATGCTCCTAAATTATATACATATTTATTTAACATATATAGGGTCCGCCAAATAACTTTTTTTTTGAAAATGCTAAAAAAAACTACTGAAAACTTTCTCAAATTTCTTTTTTATTTGAAAGTACAATCCTTCCGGTTAATAATGGCCAATAATTTCATTCAAATGGCTGCTGAGGGCACCCCACAAATAATAGTCCAACGGTAGAATAGTTGAAAAAAAAAAGTTAGATGGCGGACCCTATATTTTAGAAAATCTATTTATAAAATATAAATTATAAATCGCAGGGTTACTGGATCATATTGCGATAAAGTAAATTACAGAGTTAGATTTGGTTCATTTGAATATTGTGTTTGTTTAAGCTCTGATTCAACAATCACCAGTTTGTTAGGTTTAGGGCAGTCCAAAATTGTTGGGATAGGTTAATTTTGCTTCGTTATAGGACAATCTACAAGGATGTGCGAAATGCTCAATTGGTGATGGCAGTTTCACATAAATAATGTTGTGTGTTGAAAACAGTTTTCCAACTCGTATACTTGCAAGCAGGATATATTGGAGTCTAGTGCATTTTTCATGATACCGAGACTATTGAAATCTGTGTTGTTTCGAGCTAAAAAGCAGTCTGATCTTTGAAAATTCTGCTGGATCTTTTCACGCTCCTAAGTTAATTATACAAGTTATTACATTTTTGAGCACTAAATTTGATAGACTTGACCTCGGAACTCCAGATTTTTAGAGAATTTAGGTAGAAGCAATTCGAATTCCAAATTGATGTCTCCTTGAAAAAGCGACATGTCATCGATATGCAAATCTTCATGCTAAATCTATTCCACATTGCCTTCTGAGATGTTTCGCACTGTGGGATATTCCTTCTTATCCATTGCTTTGAAGAAATAAGAAGTTAGTATTTTAAGGTTGTCAAACAAAAACTTAAGACAAATCGACCGTTCAATTTTAATATAGGCTATATTAAAGTGAAGGTATTTTACAAAAAATATTTACATTGGATTGGTGATGAACTTCATGTTGAACTGCCCTCGTACGTACATAATTCAAGGTGTTATAAACAAAATGCCAAATTTAAATTAACTTTCATTCTATGTTGGAGTACTTTAACAAAGAAAATGTCTGATTATAGCTTTTTGCTGAAGTCCTTCCATCCTATCAAAACAGTTCTAGATAAATACAGAGTGTTAATCATTACAAATAATAAACTTAAAACGATAGCGGAGTTCACAATCTGATGTATTTGATCTTATATTTTTGATAAATTTGAAATTTTTTAAGAAAATTTTGTGTTTGAAAAAACAAATGGCAGTACTTTTAAATACAATAATGATTTGTCTTAAATACAATACTGAAATCCTATTGTATTTGTATTGTACAGAATTGTATTTATGGCAAAAGTTTATCACAAATACATCGGATCGTGAACTCTGCTAATAGCTATAATAGTGATTTGTCATAAATGCAATACTCAAATCCTATTGTGTTTGTATCACAATACGATTTAAAGAATTGTATTTATGGCAAAAGTTTATCACAAATACATCGGATCGTGAACTCTAGTATTTTCAATTTTTGTTTTGGGGTGCGTGCGTGTATTTCAAAAAATACTTTTCACCACCAATCAATCTTCTTACCCTTACCTGCTCTAATGTATAGCGCCTGCACCCAGTACATATGTATTACCCCTAACAACACAATGTCATGGGGAGGATTGTCTCTTTGTTGATGTTCCGAAGAGTAACAAAAGCCACCATACAATTTGCCGTAAAACTACATCCCCCCGTCCCAGCAGCGACCACCGTCCGCCAGCCGTGCACTCATTAACAAGTTTTATGTTCAAATAAATTCGCATATAACATTATTTATTTTAAAAATTCAAGGCCATTTTCGTTGAAAACTTTAATGAAAGCACATAGCCAATAAAAATAACACTTGTATTGTAAACTTAGTGACTTTAGAAACAAGTCTAGGCATAGCTAAAACTTACGTAAAATCCTGATTGAAATTCATTTGATATCCTTGAGACGACGTCATAGCGCTGGAGGACGACATTGTACACACAATTTTTTGCTTCGCCACACAACAATTTCAAAGGAATACTTTTTTCTCTTCTAATTTAACACAAATTTACAATTTGATTTGATTTGATTGGCTAATTAATTGGTATGCACGATTTTATCTTGGCTTTTGTTACAAAATCTTTGAGATTTTCTTTGTTTATAAAATGTGTATTTGTTTGCTTCGTTTATATGTATATTCTAATAAATTTCTATGTATTTTTTCCGTTCACATTCGTTACGTTTTTAACGTTTTTATTCTCGTCTCTACAATAATTAACTTCACTTTTCAACTGCACTTTTTCAACTGTTACTAACAAACGCAAATTGTTGTGTTTTTTCTCGCTGTCTGTGTATTCAGTTCGCTGTTCTTTTTGTTGTTGTTGTTATCCGTCAAATACAATTTTTGTTTTGTTTTAGTTCGCTTTTTTGCTGTTGTTGTTGTTATTGGTTCTATCTTTTTTCTGTTATGCTCTTTGTGTTTGTGTTCATCTCATCTTTTGCGTATTATGTTTCGATGTATCTTGTTATCTTTTATATCCATAGATACTTTTTAATATTTTGTTGTGGTCATTTGCGTGAATGTATCTATGTAGTAGTTGATTTGTAGTTGTTGTTGATTTGTTTCTTCGGTTTTTCTTCTATTCGTTGACATTATAAGGGCTTAACCTAAATGAAACCGACGTCTAAAAACGTTGGCGTTCAACCGCCAGTTGGCCACAGAGATTAAACGGGTGGGTGTTTAGAAATAAAGTATTTGGTAAAAAATAATGTCCACAGCTTTAGCGTATGATTTTGTGATTCTTCCTCAAATATTATTGGAAAGATTCAGATTAAGGAACAAATCTAGTTTATTGGCGATGGTCAAAAAAAAGAAAAATACAACCTTGTAGAGCGTTAAAAATTACCAAAAAAAAAAGAAAAATTTTTTGGCGCTAAGGTCCACTTTCCGAGATTGGGGCCTTGAAAGTTCGGATATATACTTTGAGCTATAGTCATCATTCCTGATCCGATCGGGTCGATATATATATATCGTTGGAAAGCTTATTGAATTTACTATAAGATAGCGGAGCAAAATTTTAAAATCATTAACCCATCGGAAGCCAGCGTTAAAAAGTGAATTTTGAACCCGCTTTTTTTGGTAAAATCGACATTATCTGGAAATGTGATCGATATTAAGGTAAGAGATGATTAATATCAGTTTATAGCTTACACTTTAAGCTTTCTTTCAATGTGGGTTACGGAATCGTAACACGCAGACAGAAACATGAAGTTTTTATGCGTAGCCGGCCTTCGGCCGAGTTTAAAGATTTTCTCCTCTGGGGTATGTCCAAAACCGGCTACGCAGACTAAAGTTGTCATGCGTAGCCGGCCTTCGGCCGGGGTTAAAGATTTTCTCCTCTGGGGTATGTCCAAAACGCAGACTAAAGTTTTATTTGCGTAGATTTTAAGATTTTCTCCTCTGGGGTATGTCCAAAACCGGCGACGCAGACTAAAGATTTCATGCGTAGCCGGCCTTCGGACGGGGTTAATGATTTTCTCTTCTGGGGTATGTCCAGAACCGGTTACGCAGACTAAAGTCTTTTTGCGTAGCCGGCCTTCGGACGGGGTTATAGATTTTCTCCTCAGGGGTATGTCCAAAACTAAAAACGCAGACTAAATTTATATTCAAAATTTATATTTTGTAAAAATTAAAAAAACACTCGGAAGTTTGTAAAACAAAGCCAGAATACGGTTTGCTCGTAATTGATTAAGAAATCGATAACTAAATCATAGGACAACTTTGAAGTTGAATATCTTTGGTTCCAAGAGGGTTAAGGAGCTGCAAACTACCTTAAAAGAAAGCTGAAAGTCTTGATTATAAACCTATATATACGATGGCATACCTCAATATAGGACCTATTTCCAGATAATGTCGATTTTACCAAAAAAGCAGGTTCAAAAATCACTTTTCTTAACGCTGACTCCCGATGGGTTAATAATGGCTATCTTATAGTAAATTCAATAAGCTTTCCAACGATATATATATCGACCCGATCGGATCAGGAATGATGACTATAGTTCAAATTATATATCCGAACTTTCAAGGCCCCAATCTCGGAAAGTGGACTTTAGCGCCAACAGTCACACTGCATGCGAAAATTAGTTTAAAGGACATAAGGTCGATTTTGAAATGTCAAATTAGTGTGACATCTGATATTTGCAAAACGACCTTAGATTCTAGACTATATTTCGCATGCAGTGTGACAATGATATAATAGCCTTTTCAGACTGCATGCAAAATCAAGCCGATTTACAAATGCCAACTTTGTATGGTTTCTGACCTTATGTCATTTCTGGTCGATCGGTTATAAAAAGTACTGATTATTTTTTTAAATTTCTGGTTTTATTGGAAAGGTTGAACTTTGTCATTTAATAATGGAACACAATATCATTCATGTGAATACCACGACTGGCGCGGCAGTACCTCATCCTATTTTTTTCCGATTGGCAATTTTGGTTATTGACATAGCCACCGAGATGAAGCTCATTTCATCAGAAAACACGAAAAATGTTCACGCAATTTTTTTGCGTCCCATTTTGTAAATGTCAAACATAAACCTGAATTAATGTTGTTCTACCTTTTAAAGTCAAAGTAAAGGTAGTTCAAATTTAAAATGTTACACCATATATATTACAATTGTCACAAGATTAAATTTCGTACCGGAGCAAAAGAAACAAATATAAGAAAGAAACAAATCAACAAAGAAAACAATCTGGTATCAACACTAAGAAAGTAACAAGCTACTTTCATGTTAAGCGAGTAAATTCCATACAAAAATTAAATTAATTACAATAGGCTTGTTCGATTGGTCTTACTAGCTTAAAATTAAGAGACTTCATAAGGTGGCAACATTTTTATCCATTGGTTTTATTTACACGCAGAAAAAAACTTGGGTAAAAATACCTAATTCAGCTTGTAATCCAGCTTCCAATAAGCAATATGGTCCAATTGTGTGTTTTCACAATTGGACCATTTTATTCCAATGCACGTTCTTAATTGATTGAAAGTCTACACGCAAAGAAAAAATGTGAGAAATCATACAAGAAAAGCGTACAATTTACCTAAGTTTCTTAGGTGAAATACAACATTAAAAGATCTTTGGCAACTCATACAGAACACTTGTAATTTGGTACAGAACTTTGGTAATTTGGTACCAAAAAAAAACTACTGCCAGTTATACAATAAAACTTGTGTAAAATTACCTTGTATGTTTTGGCTGTATTTCAAAGCACTTTGTTATCTTAAACAATTTGCATTTATCAGTATTTAAAAATAAAGAAATAAATATACAAAATGATAGAACATAAGTAATCCAATGTCATTTTTCATTTATCAAAGAAGAATACGATAATTTTTGCCTTATTTTTCAATAAATTTTTTTGCAATTAGTTAAAAAAATAAAATAAGTAAAATGGTGACAAAATTCGAGTAAAATACGACACAGTTTCTTAGTATTTTAATGTTGTTTGTCGTTGCTTTGTGCTGTTTTCTTTAGTTGATTCACAATTAAACAAAAAACACGAAAAATATTCATTTTGAAATACCCATTCTTCTCTTAAGAGTGGGCAAAAGTGTCTGGCTCTTCCATTTACATTTTAATCGAACGTAACTGTCAGAAATCAAAGAGTCGGAGGGAACATATTTATAGATTTATTATTTTTGGTTGTTACTGCCGTGGATAATTTGCTGTTGTCATTACCCACATATTGTTTGTATGTTTCTGAGGCACAACCACCGCCAGCATGTAAACTGTCAATCATAAAAGGATTAAATTAATAACGACGAAAGAAACTTTTGAAAACACACACAGCCACACTTACCTTGTTATAATTGTAAGTTTTTCGGCTTTCCCCAAAGACGCACTGGCTTTGGTACCAATGGATAACAGAGGCCCGCTGCTGTTTTCATTACTAAATACAAAAGATGTACCAGCACCACTGGGCGGAGAACCAAATGTTGTTGTGCGTAGAGCATAAATACCACTGCTGTCGAAACCATTTACGGCATCACTTGTCGAGACTGTATAATGTTGCTGCAACAATTCCTAAATGAACTTCATGGACATTAATTGAAGGAGATCATATTATATTCCAGACTTCCAAAATGTAACTAAAATTGATATTAATAAATTAAAAGATTAATCAATCTTCATTTTGCGAGTGCAAAATAAATAAATTTTAATTTCACCATACTTACTTATTCGTCTGTTGTTTCTTTTGTTCTGTTGCTTTTGGTTTTCTTATAATTCTAATCGTCGAAATTCACTTTGACAAATTTTTAGAAACCTTTGCTCATATACGTATTTTTGCAAGTATCTGCTACAAAATTCATAAAATTGGCAACATACATATTCATTCTTACACCATTATCCTAATTAATAACTAACTAATTAATTTTAACAATGAAACTTGTGTAAAACTACAAATTTCTAAATTGGGAAAAAGAACATGGTGGAATATTTTAAGATACATAAGCACTGAACAAGTAAACTTAGTTATTTATACAAAAGAAGCACATGTGTAATTTTCACATGTACGAGTGAAATTTAGCATTTACTTGTATGACTTCTGTCAATTCTATATAAAAAAGATTTACAAAGTTGAAATAGGTATTTTTACACAAGGTTTTTTTTCTGCGTGTACGAGGGAAATTTAGTATTTACTTGTATGATTTCTGTCAACTCTATATAAAAAAGATTTACAAAGTTGAAATAGGTATTTTTACACAAGGTTTTTTTCTGCGTGTACGAGGGAAATTTAGCATTTACTTGTATGATTTCTGTCAACTCTATATAAAAAAGATTTACAAAGTTGAATTATACGCTTTTCTTGTATGATTTCTCACATTTTTTCTTTGCGTGTATATAAAAAAATACAAAGTTGAATTAGGTATTTTACACAAGTTTTTTTTACTGTGTGCATATATATATTTTACGGTGTGTAGAGTTAAAACAATGCACTATTATTTTTCGTGTCGAGTTTCATATATATATCAATGGTCAGAACATTAAATTTCGTACAGGAGCAATGGAAACAAAAATAAGAAAGTCTCTTTGATTGTAGATTCATTTACGAAAAGTCTATGGTTAGCAACGCCGCGACCTTATCAAGTCTGTGAATTATCTGCTTGTAAGCCCAATCGAACAGGCCTAGTGGTGCAGTGTATTAATCTGAATATTCAACCAAAATCCGCTTGGACTGCCACTACGGAAAATTGTGATTACATATATTCTTATGGTAGCTCTCTGAATCTGCATGCGGATAGCTACCATAATAGGGGATTTAGACTAATCAAATATTTGGCAAAAATGTGTCGCGCAAAATACGAGATAATACGTTTTACATACGCTGGTGTTGTCCCACAAATATAAAATTTTGTGCAAAGCGGCATTTTGCCCAAATATTTTATGTGTTTAAAATTGGCTTCATAATATATTAGGCCTGTTTGATTGGGCTTACACTTAATATACTTGATAAGGTGGCAACGTTTCCACCCGTTGGTTTTTCTTAAATGAATCAACAATAAAATTCTGGCAACAACTCTAAGAGATTAGTAAGCTACTTTCTTGTTAAGCGAGTAAATTCCATAAAAAATTAATTAGATTATTAATTAGATTAGATTATACCCTGAAAACCATTCACAAAACCAGAATCGGGGTCCAAGTTGTACAATGAATCGCTATGTGTTAAGCGAGTATATTCCATAAAAAATTACTTAGATTATTAATTAGATTAGATTATACCCTGAAAACCATTCACAAAACCAGAATCGGGGTCCAAGTTGTACAATAAATCGCTATGTGTGAACAGCGCTTGACACATATGAAGTCTCAGTGCTGTGAAACTGTTGAAAATATACGATGCGTTACGCTAATGCCACTAATTCACCACTAACGTCACTGTACGACTCATCACCTACGACTAACTAACGCGGCCTTAATTTTGTCATTCCAAGTCGAGACGCAACGAAATTACATTTTTTCTTTATAAAAATTATTGTTTTCTTTTTATTTTTAACATTTTTTCGAACGAAATTCGCCGAAATTTAACAAAAAAATATAAAGATAAAACAAAAACGAACGAAAATAGAAATTTTAACAAAGAAAAAGTCGGAAACCTGTGCCTGTGCGCGGCGACACTAACAGAAAAA
The DNA here is from genome assembly GCA_947397865.1 of Polietes domitor. NCBI lineage: Eukaryota > Metazoa > Arthropoda > Insecta > Diptera > Muscidae > Polietes > Polietes domitor. The sequence continues at coordinate 161,171,186 of OX377619.1, read as the reverse complement.
AGCAAAGCAACAGCTATAAAAATGAAAATGAATAGGAAGAAAATGTAGAAATTCTCTGGTGACGCTTAATAATAACGAGAATTCAAGTTAGAATAGAACACCTGAAGAAAGCCAGAAAGGTGTCTGTGTGTGTGAGTGTGTGTAAAGATTTTTTTGTGGATATAAACCAACCTGGAAAAGTGTGGACCAGTGCTAACAAAAAATGCCATTAAAATTTCTTAAGAAATGTCGACAGTATAATGTCTCTTCGTCGAAACTCTTTGTAATATCCGTGCATCATTTATTGGGTAAGTAATTGTTACAAATATCAAATATCTGTGTGTGGGGGCGCAGTGTAATGTAAGGAGAGAAAGGGCTTGCTTTCATTACATCTCACTCACTGCATTTTGTGTTGTTGGAGTGAGTTGCAAGTTAACCCAAGACATGTTGTGGAATGTTGAATGTTTTGTTGTTGCTGTCGTTCCACTTGATTTTTTGTCATTGTACCGAGTTAATATGTGTGTGTGTGTGTAAGAGTACATGTTGCTGTGTGAAAAGTGCAAGTGCGTTGACGTTTTTTCTCACAACACATTAACGGTCGGTTGCGCCTTCTTTTGGGTTGCACTCCATTTCTGTCAAAAGTCCATCGAGTTTTTGTCACTGTTGTTTGCCATTTCATTGGTTTCCCAGTGACAGAGCCGTTGCAAGTGTTGGAGAGTTGGCGTTGCACATTAAAGGCATTCATTGTTATCACATGAATGCGCGCAAACGCCCCTTCATGTTGCTGCAGCCATAGCAAATCGAACAACACTTTTTTTGTATGACCGACCACTTCATTTGTCGGTCTGCGTTTTGCTTTATTGCGTTTTTCTCGTTTTTATTTTTTCATGTAAGCCTTACCAATGGCATGAAAAGGAAAAAAATGGAAATAAAAGATGCACTGACGTTAATGTTCAAATGATTGAACGGCAGTCAGTTAATGAAACGTCAATGAACATTCAATGCGCTGGCTGCAACGCTCATATTCGCATTCACACTCTCGTACTCTCTAAAATCCCCTCTATGTTCGGTGCACATTGTTGTTTGCGCATGCCTAGCCATACACAGGTGCAGACAGGCATAAAGCAAACAAAAACATTTTTAAATGTTTTTTGCACATTTTTGGTAAATAAAGCAAAAAACGATTTAATGCATACCACACGAAACAGCGAAGAAATTTATTGTATGTATGTATGTATGTATGTATTAAAATGGTTTTGAATTGGCAAGATACAAATTTATGATCGTTAAGAAAAATAAATTGTCGAGCTTTTGTTTTATCGGAACTAAAATGCAGTAGGATTGTTGTGTTGTGTGTACATGGATTCTTTGGGTAAAACGGGTTTTCTTAAATTGTGTGGAGAAACGTGATTATAATTCTGAAGGTATGTTTTGTCATTTATTCAATAATTCAGCTTTAATCACTTCATTTTTCAAATTCCAGAGTGTCATATGGGTTGTCTTCAATGTGACAGTATTGAGCTGAAGTTCACTGTACGGGGGAGTCCCCCAAGAAAAATAAACGATTTCGTTCAGATTGACCCAATAGTCTCTCAATAGATTGTCTTTTGTGATGAAAGTGGGTCAGATCGGTTCAGATTTAGATATAGCTCTCATATAATTTTCGATCTCCATTTAACTTTTTGCGCTCTAGAAACATCATATTTGAATCGATTTTTCTTCAAATTTGTCATATCAATTTATATTCCAACTGCAACCATTATGGTGAAAGTGGGCCGATATAGGCCTCATAAAAAACCGCTCTGCTTTAAAATTAGACAAAATACATTATATTTCAACTAGAAAAATCTATAGTGAAAGTAGGCAACATCTTTTAATGTTTTAATGTCCTTCCCGATTTAAATTTTTTCTTCAAGGTATAACAGATTTTGATCTAATTTAGCAGAACACGTTATATATCAGCAGGAAATGTGCATTATGAAAGTAGGAAACATCATGGTTCGCTTTTTTCATCGAATACAATTGTAATAACGAATAAAGTGGAGGGTACAATATAGTCGGCCCCGGTCGACTTTATCCTTTGCTTACTTGTTTTTAAATGTTTTGGAATATTTTTAGTTTGTTTTAAAAGTTGTTGAATTAACATTTTTTAGTTTTTTTTATAACCTCTCGAATGTGAACGTGATGTGACGTACATTTCTGTATTTTACAGGACATGAGACACTAGAACGGTCAATGAATTCAAATCAACATGTTCCACTAAACTGATCTTTATTATATATTCTTTCATATTACTGGGATTGGTTTTTGTTTTAACAAATAACAAATGTCATAAGAGAGCACTTGCGTGCGTCATTGCTCAATGAATCAAATTTAAGAAAAAATGGTCTTAAAAGAAAAAAGTGAATAAAACAAGAATGCAACTTTGCAATCCGTATGATCATCATTGTAGTAACTAAAGCTAGCCATAGACGAACGATTTATTGGTGTGATTTGCAAATTTATTGCTGCAATTTATTGCATATCGTTTCTCCACACACGGGCGAACAAATCATAATTCGGCCGACGTTGATGAGTAAACATATGCTACGAAGCGGATGACGCGCTCGCATGTTCATTTTGTGTTTGAACTTCGGTTTGTGCTTCTGTCAGAATTTTGTGGTAGAAAATTTTTTATTTAACAATTGGTTTTTTCTGTTGACTGGAAACTTAAAAACAACATGTGCGACGAAGCAGCGGCTGATGCAGCTGCGCTTTTAATTATATATACATGTTTCGACATGGAAAATAAAAAACTAGAAAAGAAAAAAATCGAAAAAAAAGAAAAAGAAAATGGAGTGAAGAGTGGCTGCTCGAAAGAAATAAGCATTCTATCATAAAGTCTTTGCTTGCCATTTTTTGTGTGCACTACACGACCTCTCGTTACAATGGTTGAAGAGCAACTGAAATGGCGAAATGGCTTAAAAGTTGCGCAGTAGCCCACACACGTATGATTTGTTCGCCAACAAATTGCAAGTTTTTGAAAATTTTCAAAAACTTGCAATTTGTTCGCGAACTACCCCACAGACGTAAAAAAGCGACCACAAACCCAACAAATTGCTCGAATTTATCGTTCGTCTATGGCTAGCTTAAGCCACGCTTTGGACTCTTTAATTTAATTACATTTTCGTTTACGAATACAAAATTCAGAAATTTTTCAACTTTTTATTTTTCGTGCACGGTGGATATTGAGAGGTGTCCTTATACAAATGTTGGCAATTTCTATTTCACGTAGAAACAGCGGTATAGACGTACAACTGTTCGCAATTTCATTTTCACGTGGAGACAACGATTTAGGAACAGTGTCCAAAAAATAGAAGGAATTATTTTCTTTTAAAAATATATTTTTTTCTTTTTTTGCACGGAAAACCCCATTGTCCATATACAATTGCGGCCAAAATAATAGCACCACGACAAAAAATCGAATAAGTTTAATTCGAAAAGAGGTACTACTTGATGTTACCGCGAGAGCGGCCACGTAAATCAACCAAACTTATTTCGAAAACAGTTCTGCCCTCCTATGAATGAAAGTCATATCTTCAATTTAGTAGTTTTGATATATTTAGATTTTATGTTCTTTATCTAGCTAAGAAATGGTAGATATGGTCATTTTGCTTAAAGTTTTTCAGCCATTCACAGTATTTGTCTTTTTAGCTTATTAGCAAAAATCAGAAACGCAATCACTGTTCCGAATCTGCCCTTATCTCAAAGTTGTGACTTTCTTTCTTAGGGCGTCAGAGTTGTATAAATATATTCAGACTATACAATGTACTAAAAAATAATAAAAAGAAATTTTAAAATTACTTTTATATTTTAAGAAAAAAATCAACATTTTTATGAATTGTAAAAAAGACCAGTCAAAAAATAACACTTTCATATTTTTTGATACAAATGACACAATTACATAATTCCACATATTCAATAATATTTGTTAATTGATCTTGTCCTGAACATTTCATTTATTTTTTTCATGACTTGTAATTCTAAGCCCATTGGCCGATATAAAATAATTTACAAAATGCTTAAATAAAAAATTTGTTCTAACAAAGTTAAAAAACTACTCAACAAAATGTAATATAACATAAAATTAAAAAAATATATAATTGAAGAAACCAAAATAATGATAATTTAAAAAAAAAAATAATACAATGATATTTCTAATTATTGAAATATGAACTAAAAAACACATTCATAATAAATAATCACAGCTTTAAAGAATGTTTCTAAATTTAATGCTTGATTTTATGAACCTTAAATAAATTAAATTTAACCTGCAATGAGAATAAACGTTTGTTGGACTTCCTTTAGATCATTCGATTTTTCCTAGTTTGGCTTTACATTGTCGAAACACCTTGAACACTACCAAAAACAAAAAGATCAATAAAATAATGAATCACTGCAGATTGATTGATTTCAACGCCATCTATAGATTTATATTGTTTGTTTGGTTATAGTTTGAATATCATATTACACGTCTGTCTCTATGGCCAAGCTCCAAATCCAATTTGTTATTAAGCATTCGTGTTGTGAGCAACATTTAAAGAATGTTAATTTTTGGTATGGTGGGTTTTGTTAGTTTGTTAGCATTTCTTCTCCATAATTTATCTATATTTATATGACATATATGTGCGCAAGTATGTATATACTATTCGTATATATGTATGTTTGAGTGTGTGTTACTAATAATTATTTAGAATTCTCTAAATTCATTTCGTATGCAAAGCGAGTACCAGCTGATGTTTTTTGTACTTGTTGTTAACGTCTTTTATTCTTGGGCTTTTTTGCTGTTTGTGTCTTGTTGTTGCTGGTTGTTGTTTGTTTACTGACTAAATACTTTGTCGTTCATATTTACTTATTAATTACTTTGCCCATAGTTAGTGAAAGAATCTGGTGATATTCTGTTGTTGACGCCGTGATTCAATTTGTTTTTTTTTTCGTGGTAATTTTTACTATAAATATTTTCTTTTATTTCGAATGGTTTTGTTTTTTTTTTTACTTACCTATTTGTTGTTGTGGAGTTGATAGACGAGGTTGGGTAAATAATGTCGATAATTGGCGTATTATTGTCGCAGACTTCATGTCATAATTGCGAAATTACGATGTGATTTTAAACAATTATCGCATTGAAAAACAATGGTCTGATATAAATGCTATGTCACAGATATGCCTCCGAGACTTGGCAAAAATGTTTTTTTGCTAAATCGGTATTGTAAACTGAATAAAATATTTCTAACATTATTAGTTGGCCCATTTTTAAACGAAAAATTGAATAATACTAAAAATTGAACTCAAACACACAGATCCAGGGGAACTGTACGAAGACTGAATTATCAATTCTAAAGATTTTTGTAATTAATAAATAGAATTAAACTGCAAATTTAATTTAAAAAAGTAAATCTATAATTGAAGCATATCCAGCCTCACATACCTTCCAATTGTTCATTTTAGATAAGATCGTAAACGCCATCGACCATCTCCAGTTCAATAAATCACCAGGTGTAGATGGAATCGCAGCGGAGATAATAAAATTAGACTTGTATATATGTAATGAGACCAAAACAAGCCGAATTCAGGCCCCACAAATCTACCTTCGATCACATTAATAGCCTCCGTGTAAACGTCGCGCAATATGTTTTATCTTTGCTTCAATGATTTCAAGAAGCCTTCGAAATTGTTGAAAATAAATTTAATATATTCTCTATTTATAATTTGACTTTGATATTCAGATTTAAAATTTGGATAATTTATCTTCTCCCGATCCGATTTTCTCCCGATATTATCCTCATCTGTCAAGATTACAATAGCTCTATTAACCCATGAACATCCCACTGTTACAATTGCTAAAAACCCTTGGGCAAGTATACTTGCCTATTGTCGCCAAAGGGTTAATGTGTCCCCTATTATTGCCCATAGAAGTGAACGAAATACACACTCATATTGCTGCTACACTGTTGAATCTCCCACAATAGGACTGACTATAATATTACATACATTTACTTTTAGTCATAAACAAATATATATATATGCATTTTTGTATCCTCTGATTTATCCACCTTCGCTAACTACCTTATTTTTGTTTCTCATCTTTTGTTTTTAATTATAAATTCTTGTTTGTATCACCACATTTGCAATTGAAATCCATATACATAGAACATACATACATACATAAATGTAAGTACATAAAAAAGGTAAATTTTAATCGTGGCTCAGACTAGAAAAGTCATATTTATTATTTACTATGCACATGTATGTATGTATGTCTGAACGCTACAAATCAGGTTTTCAAACTATGGGCCAGAAGTGGCTAGAGAACTGCATGCATATGCATTACTTTTGTATTCATAGAGACTTAAATCATTTATAAAATACATATATAATTTAATTGTTTAAATTACACTCCAAGTCGTCGAGTGCTTTTTCAGGCATTCCTTCTTTCAATCACACTTATGGCGGCCACAATTAACAGTGACAATTTCCATATTATCGCAATAACATAACACTTAAATATATGGGGGGTTTCTAGACACAAAAGAGGGAAGGAGGTTTATATTTCCACTAGGAAATAAAGTTTGAAAATTTAACATATTGATTTGTACAACATGATGGGACAAAAAGAAGATTTAAGACACAGTCAAATTTGTATTAGGGAAATTTTCCGATCATTTTGAATACTGTAGCATTTTTAATTTGCAACAAAGTCTGATTTTAAGCATCAAGTTGATACAGAATATTAGTTCATTTGTTTTTGTTGATATTTGAGTAATTTCATGTGAAGTGTGATTACACACTTATTTTGTCTATTTCATCCTATTTCCCGAATTTTTAAAAATAAGAAATTGTAAACACTAGGTTGGATCGGAAATAAAGCATTTATGTCATAAGATAATTTTAAAAAATTTTAACTTTTTTGTGGTACCGAGATACAGATATATATTTTTTCTAATTTCAAGCAAATTTAATTTTTAAAAGCTATAGGAAAGTTTTCAAAAAAACACATAAAATTCAGAAAAATTCATGAAATCTTTATTTGAATCGATAGTACGGTCCATATAATTTAATGTTTGAAGATTATTTCATGCAAATGTTGACCTTGACTGCGCCTCAAATGGTCCATCCGCTTAGTCCAATTTTGGCATTTCCACGTTTTTGAGTAACAGAGGCCCAATTGCTGCGAACGGCGACGAATCGATAATTGATGGTCATCATTAACACTGGCCGATAAAGCTGCGATATTTTCTTCTGTTCGCACTCTACGTAAGCGTGTTGGTAGTTTAATGTCCAACAATGTAAATTTGGTGCGAAATTTAGTCACAATTAACAGAGCACGCATTTTGATAATAAAATTCAATAATTTACAAGCGTTGTTCGTTTGTAAGATTCATGGTTAAATTATAGACCAAACTGAAGATGTTTGACAGTGAAACAAGACACGAAACGTGCGTCAGCTGTTTAAACTAGTGTTGCCAAAAAGATAATAGTTAAAAAATCACCCTTTTAGTTTTACAGAAAATTGTCAAAAAAATATTTTTTATTATTTTTGTATACAGTGCAAGCTCGATCATCACAACCACCTATTATGGCAACTGCTCGTTGTTTGCTACCACCTAAATATTAGCATTGGTCTCGATTATCGCAACTTCTATACAAAAGTTGTAATATTCGTTTTCTGGATAGATGAAGATAGTTTGAATTTTACCAAGGACGAGGCTGAAGAATATTGTAATTCAATTATAATTGGCCACTTGGCTTGGAATTACAAAGAAATAAATGAAATGAATTAGAAGGACAGCGCTTTAGTGAGAACCTCAGATGTGCGATATTTACAAGAATTGATACCATTGAAATGAATATCAATTCAATTGAAATCATCGATATATGGAACTTAAAATCATGTATTTTTAGTAGAAATTAGTGCTTGGATAATCAAAGTTTTCGTGAAATCAAAATTCCAAAAGATGAAGTCTCCGGCCGTTTCGATAGCTTACATTTTCCAAAGTTGATATCGATGCCTGGAACTATAACACATTTATAGTTGTCAAGTAACCAATTTTTCAAAACCCAATCACCTCTATTTCACGAAATGTCCAAAGAAATATTAAAAAAGATATTTTCTGAGAGCTCTAATTATCCAGAAACAATTCGCCGACACCCAAATCCTTCATACCTTCGCAATATGGCGTTAATAAATCAGAAAAATCCAAACGAAAGGCTGTGAACAGTTCAATAAATCTATTGAGCTTAGTCTGATACAATTATTCAAAGGTCAATTTGGGGTTTGGTTATCGCAACTATTCAGTTATTGCAACAGGCATGGACAGTAATTAGTTGCGATCATCGAGCTCGTACTGTATTTACTTTATAAAAAATATGTACCTTCGATTTTTTGTAAAATAACTTTTCATGATGGTCTTCCTGGAACTTACGCTAAAACATTTATAAACGAGATTGCTATCAAAATTATAAATATTTAATATAAATTTTGGCCGCAAAAAAGTTGTTGCGAATTTTCTCGACTGAAGTGAGTCTTTGGTTTGCTTAATGCGTTGTCCGAAAATATTTCGGCATTACACTATGCAACAAAAAAGAAAAATGTTGTGGAAGCAAAAAAAAAATATTTTATGTGTTCTTATTGAAGCATGTTGATTCATAAAATCAAAACGAAAAATTTGTTTATGGATATTTTTTAAAATTTCATATTCAATTAATGGTAATTATGATTTCTACAAATGATGCACATAGAAACAGAGTTTTAGGAACGATCCCCAAAAATTTGGAAATATATTTTTTTAAAAAGTCTATTTTTGCTTGCACTAAAAAAACATAAAAAATAGAAAAAAGTCGGAAAATGATTTTTTTTTATTTTTTTAATAGCTAACATTCTAAAGAAAAAAGAAAATTATAATTATATGTATAAAATCTGTCAATAAATGTAGAAGTTAGTCATAATTTTTTAATTTTTGTTATATAGCGTGAAAAATCCCTTTAAAAGTTAGATCTTAAGGAAAAATAATTTTTTAAAAAAATATTTTTTCCAAATTTTTGTATGTTCTACTACTGTTTTTATGTGAAAGTAATTTGCAACATTTGTAGACATCATAATTGCCTTTTATTGAACACATAAGCGGGTGCAACAGGACCAATATATCAAAAATTTGTACAAATATTAAAGGTGCCGAGGACGAAAATGTCAATTTTAGTATTTTTTAATTATCCATAAAAAATTATGTTGATTTTATCAATCAGCAAATGCAAACAAAAAGTATTTTTTTTGGCTTGGACACATTTTTTTGTTATTTACGTTTACAACTGTTGTAGTCATACTGGTCAAACCATAAGCAACAATAAAAAACAAATATTTGGCGCAGAGTTCATTATCAGAACAAATTATTTGCTATTATAAACAACACATGTGAAGTGTGCTAAACTCGTGACCAACACTATTGCCACGCCCCTACTGCCCACCAAACGAAAATTCAAAATCCAGCATCATATTTATCTTTCTCGTGGTCAGTAATATATATGTACCAATTTTAAGCCTTCTAGCTCAAAAAAACACTATTTCCACGCCCACTCCGCCACAAATTTCGGCATCATATTTATCATTTTCATGGTCAGTAATATATATGTACCAATTTTCAGCCTTCTAAAGAGTGATTTTTTTGAGGTTAGGATTTTCATGCATTAGTATTTGACAGATCACGTGGGATTTCAGACATGGTGTCAAAGAGAATGATGCTCAGTATGCTTTGACATTTCATCATGAATAGACTTACTAACGAGCAACGCTTGAAAATCATTGAATTTTATTACCAAAATCAGTGTTCGGTTCGAAATGTGTTTCGCGCTTTACGTCCGTTCAGCGATGAGGCTCATTTCTGGTTGAATGGCTACGTAAATAAACAAAATTGCCGCATTTGGAGTGAAGAGCAACCAGAAGCCGTTCAAGAACTGCCCATGCATCCCGAAAAATGCACTGTTTGGTGTGGTTTGTACGCTGGTGGAATCATTGGACCGTATTTTTTCAAAGATGCTGTTGGACGCAACGTTACGGTGAATGGCGATCGCTATCGTTCGATGCTAACAAACTTTTTGTTGCCAAAAATTGAAGAACTGAACTTGGTTGACATGTGGTTTCAACAAGATGGCGCTACATGCCACACAGCTCGCGATTCTATGGCCATTTTGAGGGAAAACTTCGGAGAACAATTATCTCAAGAAATGGACCGGTAAGTTGGCCACCAAGATCATGCGATTTGACGCCTTTAGACTATTTTTTGTGGGGCTACGTCAAGTCTAAAGTCTACAGAAATAAGCCAGCAACTATTCCAGCTTTGGAAGACAACATTTCCGAAGAAATTCGGGCTATTCCGGCCGAAATGCTCGAAAAAGTTGCCCAAAATTGGACTTTCCGAATGGACCACCTAAGACGCAGCCGCGGTCAACATTTAAATGAAATTATCTTCAAAAAGTAAATGTCATGGACCAATCTAACGTTTCAAATAAAGAACCGATGAGATTTTGCAAATTTTATGCGTTTTTTAAAAAAAAAAAGTTATCAAGCTCTTAAAAAATCACCCTTTAGCTCAAAAAACACTATTGCCACGCCTACTCCGCCCACAGAGCAAATTTTTAAAAATTGTATAGCCTATAGTTCCTTCCAGACCTACATCTATCTGTACTGAAAATTTCAAAAACATCGGTTCAGCCGTTTACACGTGATTGGGGAACAAACAAACAGACAGACAGACTTACACTAAGGTTTTATAATATTAATAGGGATAATAGGGATTAACAAAATTTATTTTACAGAAATAGAATTTATAAAAAAATAAAAATTTAATAAGAAAAAAATATTTTTTAAAAATTTGAAATATTTTTTAAAGATTTCTGTAAAACTGGAAGAAATTTGAATGAAATTAAAAGTATATATTTTTATCTGCAAAATAAAGGGTGATATTTTAGCTATTATCTTTTTGGCAACACTGGTTTAAACAGCTGACGCACGTTTCGTGTTTTGTTTCACTGTCAAACATCTTCACTATGGTCTATAATTTAACCATGAATCGTCTTACAAACGAACAACGCTTGCAAATTATTGAATTTTATTGTCAAAATGCGTGCACTGTTAAGAAAGTTCATCGCGCGATTCTTCCATTTTATGGTCAGTTTAATCGACCCACTGAAGCGGCATAATTATATTGTGGAAACACCGGGCTAAGTGTATTGAGGCAGAAGATGAGAACAAGTTGAGAGATAAAAAAAAAATAAAATGATAATTTTTTTAAGTAGAAGTAGGAAGGTATACATCATTTCGGACAGAAAAAAGTATAACGCATTGAAGGAGTGACTTTAGACCCTTCTAAAGGGTGATTTTCTAAAAGCTATAGGAAAGTTTTTCAAAAAAAAACACATAAAATTCAGAAAAATGCATGAAATCTTTATTTGAATCGATAGTACGGTCCATATAATTTAATGTTTGAAGATTATTTCATGCAAATGTTGACCTTGACTGCGCCGCAAATGGTCTATCCGCTTAGTGTAATTTTGGCATTTCCACGTTTTTGAGTAACAGAGGCCCAATTGCTGCGAACGGCGACGAATCGATAACTGATGGTCATCATTAACACTGGCCGACACAGCTGCGATATTTTCTTCAGTTCGCACTCTACGTAAGCGTGTTGGTGGTTTAATGTCCAACAATGTAAATTTGGTGCGAAATTTAGTCACAATTGTCCGAATAGCCGCTTCAGTGGGTCGATTAAACTGACCAAAAAATGGAAGCGCGCGATGAACTTTCTTAACAGAGCACACATTTTGATAATGAAATTCAATAATTTGCAAGCGTTGTTCGTTTGTAAGACGATTCATGGTTAAATTATAGACCAAACTGAAGATGTTTGACAGTGAAACAAAACACGAAACGTGCGTCAGCTGTTTAAACCAGTGTTGCCAAAAAGATAATAGCTAAAAAATCATACTTTTGTACCTCCCACCCCTAAACACCTTACCCTATGTTGATTGGAATACTCTCAAATTTAAGTTTTGCAATGTTTTTATAGACGTTTCATTCACCTGGAATATGGGCGATATTGTCACACCCCTTCTGGTACCGCCCACACAAAGTGTCATAAGTTTTGGTTAAAATAAAGATGATAATTGAAATCAGTTGCAATTTGATATTTGAAAATATTTTTCTAATTACTTTAAACCTAAACCATATTTATGATTTAGCCACGCCTCTTCTTGAATAAAAAATAAAATCCTTCATAACTTCTATACTGATGCATGAAATCCACTATGACTTGATATTTGATCATGATTTTACAATTATTTTCAAATGGGGAAGCTGATTACATTTGCCTACTACACCATTTCCAAGTGTAATTCAAAAAAATTGGATTCTGAATTTCAAATAGAATTTCTGAATATCAATTGATGAGTTCTGAATTTCAAATGGAATTTCTGAATATCAATTGATGAGTTCTGAATTTCAAATGGAATTTCTGAATATCAATTGATGAGTTCTGAATTTCAAATGGAATTTCTGAATATCAATTGACGACTTTTGAATTTCAAATGGAATTTCTGAAAATCAACTGATGTGTTTTGAATTTCAAATGGAAATTCTGAATTACAATTGATCTTTACTGAATTACACTTGGAAGTGGTGTAGTACCTTCCTCCCAAATCAACCGGTGTTAAGTAAAATTTAAATTCCATACATAAGTCCGTTTAATTGACTAAAACTTACTTACTTGTTTTATGTTCAAATTGACTATTTTCATATATTAATATTACATCAAGTAATTCCATAGGTATTTTGTACCTTGGCAATTTGTTCTCAAATTTTATGAAGTCTCGCCGCGTTTCTCAGATACCCACAATACAGTCGTACAGATAGCCCGAATAAGAACACGCCCACTAAGATATCTAATATCATGTGGAATACCACAAACCACCTTCCTCTTATCACGATAAAGGAATGTTTAAAAGTTGTTCGCCTGATTAAGAAGAAGAATATACATACATATATAAGCGCCGCCAACTAACGTAGCAAAGAAATTGTTGCGGTGAAATATATGTTGGATAATTAAAACAAATAATAAACCACTTATTCAAGAATGAATCTTCAAGTGGCTCCCTCGCTAACAGGCCTTTTAATATTTTGTGTTATTTATATAATAAGTTCATTGTCGTCATGTACTTACTTAATGTTCGCATATGCATATTTATTATTATGTACGCATAGTATTTACTATAGAACTGGGCTTATCATCTGCTTATCTACGAAATGTGTTAAGTCAATGAATAAATAGAATGCAAAAAATTAAAAGAATGTTGTGCTATATGGCCCCAGCGCCACCACACCAACGCCGCATTCTCGGCGAAACTTAAAACGTAGTCTCCTACACCAGCCGTAATCACAAAAATCTTCCGGTCGGTACGACGAAATACCAGCCACACACTGAAAATGTATTCACAACAACAACATGAATTTTATCTTGAATTGATTAAGCAAAAAACTTCAGATGTATCTAAAAGCTATGTGAAAAAGAAAACACCGACGACAACAGAACATGCTGCATGTACATATATTATGACAAAGTAAACAAACATAAATCTCCTCTATTTAGATATTAGCGTAAGAAATGATTGTTGGTACGTAGGTAGGGGTGTACAAACAACAGGAGAAGGCTGTGACCGTCACGAAGCAAATGAATCATAAAATTTTAACCTCAACCTTGTTCAAATTTTGGAAGTATTATGAGATATGGACTAGGTGCAAAAATCTAAATATGATAACAACATGTTAAGACAAGCAATCTATACGGAAGCGCCACTGACGAGTTATCCCCATACAGAATGTGGAAGGTGGCATGGAATTAATAGATGACTATAACAATGTGCTGTGCCGTAACATTTTGTACATTTGACCCCACTAGAACGGTCGGAACATATTTAATAAAAAAACTGCTTTTGTATAAGAGTCCTCTTAAGCATAATAGGAAGTCTATCAAATTTTCCCCTAAGGGAATGGTGATGTGGGGTAGGTATGTTTGAGAAAAATTATGGGGAGGGACAATTAGTGGGAATCAGTCTCTAGGGGCTACTGCGGGCAGTTTTGGACCTTTCTTACATAAAAATGTATAAAACAGAAAAAAATTTACGGCCACTACCGTTAGGGTTGATGATAGGGGGTAGGCATGTTCTGAAAAATATTGGGGCTGAAAAAATATTGAGAGGTGGTCATACATTTGACTCCCCTACGGGCCTCCTTGGAGCATTTAGAACGGTGGGAGCAAATTTTATAAAAAATAGTTTTTGTGTGGGAGCCTCATTAAGAAGTGGGGATAGCGGATAAGTGTATTCGAATAAAATGTTATGGAGAGAAAACTAAGGCGGATTTGTCTTATAAGGCGACACCGGGACAGTTTTGGGCCTTGCTGTCATAAAAAATTAAAAAAAAATTTCGGTTGCCAAATATTGGGAAAATAAAATAAAAATAAATAATAAAACAACACCACCAGTTTTTTCATGGCCTCAAGCTGAATTAATCGATAAGAAAATTAAAAAAAAATGTTTGGGGGTCCGCTTAAGGGTTGAAAACAGAGGTTAGGCATGTTCTGAAAAAATATTAGGTCTGAAAAAATATTATTATTCGTTGACAATAATTTGTGCAGACAACAGGACGATGTCTATTAATTTTTAATGTAATTATTATTATTTTTTTTTGTGATATTGATAGTGAATATTTATTATAAATTGTATATATTTTTGTTTAGTGTTTATCCCCTGATGATGGTTGACGAAGGCAACCGAAATATTGGGAAAATAAAATAAAAAATGAATTAATCGATAAGAAAATTAAAAAAAATTTTGGGGGTCCGCTTAAGGGTTGAAAACAGAGGTTAGGCATGTTCTGAGATAATATTGGGTCTGAAAAAATATTGAGATATGGTCATAGATTTGACTCCCCTACGGACCTCCTTGGGATAGTTAGACAAGTGGGAGCAAATTTTTTAAAACATAGTTTTTGTATGTCTGCCCCATTAAGGAGTGTGGGTAGGGGGTAAGTGTGTTCGGAAATATGTTAGGGAGGGAAAACTAAGGTGGCGGAGTTTTCTTACATTAAACCCGGTTAGAGGCGACTTCGGGGCAGTTATGGGCCTTGCTGTCTTGAAAAAGTATGAAAATTAAAAAAACGTATGGGAATACGCTTAAAGGTTGAAGACAGAGGGTAGGCATGT
This sequence comes from Polietes domitor, assembly GCA_947397865.1. Classification (NCBI taxonomy): domain Eukaryota; kingdom Metazoa; phylum Arthropoda; class Insecta; order Diptera; family Muscidae; genus Polietes; species Polietes domitor. Next base: position 161,155,920 of record OX377619.1, on the reverse strand, counting down.
TCTGAAAAAATATAGGGGCTGAACAAAAATGGGGTTTGTCATACATTTGACTCCCCTACGGGCCTCCTGGGGACAGTTACGGCGGTGGTAGCAAATTTTTAAAAATAGGTTTTGTATGGGAGCCCTATTAAGGAGTGGAGATAGGGGTTAAGTTTGTACGGAAAAATGCTAGGGAGTAAAACCTAATGGGGTTTGTCTTACATTTAAAATGGCTAGATGCGACTATGGGCAGTTTTGGGCCTGCTGCCATAAAAAAGATTAAAAATTCGTATGGGGACCACCCTAAGGGTTGAAGATTGGAGGTAAGTATGTTCGGAGAAAATTTGGGGGTTGAAAAAATATTGGGAGTCGGTCATACATTTCACTCCAGTAGCGGCCTCCTTGGGCCAGCAAGAGCCGTGGGAACAAATTTTATATAAAATAAATTTTTGTATGGGAGGCCCCCCCAACGAGTGGAGATATGTCTGTTCGAAAAAAATATTGGCGAGGGAAAATTAATGGGTGTCGGTCTTACATTTAACCCTTCAGGGGACGACTACGAGACAGTTTTTGGGCATTTTGTGTATTTTTACCCCGTTTCCTTCACATTTAAACCCGATGAGCGCCATCTTACACTCTCTTACACCCCACCACCCTTACTTTTTTGGATCATGATTTTTTTCCGAACCTCTCAAAATAGGGGGTTCTAGCATATCCAAATCGAACTCCTAAAATTCCCATACAACACTATCCCACCCCTAATGTGCATGCATTAAAAGAAAATGTTGGTGACGAACGAATGAAAATCGGTTGAGATTTAGATATACCCTTTCTTTCTATTCTATTCTATTTTTTTTTTTTTTTATTGACCCTTTGTTTGTTAATCTCTCCCCCTTTTTTTTGTTTTCTCTTGCAGACACTACCACCACTGTCGATTGTACCATCAGCTCGGAAAGCAAAGGCCAAGAATGTCTCGACAATGTCTGCCAACGTTTGCTCATCCAACAGCCCGAATTCTTTGGCCTTCGCTATATTGTCAAGGGCAAAGAAGACGAAATGAAATGGATCGATTTAGAGCGTTCGCTCAGTCGACAATTGGAAAAGTATGCAGCCGGTACAAAGCTCTTTCTGCGTGTGCGTCACTATGTCACAACGGGCGTGCGCCATTTGAGCGATGAGGTGACTCGCTACTATTATTTCCTACAGCTCAAGAATGACATATACGAGGGGAAGATTGCTTGCGACATACGTACGGCCATACTATTGGCCCTATATTGTCGACAAGCCGAATATGACAGTTATCAGAGCGATAAACAGAGTAAAGATTATTTGAAAAAGTCATTGGTACTGCCGAAAAATCTTCAAGGTAAGTGTGTGGCGAGGAATATTTTTCCAAATAGGGTTCAAGTATAAATTTAATTGAACCAAAGAAAAAAACAACAACAACAAAAAACACTAGTTTACAACCATTCGAAGGGCTAATTATATTATTTTGTGAAGTATTTTGGTGCCCTAGACTAGAAAACGGTATTGAGTAATTTCATGTGAAACACACACATTTTAGCTCTTCTCTCCGATTTTGATGGAATTTTCCAATTATGTGTTATTTTCTATAAGGCTTTGAAATTGTAGGCACTAGGTTGGATCGAAAATAAAGTATTTTTGTCATAAGGTACTTTTTACAAATATATGTGTGGGGGCAAATAGAGTCGGAAAATTGGTATTTCTTGACGGAATTCTAAATAAAGGAGTTTATCTGAGGATATTAAGAGACATTTTGAAGACAAGCGCGAAAAACTAGGTGTTCAGGACAGCTTTGAATTTTATCAGGGCATTGATCCGAAACTCAAAACACGTTTTATCCTGAAGTAGCTTCTTTATAACTGTCCAAAAGTTCTCCATCCTCCTCCAAAATCCCCAGACATGAATCCCACCGAAAATTTGTGGAATGAATTAGATCGCCGTATTCGCCGCCACTCAATAACCTCCACATCCAAACTGAAAAAAAAAACGATTACATGAAGAATGGAATAAAATACGGATTTCCTGTAACAGAAAAATCGGGGACAATATTCCAAAATGTGTAAAAGGCGTATTCCTACGCCTTGAAAATACTAATGACGCTATGCTTTTTGATTTAAATGAAGAAATGCGTTGTTTTTATTATTTGTAATCAGTTATGATTATTTTTTCGTGGATTTTGAATCTTATCTAATGGTGAATTAAAATTTTAAAATAAAGTTTTAGTTTTAAATAACGTCAACAATGCGAATGTCGAATATTAATGAGACTCTGTATATTTTTTTCTTATTTCAAACAAATTTCTTTTAGTTTTACTGAAAATTGTCAATTCTTAAAAAAAGTATTTTTTATTTTTCTAACAACTTTTCTAAAATTAATTTTATTATTAGATAATAAGTAGACAGCGGATTTTTATGCAGTCATATTTCGAACGGATGGTTATAATTGAATGTCGACTTTACACAAATGATTTCATGATAAAAATATTTAAATGATCAATATAACCAACTTTACGTTACCATATTTTGCATAGCGATATCCATATTTTATGCAGATATGAATTAAAAATCGAATTTGCATACAAATCCGCTGTCTAATAATAAGTGTTAGTAAGACGACCCATAAATTTCATGATGATGTTCCTGGTAACTTACTCTGCACTTGGGACCATATTTTTTGGCAGAAATTCAAAAAAAAAATTAAATTGGAAATTGTTAAATGTGTATATATTTTATCTTAATGGTAACACTCCAAGCTACCAAGAAAATGTATTGGAGAAAACTAGGTGGCAACACCGCCATCCTGAGAGGCATTTAAAGTTTGCCGTTGAAACGAGTGGAATTAATTCGGTTCTAAAGCAGTTATACAAAATACTTAAAATTAAGGCGCAAAAAGAAAATAACGAAGTGACTATATTATTGAAATTGAAGGCCGGCGTAGGTAGTTAAAAAATTATATTTAACATTTTGTGATCAATTTTCTTAAGTGTTGTAATTTTGTGATTCGTAGTGAGCATAACCTATAAATGTCGTGGACCAAAAGTTATATGTAGGACTCAACTTGACTCAAAGTGTAAATGTGAAAGTGTTCGTCTGAGTGTGTAGTTTATGGCAGAATTAATATCTCGTCGGCATTTTTTGGCAAACTCCTACACTTGCCACTTTATTTCAGCACAATTTCGATTCGCCATAGTACACATATTTGATCATATCTCTGAATCAGACTTGTGTATGAGACACATCCACATCTCATTTTAAAGGTATTGTATGTACCTTTAAAATGGTGTATAAAGTCATTAACTTTTCTGTACATATGTAGACATTTTATATTATTTTCTGAAATAATTATTTAAATTGCAGTGTCAAGTATAATATTTGTATGCTATATTTGATTTGATTTGATTTATTTATTTCAACTTGTAATTCAAAGCCATCGGGCCAATTTAAAACAAATTACAAAATGCATATATAATAATTTTTTAACATGGCTAAAAACTACTCAACAATATTGCAGTATGTTCAATTAAAAAACTAAATAAAGATCTAAGATAATGTATATAATAAATTAAATAAATGCATATACAGAAATTATTTTGTAGAGCTAAAAAACTACTCCATTTAATAACAGTAATAGAAAGGGGAACTAAGTTCCAAATCATGAAATCGGGAATAATACGATGTGATTATGTTGTTAGCATATTACAGAATAATTCAAAAAAAATAGGTTTTACATTTTAAACATTATGAATTTGGTAGCATGTATGTAGTATAAAAACTACAAAAACAATAGTTCAAAACACATGTAAACATCTATCGAGTTACGTGCAGAAGAGTGATATCAAAACTATTTATTGAAGATAGCTAATAAGCCTATTTGCATATGTAGCTGATGTAATACTGAAATTTTTCAACTCATTAGGCAGTGAATTATATAGACGTGCTACTCTAACTAGGATCGATTCGTCTAGTAGGTGGGAAACTCTTGGGATGGATAATTGATTTCTTCGAGTTGAGTGACAAAACACAAAATTTCGAAGCAAAAAATATGGACACTGATTTTTAATCATTTTATAAAAAAACAAAAGGAGGCGGAAATTTACAAATGCTGGAACAGTACATCCCAGAAACCTAACTACGTATGGCGTTATATGAACACGCCTCTTAAGGCCATAAATATAACGTATCGCTCTATTAAGCGCTAATTGTAATAAATACATATTGCCCTGAATAGTACCAGAGTATACTTCCAAACAGTACAATATTATAGGCAAAATCAATCCATCTACTAGCCGCTTTCTAATCAAAATCGGCAAATATAAATCAGTACCATACAGGCATCTGAGAGAAAAATTAACCCTAGAGATTGCCATATTAATATGTTGAGCAAAGCTCAACTTATCATCTAGCTGCACTCCCAGACATTGCAAGTCTCGGACATATTCAATATTTTTTCCATTGTAGACCAGACTGATATTATTAACATTACTGGTAGAAAAAAATAGAGCTTTACTTTTAGATGCATTTATACTTAGTTTGTTTTGCAACATCCAAGCACGTAACGCATCTAACACAAAGTCGATCTTTGATTGAGTAACGTCCACAAAGTGACTATCACCTTTAAAAAGCAGCTGAATATCATCAGCAAATGCGTATGGGACACACCATCCATCCAAATAAGGAAAAAGGTCATTAAGGAACAATATAAAAAGAAGCGGCCCCAGTACTGAGCCTTGTGGAACCCCACTCTTAACAGACAAAACCCTACTAGATCTACCTCCAACACATACAAGTTGACTCCGTCCTAAAAGATACGAACTCAACAGTGTACATGCGCTACTAGAAAAGTTGTACAAGTGGTACAACTTATTTAACAAAGTGGAATAGTCTACCCTATCGAAAGCCTTTGCAAGGTAATAATGTAATAATGTTCAGAAAAACATTGTTCGTCAAAGCGAAATAAGTTTCAATATTTTAAGCATTCATAAAATTTTGTTTTTGGTCAGCCTGTACTGATACAGGGTGATAATTATGTTGGTTATATATTGAGTTTATATGGGAGGTGGTAGTGGGCGTGGTCCGATCGGCCCAATTTTATTTTTTATTTTTTAAATATGTTATGTCTAGCAAGTGTGCAAAATTACGAGATTGTATCTTTATTTTTCGAATTTATGCCATAAAAAATGGATTTGGGACCAGTGTGCTCTGGAACAATTATAAAAGTAATTTCTGTCGAAATTAATATTATTAAATATATTTCTTAAATTATAATACTATTAAGGGTCATTTTCTGATGTATTTTGGCTTTCTAAACTCGAAATCGATTTTACACAATTTTATGTTTTTTTTTACTAAAATTTTTTATTTTATTTTTTTTTTTACTAAAATTTTTTATTTTTTTTTTTTTTTACTAAAATTCCAATTTTTGACGAAGGTACCTTAAATATTTGTACTCTCACTTTGGGAATATAAGTCCGACAACACCCGGTTATAGATAAAATAACTTTATTTTGTCGTGAACAAATTTACACTTTAGGACCGATCCGTACACATTTTTTTCTTAACTTTTGCTGTTGCCTAGTGTAATTCGGATAGAGTTGCGTCTTTTGTTATCGTAGCATATGGCGGCGTCGGCAATCGTAAATTCAATTATTGTTTTAAAATTTATTTTAATAAAATTTTAATTACTCTATTTTTTCCCCTTCTTTTCGGATGATAAGATATGTTTATGAGAATTATTGTTTAGCTATCAAAAAATTTATTAACACAATTTTGTGATTCACATGTTTTTTTAATGAATTGTTTCCTAAATTGACGTCAAAATAGCACGAGAAAAGGCAACAAATACAAATGTACATATGTTGTGAGTCAAGTTGTTGTCGGTCTGTGTGTCTGCCTCTTGAAGACTCAAGAGGATTTTATATACATGCATGTGTTGTCCGTCCATACATATGTGTGATTTTGAGGATGAAGATTGATGGGTGGTGGTTCGTGGTTGGTGGGAGTCAACCAGGGAAATTCTTGACTGGCGTGTAGTCACTTGATTCACCGAAGACAGGCAATGAATGACAAATGGGAAACATATGGATTTTCTTTATTTTTTTGCGTTTTAAGGAATTTGATTTGAGTATAAACGTAATTTGTAGAAGATTATAATGGCTTTTAGAAATTGTGTTCCTAAATCATACCCTGTTATCGTTATAAAACTCCAATACGATTAGGATATCTCTAAAGAAAATGCGCTAGGATGTTACAAATTGTCCATAAAAGTTGTAGATCAGTTGGGATGCCAAAGGTAACAGAAAGTTTCAGACTTGTATAGACCCTCACCATCAGTGTCCAAAAGTCCGATCAGTATGGAAATGTATTGCAAAATCGATGAAGGGGGTTCTCTCTTCAATATATTATTGCCCTGTTTATACCCTACACTAGGATACTATATCCTTGTGCATTTGTTTTTAACACCCAAAAGGAAATGAGGTAGATCGACCAATTATTCGGATCGGCTTAGAAGTCAGTCTGTCCATCTATTCTTGTAATCAAAGTACAGGTCGCAATTATTATCCGATCGTAACAAAACTTGCCACAAGTAAGTTTTGGGTGCTAATGACGAACGCTAATTAATTTGAAGCAAATCGGTTCTGATTTTGATATAGCCCCCATACAAATGTCGCTCCCGAATTGACTTTTCCGCTCTAGAAACCACATATTTTACTCGATTTGCTTCAAATTTGCCACAACCCCTTATATTTCAACTAGAAACATCGGTGGTGAAAGTAGGTCAGATTCGGTTCGATATAGCTTCCATAAAAATTTCGCTCTCTACTTGAACTTTTTCCGCTCTAGAGACTGTTTAAACGTTTTTTGCGCCTTATATTGAATAAGAATTATATGAATAATCCTCAGCTTTATTTTCATAGATATACTCGAGGAGTATCCTCCGCCAGATGTTCATTTTTGTTGCACCTTCTTTTCAGCTTCCTTTTGACACGCTCATCTAATGAAATTCCCCCCTTTCCTTTTCACTCTTCAGGCTTAGCAAACGATGACAACCTCTTGGATAGTCTAATACTCGAAGTTCTGCAACAGCATTCGGGCATTCAGCATCTGACCACATCGCAAGCTGAGGAAATGTACATACAGTGCTGCCAACAGCTGGAGGGTTATGGCGAAGAACGATTTCAGGCTAAGGATAATCTCAGCAATGATATTAATCTTGGGCTAGCCATAAATGGTATGGTGGTGACGGCCGAACATGGTCGGCAATATTTCCCATGGAAAGATTTTCACACGGTGACCATCGATAAGCGCACCATACGTATCGAACAGAATAAAGCGGACGGGACACTGTTTGTGGGTTCGTTCATTTTCTCGGAGGCCGATACGGCTCGCTACTTTTGGAAACTGTGCATAACGCAGCACAAATTCTTTAAGCGATACATCGATGAGGATTCTTCGAGTATGGGCGATGTGGAGAGTGCAAATGGCATTTCAATAGGTGGCGGTGTTGGAGCGGAGGCCATCAATGCTTCGGCCTATAGCGGCTATGATCTAAGTGATTCGCGGGAAGATCTTTTACTCGAACATCGTGCCGTTTATGTGCCGGGTGCAAATAATTCGGTAACAATAGGTGGCGGCGGCTATCAACAACAGCCCGGCATGCAGCAGCAAACGCAAGAGTATCTGTCCTCAGCGCAATCATTGCATCATCAATCCAACTCTCAGTTGCCGCCGCATGCCATGATAACATCGGCCAATTCATCGTCGGCTTTAATGTCTTCCAATATCTCTTTGGCAGCTAGTCATCAGTCGGGCAGTGGTCGGGCGGATAATAATGGCATGAATGGCAGTGCCATGCATATGGGCGGCCATCATGGCGGCGGCGGCGGAGGGGGTCAACTGGGCCAGAGTTGGCTAAGTAAGGTGAGTTGTTGAAATTGGAGATTGGAAAACCCCAGATTTACTAAAATTTTCATTTTCACCCTCCCCTCTCTTTGTAGGAATACTCTCACGATTATGTATCCTCATCGCAGCACTTGTCCAACAGCATATTGGATACTCGCCTGCAAAGCAGCTCCTGCCAAGATTTAAGCAATAACAATCTTCACAGCAGCTCCAGTTTCTTGGGTCACAACAATAACAACCACCTTTTGGCAGCCGATGCTCATGAAAGGGAGCGGCTTAAAGCTATGTTGCCCACTTATCGACCGGCGCCGGACTACGAAACTGCCGTCCAGCTAAAATATCGCGCACCCTCAAATGAAATGTACAATCTAAATCAATTGCAATACCAGGCGGCAGCACTGGCGGCCCACAATACGGCAGCAGCTTATTATGCCGGCTCACAGCCGGATGTCCATCAGGCGGGCGAGGGTCTAATGCTGGGCCATATGGCCACACATCGTTATCCCGATGTAGCCCAGCCGGCTCAAGCTATGCACGCCCAGTACAATTTGAGTGCAGCAGGCGTTGGGGGTGTAGGCAGCAATAATGTGTACGTGGATGTGTCGCAACGTTTACAAATGATGCGAGCCAAACCGCCACCTCCGTACCCGGTAAATCGACTGAGTTCTTCGTCCACGCCCGACTTGGCGGTGGCTTCACATCGTCCCTTGCTGGGCTATCGGGCCTATGTGTCTGGCTCTTCGCCAGATTTAGTGTCAAATCGAAATTTGTTAAATTCACAATATCCATATGCCGGGCAGCCGGCAGCGGGTTTAGTTGGTGGTGGTGGTGGGGTAGGGCAAATAACCACTTCGTCGGGGGCCACGATGCTGCATCAGTATCCATACGGACACATGGGCCACTCGCAGTCATACTTGCCGCCGCATGGTACATTTGAAAATTTAAATATGATCGAGGAGCAACCCTCAATCATGTCACAACTGCGACAATCGGCCTTGTCACAGGCGGCCGCCGTGGCCTCCAATCAAAACTACGAACAGAATTCTCCCACATTGCCACCGTCGGGCTATCGATCGTCTTCGACTTCAACACAGCCAGCTGCCCTGCAACGCAATGCCATGAATGGTTCGATAGAGCCGATCTATGAGAATGTGCCACTGCCGCAGTATCAGTCGTCATCTTCGGTGACACCCCAACGCAATACCGAGCAAAGGTCTTCGGGCTCATCCACACACAACACCGAGCAGGCCATGCGCAATCGAACGTCTTCCATACAATCGGCACCGGGTGGTATGCATCCGCAGCAACAGCCACCCGTGCCAGCTGTACGCCATCACCACATGCAGCAAACACAACAGTCACAGCCACATCAATATATGCAACATACTCAAGATGAACCCGATGAGATCTCCATGAACATTAAGAAGTTCAATCATCAGACTCAACCCGATCGAGCAGCTAGCACCGATATGCAGCTACTTGCAGATCCCGCACCGCCGCAGAGGGCATTGCGTGCGGTCTCGGCGGCGCCAGCCATTGGCGGGCAAAGCTCTAATAGTCACGAACCACAAACGCCTGTCAAAGTCACACCACCACCCAGGCAGCACAGGAATATGAAAAACTCCTCTTCCATATCGTCGGTGGATGTGCTGCAAGCACCCACCTCCTCACCTACGTCTTCCTCAGCAGCGACGGCGGCGGCGGCATCCATGAACACGTCGCGTTTAACTGCTTCATTATCTCACGACGACTCCTTGAATCATCAATTCTCCACCATGAATTTGTCTTCCACTTCATCTTCCATGTACAATAGTACGCTCGATACAACCACACAAAGTACCAGCACGGCGAACTCATCGACGACGACCAAGCAAGAGAAACGTAAAAAGCGTTGGAATTTCCTGGGGCGAAGTAAAACACCCGACAAACAGAAGTCGGCCACTTTGGGCCGAGAAAAGGCAACGACAAACACAAAACTACAGAAAATCAAATTGGCTCAAGATGATCTTAATCTACACCATCGTTGGTCGACCGGGGTGCCGAAGTTGCAACCGATATCGGGACAATTTTCGAAAGATAAATTGGTAAGAAAATTGACTATAAAAAAAATGAAAGCAACACTTTTCACCCCCTTTTCCCTGTAGAGCCAAATACTCAACGATAAACTGGGCGATTCCCAACTCTTCATGGAGTTCGAAGCCATACCGAAACGCCGCGAAATGGCTCGCTACGATTGCGCTCTAATGGATGAAAATACAATGAAGAATTCCGATCCGAATTTTCTACCCTATGACGATAATCGTGTGCGTTTAACGCCAGCCATGGATAATCGTCATGGCTATGTTAATGCCTCCCACATATCGGTAAGTAAGGCAAGGAGGAGGGCGAGTTTTGGTAGATCTAAGTATTATTTTGTTTTTCACTCTCTTTGTCTGCTACAGGCTACCGTTGGCAATAAGCAACGTTTCTATATTGTGGCCCAGTCACCCCACGAAGAATTGACAACACGCATTTTCTGGCAATGCGTTTGGGAAGCCGATGTTTATTTAATTGTTCAGTTATCGGAGGATTTGAATTACATACCGCCCAGTAGCAATCAGCGAATGGAGTTTGGTCAGGTGAGTTTTCAATGTGTGTGTGTGATTGATTTCAAAATTTAATCGTTTGCCGGTAGGAGATTGTTTGTTCTGAATGAAAGAAAATAAATCTGATTTAGAATGGTAACGAAAAAGGAATATATGCATGTAAATATATGACTCTTCTTTCACTCTTATATCTATTACAAGATTTGGTAGTAAACCTGTATTTAAAATTGACTTCCAGATCGGTAGGAAGTCAAGGGAAGGGACATTTGTACGAGTTCATAATCAAATTCCTTTGACCAAAATTCAATAACTTTTCGCTTGAAATTTAGAATTTTCATTTAAAATTGCGAAAATTCCAATTGAAATTGAGAATTACTATTTGATATTGAGAAATGAGTTGAAATTTTTCAGCATTACATCAGCTACATATGCAAATAGGCTTATTAGCTTAGTTTTTTATACTCCATACATGCTACCAAATTCATAATGTTTTATGATCGGTTTTAGATTTTATGAATTATTCTGTAATATGCTAACACAACGTATTATTTCCGATTTCATAATTTGAAACTTAGTTTCCTTTTTTATTACTGTTATTAAATGTTGTAGTTTTTGAGCTCTACAAAATAATTTCTGTATATGCATTTATTTAATTTATTATATACATATTCTAAGATCTTTATTTAGTTTTTTAATTATACTACAATATTATTGAGTATTTTTTTAGCCATGTTAAAAAAGTATTATATATGCATTTTGTAATTTGTTTTAAATTGGCCCGATGGCTTTGAATTACAAGTTGAAATAAATAAATCAAATCAAATTCCATTTGAAATTGAGAACATTTCAATAGAAATTAAGAATTTCCATTTCAAATTGAGAAAAACTCGAATGAAAATAAGAATTTACATTTCAAATTGAGAAAATTACAATTGAAATATGTAAAAATTCATTTAAAATTTAGAATATTCTCAATTTCAAATGAAATTTTCATTTAAAATTTAGAATATTCTTAATTTCAAATGAAATTTTCATTTGAATGAAATGAAATTCCATTCAAATGAAATTTTCATAATTTCATTTGGAATTTTGTCAAACTGAAATGTAAATTATCAATTTGAAATGGAAATTTTTAATTTTTTTCTCATTAGCTTTAGAAAATTAAGTAGCAGAAAATTTACTATATCCTGAAGCTAAATTTTATGCCAATCGGAGTTCATTTGCCGGATCTATGTCAAAAAACCTAATAATACCTGATCGAATTTAATACCAAATTGAATTTATATGGGTTAAATGCACACTAGGGTGGAGTGAAAACAATAAAGTTGACCAACTTCGTTAGCAAAATATTGCTTTTTATACACTCCACGGGAGTATTATGTCTTTGTGCATTTGTTTGTAACACCCAAAAGGAAGGGAGATAGACACATTGTTAATTATATCCGTCTGTCCATCTATTGTTGTAATCACGATACAGGTCGCAATTGTAGCCAGAACCAAACGAAACTTTGCACAACGAAGTTTTTCGGGACAAGGACGAACGCTATTTAATTTGAAGAAAATCGGTTCAGATTTAGATATAGCCCCCATAAACAAAACCCCCCCATGGCAAAACATCTTATAGTTCAACTAGAAACACCTGTGGTAAAAATGTGTTATATCGGTTCAGATTTATATATATATAGCTCCCATACAAATTTCGCTCCCAATTTGAATTTTTCCGCTCTAGAATCCAAATATTTTAATAGATTTTCTTCAAAATTAGCAAAACATCTTATAGTTCAACTAGAAACACCTGTGGTAAATATGTGTTAGATCGGTTCAGATTTATATATAGCTCCCATATAAATTTCGTTCGCAATTTGATTTTTTCCGCTTTAGAATCCACATATTTTAACAGATTTTCCTCTAAATTCGCAAAACACCTTATATTTCAAATGGAAACACATGTGGTGAAAATGGGTCACATCGGTTCAGATTTACGTATAGCTCTGATACAAATTTTGTTCCCCCAGAAACCGCGTATTTTCAGAGGATTTCTTAAAATTGAGCATAACACGTTATACTTCAACTGGAAGAACTTATTGTGAAAGTTAGTCACTTCATTCCATGTTCGGATATAGCCCCGATACAAATATTATTCTCGATTTGACAAGTTGGAACAGGTCATATCATAGCCTAATCAAAGGCTAGATTAGGAAACATTCAAAAATTTTTCCCGTTTTCACTTTTTTACTGAATTGAATTGTATTCCGATAGAAAGTGTGTATCGGCCCCACCCGACTTTAGCCTGTCCTTACTTGTTTTCTATTATGACGTCTTGTGGTGCCTCATTGAGGTCAAAGGTGGGGAGAAGGGATAAAGTCAGAAAACTGCCTCGTAGTCGCTGCCAGAGGGGTTTAAGTGTAATAATTTTTTTCCCAACATTTTCCGAGCACATCTACCCCCTATACGCACTACTTAAGGGGGCTCCTATTCAAAACCTACATTTTTGTAAACTAACTACCCTCAAACTTCAACCCTTAAGGTGGTCCCTCAAAAAAACCTTTTATTATAAAATTTGCTCTCATCGTTCCCAAGGAGGCCGATAAATAATGTGAAATATAATTAGTTAAGTGGTTTATTTCATACATCATAATACAATAGCCAATAAGGTCAATTGTTTATATTGCGCACTAAATACAACAATTCAATAATACATCATTAGATAATAAAAAGTAAAACTATTTATATTATATATATTATAAAGGTACAAAAAACTGGATGAAAATCTCACATTTTCCCCTTTTATATATATACATTTTTCAGTTCCAAGTTTATCAGGAATTCTCACAAACTACCGACCGATGTATAACCAGCAAACTGCGTCTTTATCACATACAATCAAGACGTTATCGTTCTGTATGGCATCTAAACTATACCGATTGGGGCGAACAAAATTGTCCGCGAGATGTTAATCACTTCTTGGACTTTCTGGAAGAGCTCAATTCAGTGCGCATGGCATCGATCAATGAAGTACCCCCGGGACACAATACAAATCCGCCAGTTCTACTGCACTGCCTAGAAGGTGGTGGAAGATCGGGTGTTACGCTGACAGCGGACTTGTTATTATATACTCTGGACCACAATGAGGTTTGTGTAAAGTTTAAATTTAAATTAAATTATATTTTTTCAACTTTATGTCTTTTCTTTTCGTAGGATTTGGATATACCCCGAGTTATTGGCAATTTACGGCATCAAAGGGACAACATTATTCCCTCTTTGGCTCAATATAAATTTATTTATAGTCTCCTAATTACCTATTTAAAAAGAACGAGATTGATCTAAGAACTATTCGTATTTTCTACCGAACAAAACGCGTGAACACGACGTCCACATTGAACTTAATTTTCGTTCTTCATTTTATTTTTTGCTAACTTCAAACACTTTCTCCTCCCTATCACTCACTCTCTGCTCTTACAGAATTATATAGTAGTAGTCCTAGTAATGATTTATCTGTCTTTGCTTTGGCAATGCAATTGCTGCTTTAGTTTAGTTTAATTTATTCTTTAAAGAAAACGAACAATTTATATATACCCGGGTGCTTTCTTTTTTGATACTTTGTAGTTTAGTTATCTGCCCCTTTTCCTCACATAGTATTTATCTGATTATCATCTATCTATCTTGGCTGTCTTCTATCTATCAACCTAACTAACTATCGCTCATATTACTTTGCGTTTTCTTGTATATATGATATATATATATATATATAGATCGATTATAATGCGAAAATTAAAAATACTTTATTATACTTTTTTATTTTTTTATAATATTTATATATACTATTTTTAAATATATTATTGTTTTCGAGAACCGAAGAAGGGTAAAGAAGAATAAGAGTAACTTCCATTATCATTTATTTGTTGAAACAACTTCATTATTCATCAAGTTTTCTTGTTGTTAGTAATTTAAGTTTAAGACAAAAACGAGTTAAAAATATTTGTGCCTTGTATTAAATAAACAAAAACACACACGAACTTAAAGTTTATAATAAAATTTATACAATTTAAAAAACAAATTGTTTGAAAAAAAGAAGTGTTTTATTGAGTTTTTAATTATCGCAAACCAAATTGGAATATTCCCCGAAGCACACAAGCTGCTGGATATTTTTTTTAATTTTATATCTATACAGCTTGTAAAATCTACATACATACAAACAACGCAACACAAATATGTTTACAAGTAAAAAGACTAAGTTCGGACGGTCCGAAGCTTATTTATTTATTTATTTATTTTGCATAATCCAAAAGCCACATATGGCCAAGTTGATTATGTAGAACAACATTAGAGACATTATGTTATACAATAAGTGTGATTTAATTTACATCTAAATTCTAAGACTATTTTTAAATATAATTAAAAATCTTCTAACACGAATATGGACAAAGATATAATATGAATATTCTAGGACCATAACAACTGCGAAACAGGTAAACAACTCATAAGCATGGTAACACCAATTCCCTAAACTTACTACAAGGCCATGAAAAGCGCCTAATATCATATGGAATACGATTATTCCATATCCTTACCGCGCGAACTACAAACGAATTCTGCATCATTAATGTCTGAAATCGTGGAATTAATAGCGATTGTGTTCTACCTGAAATACCAAACATAAATTTGGAAACCAAATAAATGGGATTTCTGAACTTCATGATTCGGTAAAAGAGAAGAATGATCCTCATATCAACAAAATTTTCAAAAGTACACCCCAAAAATTCCACTGCATACGGTGTTACGTGGTCATAATATTTTAAATTATGTACATACCTAACAATACGGTTGAAACAAATTTTTAACCTATTAAGGCTACCTCTTCGTGTGCCAGAAAACACTTCCAACCCATAAGTTATATGGGGCATCAGCAAAGATTTTGCTATGAGCATGCGTACACTAAGAGGAAGAGAAGATCCCGTATTGTATACCCTTCGTAGCATAAATGTCGTTTTTGAAATTATCCTATTGATATGAGTATCAAAACGAAGGCGATCATCTACATAAAATCCTAAAATCTTTAATGAGCTTACATTCTCAATAAAGGAATCATTTAGGTTGAAATTAAGAATTCTACCAGGCGCAGTATAATAGCAGCACACCACAGCTTAGCATATATTTTCATATATTTATTTGTGCGATAATTTTTGTATTGCTACTATTGCATTAAACGCTGTGTAATGAGGTTACAAACACAAAATAAAAAAATTTCACATTTTTTGGACTATTCGACATTTTGGACCGGTCAAAATAATAGCAACATTAAAAAATCTCAAGAAAAAGTAATTTTATCTCATTTTTTTCAAATTGATTTGATGCTATAAATAAGATATTATGAAATGTACACTATTTCTGAAATGCTTTTGTTTTATTTTTCTTCATTAGTAGGGCGAGGAGAGCACTGTAGAGAACAAAATCGAGTTCATATAAAAAGTTTGAAATCTGAGGGTAAATCATATAGTGAAGTTCGATTTTTTTCCAGTGTTCCATTAAAATGATCAGAAATTCGATATTATAAGAAGAAAAAACAAAAACACGTCAAAAAATTATGTTTATATCACCTGCAACCATTCGCCGAATAGTAACGTCTAGTACAAAAAACCCACTTACGCCACCGAAATAAAAAAACGAAAAATCTGTAAGCCAGAAGTCCGAGAAAAGTCCCACTTAAAAATAAAAGACGTCACAAAAAATAGCAATTCGCAAAAACACATCTGCAATAGCCAACTAAAAAGTGGGTGCACGTTTTATGGTCGATTGAATCGAAAATTGTTTTATATGGTGGGGCAGTCCCTCGACAGTTTGTAAGACGTCCACAGAACACGGAATACATCTTCAGGCGTAGTACCAAAATTGTCAAATAGGGAGAATCAAGCATAATGGATTGGGCTTGTTTTTCATCTTATGGTGTTAGGTCAATACATTGGACCAGAACTACTATGGACTCTGTCCAGTACATCAAAATACTGCCTAATATTATGCTTACGTATGCAGTATATGGAATGTCACTTAAATGAGTCTTCTAGCAAGTCAATTATCCCGAAAACACCAGCCGACTTGCAAAAAGGTGGTTTGAAGTCAATAATATCGATGTTATGGAATGGTTCGGGCAGACACCACATCTCAATATAATCAAAAATTTGGAGTGTGATTACTAAAATGAGGTCTCACTAGCAATACTGAAAAACAATAACGATATTTGACACGAAATTATAGAGGCATGGTCAAAAACACCGCATGAAAGGTGCAAAATACTACTTGACTCCAAGAAACAACGTTATGTAGCAATATTAAGCAATAAAGTCAGTACAACTAAGTGTTAAATTCAAGAAAATATCGTTATTTAAGTAATTATTCAAAAAAGTTTTCAATTAAAGTGAATTGAAACAAAATATTTTTAGGTTTTATTAGCGCTGCTATTTTTTTGACTGGTCTCATTTTTGACATAAATGGTTCTTATGGGCTTAATCTTAAAATTACAAAAACCTAATTTTTTATTTAAAGCCATATTAAGAATGGCACAATATCACCTTTCAATTGCCGTAAAAACTTTTAGGATTTTCTTTGAGTTTTGAATGTAATACATTCGAATTTCAGCATACTCGATCAAGTAATTTCTTCTTAAGAAGGAAATCTTTGTTTTTTTGGTAATGGAAAGGAGGAGAACCACACTCAACCATACACACATTTGACCATATACGCATTTCGTTGTCCTGTGTAGAGACAACTCATCAGTCCAGTACAATAAAGAGTGATTTTTTTGAGGTTAGGATTTTCATGCATTAGTATTTGACAGATCACGTGGGATTTCAGACATGGTGTCAAAGAGAAAGATGTTCAGTATGCTTTGACATTTCATCATGAATCGTCTTACAAACGAACAACGCTTGCAAATTATTGAATTTTATTATCAAAATGCGTGCTCTGTTAAGAAAGTTCATTGCGCGCTTCCATTTTATGGTCAGTTTAATCGACCCACTGAAGCGGCTATTCGGGCTATTGTGACTAAATTTCGCACCAAATTTACATTGTTGGACATTAAACCACCAACACGCTTACGTAGAGTGCGAACTGAAGAAAATATCGCAGCTGTATCGGCCAGTGTTAATGATGACCACCAATTTTCGATTCGTCGCCGTTCGCACCAATTGGGTCTCTGTTACTCAAAAACGTGGAAATGCCAAAATTGGACTAAGCGGATGGACCACCTAAGACGCAGCCGCGGTCAACATTTAAATGAAATTATCTTCAAAAAGTAAATGTCATGGACCAATCTAACGTTTCAAATAAAGAACCGATGAGATTTTGCAAATTTTATGCGTTTTTTTTTAAAAAAAAGTTATCAAGCTCTTAAAAAATCACCCTTTATAAATATATGTATCAAAAGAAATTTTCAAAAAAATATTTTGTGTTGACTTTATTGGACTTAGCCTCGATAACCATCATTTCGACTTACACTGTATAATTATCCAGGCTAAATCAAAAATTTTTAACACAAAATCCTTTTTTTTTAATTTGTTTTCACAAACACATTGATATTGCCTTTGGCGACAATTTAAAAAAAAAAAATATTTTTTTAGTTTGAGTTAAATTTTAACATTTTATTTAGATTTTTGTTATTGCAGCTTAGTTATCCAGACTTAAAGAAAATTGTTGCGGATTTCACACAGTCCCTTTTCATCCTAAAAGTATGAATTTCGAAAATGAAATGTTCACAAATGGAATAAACACACCTAATTTTACGATTCTAGCTGCAGCCATTTGCTTGGTACCAGTTTTATCTTATTTATCCCGTTTTGTCCCTAAGAGTACGAATTTGGAGAAAGCCTATCATTTTCCGCGTCTATGAAGTCAGAGAAATACAATAGAATAGAATTTCATGATTCCAGCTGCAGCCGCATGTTTTGTATCATTTGCATTCCCTCTCCCTAAAAGTAAAAATTTCCAAAAAATCCTTTATGTTCCGCGTCTACTCAATCAGAGGAATGTTCACGCCAAATTTTATGAGCCATTTGGTCGGCACCAATTTTATCCCTTTTTGGCCATTTTTATCCAAAAAGTACGAGTATCGAAAGATCACATTATATTTCGAGTCTAAGCAACCAGAGCTCAATAATACACACTGATTTTCATTATTGTAGCTTCAGCGATTTGAATGGTACCGATTTTATTCCCTTTCTCCCAGATTTCCTATAAAAGTACAAATTTCGAATATTTGCTTGATGTTTATACAGTCATAGGAATACACGTACCAAATGTCGTTATTCTACCTACAGTCTTTGGGCGGTACCAATTTTATCCCTTTTCCCCATTTGCCCCCTTAAAAATACAAATTTCGGAAATCACTTTATTTTACGTGCACATTCGGGTAAATACGCAGCATTATTACCCACCCATTATTCCAGCTGTACCATTTTTACCCCCTTAAACGAATTTGGAAAAACTCTTATTTTACTTGTCTACTCAATTAGGCCAATGTACAAACCCAATTTCGTATTTCTAGCTGCTGTCGTTTGATATGGACTTGGTAGTAGTAGTAGGCACTGGGTTGGCTTTATAACGAAGAAGTAATGTTTTTGGTGGCTTGACTTATTTGCAATATGAAATAAAAGACAGGTTAAAGTTTTTTTTATAAATATTTTATAATTTTTACTACAATTTGTTTGTTGTATTTTATTTGCTTGACCATCAATATCTCATTTTATTTGCTTTTTTTTAATATAATTTCTTCTCTCTTTTTTATTTTTATTCAAAAATATGTAGATTAATTTAAACCGGGGGAGGGTTGATTTTTTTTTAAATACAATTTCATGCTCAAAGAGACGATTAATAAGATAAGTAAATTTTGTAGCAATGCATAATATGTTTATATCTTGTTTTCATCATCAACATTCACATATATATTTTTTGGATTTTTCAAGTTTTTTTAGTTTTGGCAGCTTTTTTCCCATCTTCTTCTCAAAACAATATCATTTGGAAATTATCGTGTAATGCAATGAAGAAAGAGTAAAAATATTAACAAGACAGGAAAATGAGAGTACCAGAGATAGATGTGCAATTAAATAAAATAAATTTTTATAATTTATACTGATGATGGATGACAACGAACGAATGTACACAATATTGAAATAATATTTAGTTTGTTGTCAATGATTACTTTTATTTATGGGTTTTTTTCTTTACTAAAACTACAATTAACATAAGCAATGTAACTAAACACTAAAAAACCAAACAAAAATGATGACTATCAATCAATGATTAAAGGAGCAGCATGGGGAAAGGGGGTATAGATGGATGAATTTACTGATGAAACTTCGTTTTCTGTTATGAAAAAGAATTACAAGTTTAATTGTTTGTAAGATAGATAATTCAAAGAATTCAATTCCTTTATAGTTACAAAATATTTATATAAGCTTTTTTCTGGTTTTTCTTTTACGATTACGATATTAAAAATAAATTAAATTGTAAGCAAAATTTTTGAATTATTTTTGATTTGTTTTAATTTTCAAAATACTTTCTTCTCTTCCGTTTCAACATTATTTTGGATAAATATATAAGAATACATTTAATAAAATATATATAAATATTTCTTTTGTAATATTATTTTTCGGTAATAATCAATTTACAACGACATTTCCTTGCGTTTCATGGATGATGATTTTTTGTTTGTTTTAGATTTAAATAGTTTTCTTCTTTTCCTTTCACATATAAATATATTTTATGTATATATAAATATATTAAATATCATTTGATTTAATCTGTTCTGGCATATGTATGTTGTATGTATATTTGTAAATAAGAGAATATGTATGTATTTTATGTATGTATATATAAATCGATCCGTTTTCATTTCCAAAATGAAAACTCTTGTACTATTCTTGTTGTTCTCTCTGCTATATATAATGTATCTTTCATTTGGATGTAATTGTTAGGAATATTTTTTAAAATGCTGTTCAAATGATTTAAAGAAAAGAAAAAGGCTTGATTCAAGATTAAGAAATTGGTTTTAGGCGAAAATGAAAATTTAAAATAATGAAATGCAGTGGAATTGAAATGTGTCTTCGGAATTTCCAGGATTCAAGCAAATGTTCACTATTTTTTGTTTACATTATTTTTTTTTTTGTAAAAATGACATTTTTTGGAATATATTTAAACAATATTATTAGATTAGACAAAATATTCACCCCTATCGCGAATAAAATTTCCCTGGGAATGAATTGTTCCTTTAAATATCCAATCGTTATTTAAGTTTCTTCTGCTTTATTAATTCGATTTGAAACCTATTCCCGGGATATATTCATATTACCATTATACGCCTACAGGGGAATAGAAAATTCTACGTGAACAAATTCCACTTTTATTGGCGATAAGGGTGATTATGTATATTTGCAATCAAAAAAAATCTCGTTGTTATGATTTATTGCTATATCTCGATCTATTTGTCTAATCTACTAAATCCCAAGACAGATTCGTTATTAGCGAAGCGGAATTATTAAGAAATGACTTTGCTGGATATCGAGGGGGAAGGATTTTTCTTCAATTTTTTCGCTCACATTCTATTGCAAAGTTACTTTAAATTTTCAATTATCCAAGATTTTATCACTATCAATCATTTGACTTCTTATGGACATATTTCATTTAATCGAATTCTCTCACATGATGTTCTCTATTTTTTGTTGACATTTTTTTTGTAAAAATTGAATTTTTTGGAATATATTTAAATAACATTGTTAGAGGGCCCATTATATTAGACAAAATATTATGTATGTATATTTTCAATCAAAAAAATCTCGGAGTTATGGTTTATTGCTACATCTCGATCTATTAGTCTATTCTTCTAAATCCCAAGACAGATTCGTTATCAACAAAGAGGAATTATGAAGAAATTTCTTCAATTCTTAGCCCACATTCTATTGAAAAGTTGCTTTAAATTTTCAATTATCCAAGATTTTATCACTATCAATCATTTGACTTGGGGTGCATATATTTTATTTAATTTAATTCTCTCACATGCTTGTTTGTTCGTTCTTCTTTGTTCACTATCGACGACAACCCGATCAACGCCCTCTATTTGGATGAAATATTCACTTTCATATTAATACACCCGATGATGCCGTGAACAAAAAGTTCACCAACTGTAATATTTATTTTTTCTTGCCTCTCACACACATATTTGGGCTCTTCTCTGCGATTTGGATGAAAATTTTCAATTATGTTATTTTCTAAAAGGCGAATAAAGCTGAATTTCCAGTTAAAAAAAATCAGACACTAGGGAGGATTGAAAATAAAGTATTTTTCATAAGATAATTAAAAAAAATAGCTTCTTTGTGGATGAAATACAAATAAATATATATTTTTTTCTAATTTCAAGCAAATTTTCCTAGTTTTACCGAAAATTGCTAAACTTAATTTTTTTATTCATTTCATAAACAAAAAATACCTCCGTTTGTTGTAAAATAAATTTTATTAATAGCTAATAGTGTAATTAAGACGACGATCTGTAAGTTATAGAATTATAAACGTAGTTGCTGTCGAATTTAATAATATTAAATATATTTTTTAAATTATAACACTATGCAACAGAAATTTTGTTCAAGGGTAATTTTCTGTTGTATTTTAGATTTCTAAACTCTAGAACGATATTAAAAAATATATATATTTTTTACTAAAATTCCATTTTTCTGCGAAGGTACCTTAAATATTTGTATATTGATTCAAATAGAAACAATGGTTTAGGAACAGTCTTCAAAAATTTGGGAAAAAAATATTTTTTTTCGTAAAAAATCTATTTTTGCTGTAGAAATTAAATATACTTTATGTTCAAGTCGGAAAATTTATTTTTTGTGTATTGACACTTGCTGATTCAAAATCAACACAAACAAAATGTATAGATAATTTTTTTAGATTTAATTTAATTTAATTTTTATTTAATTAATTAATTTAATTTTGGACATATTGGTCCGGTGGCACCTGGTATAGGTAATTATCATGTCTACAAATATTCCGAATTACACTTTCACATGGAAACAGTGGTTTAGGAACAGCTTCCAAAAATTTTGGAAAAAAATAGTTTCTTTTCGAAAAATATCTGGCTGGCACGAGAAAAATCATAAAAATAGAAAAGTATTTTTAATAGCTAACATTCTAACGCAAAAAAAAAGCAATGTTTATATTTAAAAAAATCTATGGATAAATGTAGAAGTTATGATGCTCTTTGTAGACGCAAAGGATTTTTAAAAAAAATCCTGTTTTTTTAATTTCTCTTTTTAAAAAAACCCGATTTTTTAATTTCTCTTTAAATAGCGCGAAAAGTCCAATTACAAATTATATTAAAGACTATGTTGTTTTAGTTTGTAATAGCTGGCATATTAACGAATAAATCAAGACATTTTTGAAGAAAATCTTTGAATAAATATAGAAGTTAAGACCCTTATGTAGAATAATTCGCAATATTTGTAGCCATCATCAGTATCTTTAATTTAACATATAACCGGGTGTTATTGGACTTATATTTCCAAAATGAAAGTAAAAATATTTAAGGTACCTTCGCAGAAAATTTGGAATTTTAGTAAAAAAAATATATCATACCATTTTTCTTAATATCATTTTTTAGTTTAAAAGGCCAAAATACATCAGAAAATCGAATATTCATTTTAGTTGGGGACATCCACAACTTTTTTGAAGTTAGTTTATAATAAAATATTTATATTAAATATTTTTAATTGCGCCGAAATTTGGAATTTTATTAAAAAAAATATCATAAAATTTTTTTAATATCTTTTTTAAGTTTAAGAAGCCAATATACATCAGAAAATCGAATATTCATTTTAGTTGGGGACATCCACAACTTTTTTGAAGTTAGCTTAAAATAAGATATTTTAATTATTTATATTAAATATTTTTAATTTCGCCGAAAATTGGAAATTTAGTAAAAAAAAAATAAAAAAAATATCATAAAATTTTTTTAATATCGTTTTTGAGTTTAAGAAGCCAATATACATCAGAAAAATCAAAGATTCATTTTAGTTGGAGACATTCACAACTTTTTTGAAGTCAAGTTAGTTAAGTTATTTTAATTATTTATATTAAATATTTTTATATTATATTTTATATATTTTTATTTTTTGAAAAATCATGATAGTATTAGCTATTAATAAATATTATTTATCAAAAATTGAAGCTAAATGTTTATAAAATAAATAAAAATTATGTTTTTTCTGTAAAACTAAAAGAAATGTGCTTGAAATTAGAAAAAAATATATTTTAAATTATTTATATTAAATATTTTTATATTTTTATATTATATTTTATATATTTTTATTTTTTGAAAAATCATGACTGTATTAACTATTAATTTTTAATAATTTAAAATTGAAGCTATATGTTTATAAAATAAATAAAAATTATTTTTTTTGTCTGTAAAACTAGAAGAAATATGCTTGAAATTAGAAAAAAATATATTTGTACCAGAAAAGTTACATTTTTTTTAAATTATCTTATAACAAAAATACTAGGGTATCCAACCGATTCAATTTTATTCGATTAATCGAGCTTGAAATTAGAAAAAAATATATTTGTGCCAGAAAAGTTACATTTTTTAAATTATCTTATAACAAAATAACTAGGGTATCCAACCGGTTAAATTCTACTCGATTAATCGAAACATTTATTTCGAATATTTGTTCGAATAATGAAAACAAAAACACAATTTTCGAATAACGAATAAATTGTCCCAAATAATCGATATTATAAGTTTTGCATAAAAACACAGAAATTGGCGTGTGGTTTGTATGATAAATTGATCTTAAATAATCACTCTGCTCCATTTTCCATGCATTATAGTCCCCATTACAAAAAAATCAAAATTTTAGAATCTATGGATAAGTTTTTCTTCGATTTTAAGTAAAATTATCGATTTTGTTTTCCAGTCGTTATCATAACTCGAACGAAGAACGATTTATCCAATTTTATTTATAAAAAATACCAAAAAATGTTATTAACATTATTTTAAATTTAATGAATAAGAATTATTCATCAGATTTATCTGTAAAAGAACAATAAGTTCATGGAAAATCGATAATGGCAGGAAATGTTCGGGTGATCAGATCAAATCAGATCTGTTGCGAATGAAAATAAACATTTTCGAAGAAAATCGTTGGATAACCCTTGACATTATTCTCAATTAGGCGAAATGAGCCCTTTTTTTTGGCAAGAATTTAAATTATTTTGTCAACATGGTTGGGGTTTCTTTGCGGAGATTTCATTTCGAACTCCCTTATTGAAAAATATGATTGGCAATATTGAAGTGCTCATGAAAATAAACATTTTCGAAAAAAATCGTTGGATAGCCCTTAACATTATTCTCAATTAGGCGAAGGCTCCTTTTTGGCAAGAATTTAAATTATTTTGTCTTTGCGGAGATTTCGTTTCGAACTCCCTTATTGAAAAATATGATTGTCAATATTGAAGTGGTCTTGGTATTACAATGTTTTGCCTATATAACTCTTAATAATAAGGATTTATTTGTGAGGACAATTGTTCGGTTAATCGAATAACTTTTGACGTCATTATTCGATTAATTGTAAATTCTTTGTTTTCGAACAAACTATTAATCGAATAAATTAAAAGTGCGAATAATTGGATACCCTTTTTTCGATCCACCCTAGCGTCTACTACTAATTACTATTTTTTTTTTTTTTTGAAATTCGGGAAATACAGCTTTATTCTAATAGAAAAGAACATAATTGGAAAATTTCATCAAAAAGCTGAGATAAGAGCCAAAATGTGTGTGTGATCGCTTCACATGAAATTCATCTATATTTCTACTATAATTTCCAAAGGCAACAATTTTTCAAAAATTATTCAAGTTTCCCTCTCAATTAGTTTATTCAAATTATAATTTTTAAGAGGAAAAGCTTGAAATGGTTGTTAATCCTAAACCAATATACAGATAAATGTATGCAATTTAAAGTATTTTTAGCAGATATTCTCCTCTAAGCATTTAAAATAATTTTTGAAAAATTTTATCCCTTGGTAACTTTAGAGTGAATGAAGAATTAAAGACGCCTATTGAATCATCACAGTTTCAGACGTATATTATCCCGTTCAAGTGTATGTATATGGACTGTCGGGCAGTGTTATGTCTGGCGTGTATACCTATAGATGACGGTAAGTGGACTGCAACCAATGGACGACATATTTTCCATTTCATTTATGCTTTAGGATAATGGTATGGAGTCCGATCAACGTCATCTATCGATAAAATATGCACATAAAATTTAATGAGTGCAAATAGATGGCGTTAAGCGGGTTATTAAAGATGATCGATGAATGAATACATCGTACTCGTGTGTGCCCAGAATTTTGTTCTGTCCATCAGCAATGATTTTTGCTAACATTGTTTTGAATAAAAGTTTTTTCCCTAAATTTTATAATTGCTACACAATAAAAAATCATTTTATGACTGTTTTTTGTAAGGTTGCGATGTATCTATATATATAAAATTCAATGTCTGTATGTTTCTCTGTATTTTCTATATAGGACGCCAAACCGGTGGACCTCTTCGGTTTCAAAATCATATGAAGTAAGGGAATAGACAAGAATGAACCCTTGCAACGCCGGGTAAAAAGCTAGTAATAAATAAAAGCAACAATCTTTCACTGTGTTACCAAGGGCTTTAACGCCTCCTCAATGGAAGCAACCTGTGAAACATTTTATTCTACCGACGTCGGTACTGGCCCCAGGCCTTGCAAGACAGCCGAATCCATAGTCTGCAAAGGTCTCCCGCCGTAGCCGAAGAGTGTAGTGTGTTGCACAAACTTCTCTAGCTAAAAAACCCAATCACTCCAATATTCCACAGGACAAAGTCGGTAGAACTCAATACATAGAATTCTTATCAGCAAATTAAAAATAAACTTATACAACAATTTAAATCGACTTGTCATGTTTGGAGAAAGAGAATTAGACCGATCTGAGTGTTTCTTTTTTTTTTTGAATAGAGCGATATCATACTCAGAGAATGATTCCATATTTGATTAAATGTAAAATAAAAATGTAAACACTTTCTAAACCAAATCACAACAAATTTCTGAATCACATAGAAATAATGAAAAAAGAATATCTTTGCATATATTGGTAACAATTACATCTTTCAGCAATTTTTGCTTTTTTTTAAACATGATCCCAAAATATAGTTTGTTTTGTCTTTTTGTTTCACCCAATCAAACCGAATTATCAAGCGTTTTATATACTATATACTATATATATATTCAACATGTGATATTTGATGTAAATGAAATATTTGTGTTTGTTTTTTTATTCATAATAATTTTTGTTTGTTTTCTTGTTTTTATACAGTATAGAAAAAGAGGAGAAAGAAAGAAACTTAGAGCTAAAGAAAAGTAATGTGTTTAGTGGTTTTTTGTTTTATAAAAAATATCTATGTATATGTATGTCCACACTTAAATATCAATGAATTCTAAAATGAAATATAAATATAAAATATTTCAAAAATCAATGTGTTGTGTTTAGCAATTAAGACGACAATGAATTAGAATTAATGATATGGGCGGGCGGGGGCATGAATGATAATGATGATGACAAAAAGAGTTTAAATTTTACAAAAAAAACAACCTCTTCGTTTCTTTTGGGGAAAATTAAGTTAGTGTTGTGTGTCTTTTTTCTAAAGAAAATATACAAAGGCAATCAAGGGGTAGGGCGGCAGGTGGTTTGGATATTCTGCATATAATTTTGAGTGTGTGTGTGTGTTTGTTTCAATATATAAATACACTTTAGTGAGGGGGAGGGAGGGGGCTTCTTAAATTAACACATATTTTGTAAATATGTTTTTTGTTTAGCCTGATTCGAGTTGTTTTGTGTATATGTATATAAAAAATTATCAAAATATAAACATTTTGTAGGAAGAAATGTGTGTTTGTAAGGGGAGGGGGGTGGTGGGGGCAGAAGTGCTAAAAGTTTACATTATTAAGAACAACTTATTAATTCAATAATGTTAGTTAATAAAAAAATTGTACATTGGTAAGTCTTTTGAAAGTTGTTGTGGTTTTGCTTTTGCTTTTCGGTAAAATGTTCTTTCTATAGAGTTTCTTTTCAGTTTTCTCGTTCAGTGTAAATTTGGCGGAATTTGTTTCTTTTTGTTTTTGTTTTCTTTCTCTTTGTTGCTGTTGCTGGCTGGCTTGCTTGCTTGCTTGCTTAGTGTTTGTAAAACTTAATACTAATTTAAAATGAAGAAAAAAAATACATATATTTTTTACATAATTCCAAAATATATGATATACATTAGTTAAATATATAGTAAAATACAGTTAAAGAAGAGCCATAAGTAGTAGTTGTAGTTTCTGTTTTGTTTTGTTTTGCTTTGCTTTGTAAATATTGTTTAGCATTTGTGTGTCTGAGGAGTACTGAGGAAGGTCCGCCTGCAGACTGAATTTTGTTTTGATACGACGATATCATCTCATGTCAGTTGTAGCAGCAGCAGATGATTCACATTCAATATTATACATCATTAATGCGTACTTTTTTTAAACCATTTAAACATTTAACTCCACAACCTTAATTATTTTATATTTAAACGAAAACATCAATTTGGCATATAATTTATTCATCTTTTTTAATAAACTATATTTGAGTGTGCGGGCGAGGGAGGAGAGAGGAAAAAAGAGAAAAGAATTATATTAGCTGAAGTTTTAAATATGTTGTGTACGGAGAGTTTTACTTACCTTTTTGTTATAAATAATACATAATTACATTTATTGGTTCATAGGTGGCATTGGACACATGGGACAACCAGGAGCACCTTTAAAGAAAGTCAAAAGAAAAATTCTAGTAAATGGAGAAAAAAGCGAATTAATAAAATTAAAAAACAAAAAAAGAATTCAAAATAAAAAAATAATAAAAAACAAAAAAAATAAATAAATAAATAAATAAAAAACAAAAAAAGTAAAAAATAATAATAAGAAATAACTTAAATAGGTATGTGATAAAATCGATATTTATTTTAACTTTTTTTTACTATTAAAGGGACTGACATTACAGTATACATACAGTATACAAAGTCGTGTATGAAAATATATGTGGGATTCTTTGCAAAACGGATTCAAAATGTTCTCCCGATTTTTTGCCCAATTTAGAAATTAAATGTTAGTACAAAATGATGTGTAAAGGGGCATGTGGGGCTCATGCGCCGTCTCGGCGCAAAGCGATTGGGATATTTGTGGTGAACAATGGAGGCTAAGTTTTCTAAATTGCAGAGTTTCTGATTTAGTTAAGATATACTGACGCGCGAGGATGCGTTTGAAAGGTAATTTCTTGTGGATTTATATAAATTAATTTATTTAAAACAAAATATATTTTTTCTTGGCAATAAAAAATACAAAAATAATAATATATTTTTTTTTAAGAATTTGAATTTTTAATACGAGATCAATCGAAACGATCTCGCACCAATCGAAAGTTATAGAAGAAACCGTAAGATTGTATTTTCAAAATAAATATATTTGTTCACATACAATTTTTTTTATACAATTTTGAAGGTATTTTTGTAGTTATTAACCTTAAAAATACATTTTAAGATAGATGTAGCTTCTTGTAGAAATTTAAGAAATTTAAAAATATGTATATAAAGTATGTAAACAATTATATCTATTTGGAAAATACAGTCTTAAAGGTTTATTCTATAACTTTCGATACGTGTCAGATAACATGATAATTGTTAAAATCGAAATTCGTTTTTTAAAAAATAAATATTTTTTTTAATTTCTTATTGTAAAGAAAAAATATTTTTTGAAATAATTTCATTCTTATAAATCCATAAGAAAATACCTATCAAACGCATCTGCGCGCTGTCTCAGATGTTATGAAATTTAGAATGATCACCCCCAAACTTCCACCACGCTGCGCGGAAACGACGCAACATAACCCCACTCCCCTTCCGCACAGTATACTGCACTCTATATATGTGCATATCCCCGTCGCCCGGACGCGACATTCTCACGCCGTAAACTGCACCAAAAACAAGAAAGAAACTGAAAAAGACAATCGGCCTTTTTAGTGCGCTTAAAGAGTACTATCGTCAAGATTTAGTACAAATTATAAACAATTTTACATTGAAACGGACGCTACAAAAAACAGAAGTACTTTTGAAGCTCTTGTAGAAATATATAACGTTCAGCGATTTTTTGAGAACTTTGTTTTTCCATATATACATGTAAATGAAGGCCAGAGCATACATTTTGTTCATAGATTTATGAAATATGAGAATTATTTCTTAGATTTTTTAATCAGGTACAGCAGAAATACGGACGTGACAAATATTTCCACACTTAGTAAAAAATATAGTAATTTTCGTTATAACACTTCAACTTTTAATAAAAATAAAAGAGAACAAGTTAACTTCAAGTTTTATAATAAAAAAAGTTGTCGAAATATAGAAAAAATAAAGATAGACCATTTTGGGAGATGCCCATATAAGCTTTATGATCAGCGAAAAAAAAATATTCAAAAAAGAACACTATTTTCTGTGATCCGTTTTGAAGAAAATCTCACATATACGTTTCAAAATATAAAAACGTATCGATTTACATCGCATACCTGAAAATACTCTAAAAATACTAGAACTAGAAAAATAGTGAAAATCTTAAAAATAAACTTGTTTGATCATCTGCCTCAAGATGAACCCCTGCCCCAATCTGAGCTTCTTCTTGTCGTTTTGAATCCGAAGAAACATTTACACGAATTAATTTTTTAGGTCATTCCATACCAAACGATACGATTTCTTTCAAAAGCTCCTGTACTACACTATAAATGTTTTTTAATATGGTTGTCATCCGTCCATTTTTTATTGAATGTGGAATAATTTCTGCCAACTACTATTTCATGGTGATATATATGAAAACTGTATTTTCACAAGCTTTAGGTGGGTAGATGGATGGACAGACAGGCGTCGTGTAATCGACTCAGCTGGTGATTCTAAGACATTAACTAAAATGCTAAATGGTGGGTCTAGCTCGAGGGCCATTGATGTGTGGTTCAATTGATATACGAACATTAAAACATTGGCGAACGTTGGCGCTGATATTATATTATATATTGTAAATAAAATGAATTATTATAAATAAAAATACAATGTTAATGAATTGCAAAATCAGGTATTATTATGGTCTGCCTGCAAAATTAGGTACTATAAGAGTTTTTAGACATAGTTCCGGCAAATGAGTTCCTATTGGCATAACATTTAGTTTAAGAATGAAGGAAATTTCCACGACTTTTTTAGCGGGCGTACTTAATTTCAAAAATTAATGAGAAAATGATATATTCGCGTTTTGGAACTAAAAAAAACAATTTTTGCAATAAATTAATCCTATCTTCTAAGGGTCCAATTTCGTGTAGGCAAAAGTTACCCTGCAAAAACGGGAAACCCCTTCAACCTTTCTAAATATCGCCCATGTGCTGACAACCGCATGATTTCAAATCGCATTTTTTTTTGGCGATTTCGAGTCTCTAAATTTCGCATTTTTACTTTAAACAATTGTTTTCAGTTTTCTTTCTTTACTGGCGGATAAATGAAGAAGATGTTTGGTTAAACATAGCAATTTTAAATAGAAATGTAAAATTTAGAGACTCGAAATCGCCAAAAAAAATGCGATTTGAAATCATGCGGTTGTCAGCACATGGGCGTATGTGTTTTAATTTTAGAACGCTTTTAAAGGAAAAAATTATGTTGATCCAAAGTCATACAAAAAGGGTACTTTTTAATATATTTATTTAAAGCAAACTTTATTTGACACAGTTTTGGCAACATATAATAAAGCTAATTAAACACATTTAAGTAAAAAATCTCTTAAAATGTGTGAAAAATATTTCGACAAATAAATACTTTTTTTTAATTTTCTAAAAAGGAAGTGAAAATCTCTGTCTAATTTCTAAAATGCGATTTTTCAATGTTAATATCTCAAAATAATCCGGCTCCTTGACGAATTTCAATTTTTACAGAACTCAAAAATGTTTTCTAGAACAAATGTTATTGAATTTTGGCCGATTGAATTTGATTCTGAACCATTGTGCGAGTGTCCTTGGCACAAAAGAAAAAAATATTTCTGAAAGGCATGTGTCTGTGAGAAAAAAGGAAGGACATTTGTATGACTGTTATATTAAAACCTGAAACGATGTAGTCCACTTTCACCATAGCTGTTTCTAGTTGAAATATAATGTTTTATTTGCCAAAATTGAAGAACATCGCTTGAAATATACATATATCTAAATCTATCTAAATCGGAACGGATTTAATTTATTTTCACCTCGGATGTTACTATATGAAATATTTGGTGTTGTGCCAAATTTGAAGCAAATCGAGTAAAATATGTGGTTCATAGAGCGGAAAAATCGGGAGCGAAATTTGTATTGTATATCTAAATCTGAACCGATTTCACTCACTTTCAGTCTCTTATTGAAATATACGGTATTGTGCCAAATTTTAAGCAGATGAAGTAAAATATTTGGTTCCTAGAGCGGAAAAAGTAAGTTTCAAATTAAATAGCGCTCGTCCTTGGCCAGTAAAACTCACTTGTGCCAATTTTTTTGTTAAATTTAGACAATAATTGCGACCAGTACTTTGATTACAAGAATAGATGGACAGACAGACGTAAATTGCTAATTCGACTCAGAAAATGATGAGCCGATCTATATAATAAATGGAGTGTAAATGGTGTAATGAAAAGGCTCACTTTGTAGCATACATATTCTGACTACGTTGCGAAACGGATGCGCTGATTCCTGATACCTACCACCTACGCGCTCTCTTTATATTATCCAATGCCATTATTTTCTTTTAAAAACTCTGGCAGTTCAAAAGAAAACTTTCTCCAATGAGGGAAACCACAATTTCCCTTATTTCCCCCCTACAATACCTTGACCCCGCGCCCGCCCTTATAGCTTTCACTCGGCGGCCAACACTTACCATGCATATTGGAATGTCTATGATTATGATGTAGCATAGCTGCAGCTGTTGCGTATGGTGGTGGCATATTTGGCTGTAACGCCGGCGACAACGGTCTATTTAGATGTTGTGGCGGCAGTGGTGGTGGATGTGGTGAAATGTTGCCACCGCTTGTCGGATACATGGGCATATTTTGTCCTCTCATTAAGTATGGAGGTGGTGTTGGTGTTAATGGTGGTGGTTGCTGTTGTTGTGCTGAAGGTGGTGCATTCATTGTGGGTGGTGTTGCAGGGTGCTGTTGTTGTTGTTGTAATGTATGCAGTTGTGGTGACAATGCACGTGTATTGCACTGAGTATTTATGTTACGTGTAGCTGCTGTATTCGAAATCTGCTGCAACAGTCGACAATCGGCCGCTGTGTATACCGACGATGAAGAACTTGTATCATGTTGGGCATACGAGCCATGCCCACTATCATTTGAGGATACCGATCCTATATGGGGAGAAGCAACGAAGAGTGGAACACAGAATTGAAGTGGTTTTTTGTTTCTTGTTTTGTCTTTTGTTATTGCTTTTCTTTTTTTTTGTTTAGTGTTTTGTTGTGGTTTAGTAAGTAAGAGTGAATCAGTGATGTGCAAAGTGAGTCTAAAGAAGAGAAGAGTCTGCTGTAATCCAATTTCAAACGAAAGTGAACTTGAGTTCGCAGTCACAGGGACAACAATGAATAGATTTTTTTCTCTCATTCTCATTCTTGTTTTTGTCTCATCTGTAATTGCAAGCAAACTCAATTACCACTTTTCGATCAAACGTGAATTGCAGAACACACACTCCTCTCTGATAGATAGGTGATTGATATATAGTGTTGATTGATAGTTGTGAAAAAGATGTTAGCACCACACCATAAAAGAGTACAAGTAGTATAAATGTTGTAGTTGTTTAGGTATTTTCTTTATTAGCAATAGCACTTTCTATGCAGCTCTATTTCAATTTATTTTCAGTTGCTTTTCTTTTCTTTTACCAACCAAAGCCATTCCAATATGCATGTTTTTCTACTTAGGTGGGGGAAGGACTATTAAAATCGTAATATGTAATGTAGACTAAATAGTTATAGCATTAAAGTGATAGAAGCTTGAGAAATCATTGGTTAGAATAAACTAATTGATTATACTAAGGGGAAAAGGTGTTGATATGATGAATATGAACTGAGAGCGCAAAATTGTTGCATCTGATTTTTGTACTTTACACCACTCGGTGTACATTAGACCGACTCACTTGTGGAGCCAAGAAAACTAAAAAAGTTATCCCTGAAAATCAAGTTTGGATGTATTCTGACTATTCCGGCTCTAGAAACGTCTGCTGGCGATCTCAATCGTTTTCAAATCAATGTATTACTTCAAATTTGATCCAAAATGTTGTATACATGTTGATGCATTATAAAACTTGCAAAAAAAAGTGGGTCTACATTCAGTATTGGGTAAAAAACTCCCAGATTTAGAGGTAGTTTGAAAACGGTTTAGCTCGCCAACCGAAATATTGATTATACTAAGGGAAAAGGTGTAGAAAATATGAAATGAGGGCGCAAAATCGTTGTATCTGATTCTTGTACTTTACACCACTCGGTGTACATTAGACCGTGAAGACAAGAAACGTAAAAAAGTTACACCTGAAAATCAACTTTGGATGTATTCTAATTATTCTTAAAATATTTCGGCTCTGGTAACATCCGAGCTCAATCGTTTTCAAATCGAGATCCAAAATGTTGCATACATATTGATGCATTAAAAAACTTGCAAAAAAATTGGGTCTAAATTCAATATTGAATAAAATCTCCCAGATTAAGAGGTAGTTTGAAAAAGGTTTAGCTCGCCAACCGAAATATTTTAGAAACAGCACCTTCCGAAAGTCCATATTACACTTGAACCGAAGGATATACGTTTGAAACTGTAGAAAAATTTGAATTAATTGACGTTTTCAGTTTTTCATTTCCTCATCCTGTTGTCCCTTAACCCGTTAACGCCCTCTGCCCCCATATGAGGACACCTATTTAGTACAAAACATATGAACATCAATTTTTTGGGCGTTAGTGGGTTAATATGACTGCAAAGTTTCAAAGTATAGCATTTTTCTAATTTTTTTAAATACTTATTAGCACCCTACGATAGCGATATAGGTGTCAAATTAAAGAGAGGAATGTCTTTTAAAAATACTTTAAATTTGATGATTCTAACTTATTAGTTTAGCATTAACAATCACTACATATTTTCCCATTTAATTTATTTAGTTTATTGATATTTTACTTTTTAAGGGGAAAACATGAAATGGTTGTTAATACTAATACAGATATAATCATGAAATTTAAAGTATATTTAGAGGATATTCTCCTCTTTAAGTTGGCAGTTATATATTGCCATTATGTATTAAAGACAATTATTTGAAAAATGTTATCCTTTGAAACTATCTAGTCCCTTTAAGGGGCAACAGGCAAAGCAAAACCTGAAAACGCCAATAAACTCGATTTTTTCTATAGTTTCAGACATATATTATTACGGTTCAAGTGTAACGATTCTTTTTTTCAAAACATATAAATCTTCATTTTCAGAAGCAAAATCGAGAAAAATATCTGGTTTCTAGAGCGAAAAAGTAAAATCGAGAGTGGCATTTGTAACTAAATCGGAACCAATCTGAACCATTTTCACCACAGACGTCTCTAGTTGAAATATAAGGTGTTGTATCAAATTTGAAGAGCGTCGGTTGAAAAATGTAGTCTCTAGAGCAGAAAAACTCATATCGGAAGCACAATTTGTATGTGAGGTATATCTCAATATGAACCTATTTGCTTCAAATTAAATAGCGTTCGCCTTGTGACAAATTTCATTGGAATCGAACAATAGTTGCGGCCTTTACTTTGATTACAGAAATAGATGGACAGACATTGCTAAATCGACTCAGAAAGTGGTTCTAAGCCGATCTGTATAATAAACGTTTCCTTTTGGATATTACAAACAAGTGCACAACAAAGACATAATCTCCCCTATCGGGAATATATTTTCCCTGGAAATGAATTGTTCCCTTGAATTTCCAATCGTGATTTAAGGCATTTTTTCGAGTTTCTTCTGCTTTTTTAATTCGATTTGATTGTCTTATTTCTATTACAAGGCAAGGAAGTGAAACCTCTTCCCTGGTTATATTTATATATGATTCTTACGCCTGCAGGAGAATAGAAAATTCCACGTGAACATATTCCCGTTTTATTCGCGATAAGGGTGAATATCCTAGTGGAGGTTATAAATATCCGATTATAGCTTTTCGTACAATTATTGTAAACTATATGGAGACATGAAAGATGTGTTCACTAAGTTTAAACCCGTCAAAATGTCCCTACGACATTGAGATTGAAATGGATGAACGTCAACAAGCAATGACAATTGAAACAATGAAACAGACATAAGTGTTTCTCTTATGTGACAAGTGTGACATGTGGAAGCCTAGGAAGTAGTGTGTCGCGGCTCGATTACATGAGTTTACAAACATTTTGTTGAAGGGCTATGCATCATTCACTCTTCTGATGTATTTTGGCTTTCTAAGCTCGAAAACGGCATTAAAAATTTTTTAATGGATAACTTTTAATTAAATAATTTAATTGGAATACAAAAGAACTATGCCAGTCCGATCACACAATGTAACAAAAAAATTGTGTCTAAGTCAATTGTTTGTGTGTATTGAGGATTCATAAAAATCAACACACATTTTTTTATGAATACTTTTTTTAATTTTTTACTAAAATTAAAATTTTCCTCGTAGGTACCTTTAATATTGTAATAAAGGGTGATTTTTTAGCTATTATCTTTTTGGCAACACTGTTTTAAACAGCTGACGCGCGTTTCGTGTTTTGTTTCACTGCCAAACATCTTCAGTTTGGTCTATAATTTAACCATGAATCGTCTTACAAACGAACAACGCTTGCAAATTATTGAATTTTATTATCAAAATGCGTGCTCTGTTAAGAAAGTTCATCGCGCGCTTCCATTTTATGGTCAGTTTAATCGACCCACTGAAGCGGCTATTCGGGTTATTGTGTCTAAATTTCGCACCAAATTTACATTGTTGGACATTAAACCACCAACACGCTTACGTAGAGTGTGAACTGAAGAAAATATCGCAGCTGTATGGACCGTACTATCGATTCAAATAAAGATTTCATGCATTTTTCTGAATTTTATGTGTTTTTTTTGAAAAACTTTCCTATAGCTTTTAAAAAATCACCCTTTATCATTTTGGAAATATTCCAATTTTTATCGAGTACAAAGGTACTCTCAAATGATAGTTCGATCACACCTGCGGCAATGTTAATCACACTGTGCAACAAAAAAGAAAAATTTTGTGTCTAAGCTGATTTTTTGTGTGTATTGAGGCAAGCTGATTCATAAAATCAACACAAAAATGTTATATGGATAACTTTTTTTAATATTTTACTAAAATTAAAATTTTCCTCGTAGGTACCCTTAATATTTCTACTCTCATTTTGGATATATTGGTCCGATCGAACCCGTTTATAAAGGTAATAATTATGCATACACATGTTGCGAATAACACTTTCGCATAGAAGCAGTGGTTTAGGGAAAAAATATTTTTTTTGAACAATTTATTTTTGCTGGCACGAAAGTCATAAAAAATCGGAAAAAGTATTTTGATTTAATTTTTAATATTAATCATTACCGCAATCATTAACGCAAAAAACATGTTTTTTCTGTAAAAAATCTATGGATAAATGTAAAAGTTATGATACTCTTTGTAGACGCAAAAGATTAAAAAAAATCATGATTTTTTAATTTTTGTTTAAATAGCGCGAAAAGTCCCATTACAAATTATATAAAAGAATATATTATTTTAATTTGTAATAACTAAATAACTGTAGAAGAAATATAGTTCTTCGTTAAGATGATTACAAACTAAAATAAAATGCTGTTATCTGATTTATAAAGGGATATTTCCCGCTATTTTAAAAAATACGATTTAAAACATATTTTTTCTTCTACAAAGAGTTTCATAATTTTTACATTTACCCATAGATTTTTTACATATAAACATTGTTTTTCCGCGATAGAATATTAGCTATTAAAAAAATAAAACAAAATACATGTTCCTACTTTTTTATTTTTATGTTTTCCGTGCCAGAAAAAAAAATATTTTTTAATCCTGTTACTAAACCGCGAATGTCAAATTCGCAATATTTGTAGCCATTATGAGTACCTTTAATTTAACATATAACCGGGTGTTATATTTCCAAAATGAGAGTACTAATATTTAAGGCGCCGTCGTCGAAAATTTGAATTTTAGTAAAAATCAAAAAAAAAATCTTAAACAATTTTGTATTGTCTTTTTCCAGTTTAGAAAGCCAAAACACACCACAAAATGTTATAAATGATCCCCTTCGACAAAATTATTGATGCATAGTTTTATAGGTTTTTTTGCTGGCACAAAAAAGCACATAACAAATATGAAAAAAATCGGGGAACATATTTTGTTCCATTTTTTAATAGCTACTATTCTAAAGAAGAAAACAATCTCTACATGTATAAGATCTTTGGATAAGTGTAGAAGTTATGACCCTCTTTGTAGACCCAAAAGAATCATGATTTTCTTATAAATAGCGCTTTACAAATTATATAACAGTATATTTCATTTTATAATAGCTGACATCTTAACAAATAAAACAAGACCTGTTGGCAGCGCACAAATCAACAATTAATTGTATATAATAAAGTAGATCCAAATTAAACAAATTAAAATAGTAGTTAAATTAAACATGACGACCTTCAACTGAGCAATCTCTTGTTAAACGGAGAGTGAGAGAGAGCAAACTACTTCTATGGAATTCTATGAAATACATTAAACCTTTTGCCTTCTTAAACTTAAATCAATATCTACGTTAATAGCTTGTTTTACGTTTCAACTAGTAACTAATTCATAATAAAACTATGTAGTTGTACGAGTTAAGTTATTTTTGTTGTTGTAGTTAGTAAGAAAGAATAATATATATATATGTAATAGCTGGAAACTACAAGCCCCCATATATCAAAATCTACTTTATAATTAAATTAAATGAAATAAAATAAAATGAAAGAATTTCGTTTAAAAATTATGACAACTTACCGGAGGTAACAGATTTCCTTAAAGGCAAATCACGAAATGTGGTAACACTACTACTTTCTAAGTTTAAATCCACCGAAGGCAAGGGAGGTGGTGGAGCTGGAGTATCTGAATGGGAGCGTTCGTGTATGGAACGTACCGGGGGTGGGATCATTGTGGCTGAAAGCGTAAGCAAAAGGAATTACATATAATTTTAAATCAACTTGTTTGCGCTTCGATCTTACACTAACCTGGCATGGAATTGCTACTGCCCGAGACCAGACGTCGATGCGAGCAAGGACTTGGTGTGGGCGTGGAGGCTGACGTCAGGGCCACGGTCACACCCGCCGCATTGACATTGAAACCGTGTGGGTGTAAATGCGGATTACTCAGCAGTGGTATATTTCCGGGCAGCGTGGCTGGCGGCCTGGGGAATGGCTGGTGTGGCCGTATTTTGGTTGACTCCGACAGCGAGAGGATCTTTCGCACTGCTTGTGGCGACGCTGTGCCAAATTTTGGACAATTTGGATTCATGTTGCGTCTATTATCGCTGGTCGATGAGGTGGAGCTGGTGGTGGACAGTGTCGGCGATGAGGGATGACGTTTACGCAGCGACAGCGACGAATTGGGTGCCGACGATGAATTGGATGTGTGCGAATAAATGCTGAGTTGATCACCGCCCGTTCGCGAAGAGTTGCCGCCATGCTGTGACGAGGTGGAATTGGTGTTAGTGTGCGCCGGTTCACATTCCAGCGAGAATTTGTGTAGGATATCTTCATCGTTGATAATTTTCAAATTGTTCAGATATGCCTTGACTCGTCGCACCATTTGAGCCTCTTCGAACATTTTCTTGGGATTAGGAGCAGCGGTGGACTTTTTCCTACGCTTAATGGTGGCATTGCCCGCATTGGCGGCTATCAAAGTGGGTCCCTGGTTGTTGGCTCCTTGAGAGGTGGACATTTGATTTAGCGAGAACATGGCATTCGATGGTGACTGGCCCTTCAACTCCAATATGGCCAGCAGATCGTAGGGCGAGGAACACATGTGCGACAGCAGGCGCACCTCCTTGGCAATCATACGCAGTTTTTCAAAGTTTATCAGATCCTCTATTCTCGTGTCGTTGCCCAAATGTATGAAGGTCAGATCTTTACGCACTATGGGATAGAAGGGTATGATGGGATGTTGATTAAGCAGCTCCGAGGACACCAACTGTCGGTATTTGGACATATTCCTAGAGGGATCCATGAGATCTTGCAGATCGGAGAATAGCCGTTGATACTTCGACGGTAATTTCTCCCATGTTTGGCGCAAACGATAAACGGCCGCATGCCCCAGTCCCGAGATAATGGCAAACATTGAGTTGAAATTGCGACACTCTTTGCAATGGCGGGCGATTTTGATGAACTGCTTGACAATCTTCATGCGCCGCACGATGTTATGTTCGCCGCAGATCTCAGTGACCACCCAGAACATTTCACGGTTGACAAGCTCCGAAAATTTACTCAACATGGGCACACCATATTTGGTTTTCAAATTGAATAGATCATCGACATATTCGGTGGACTCTATTTGCCGGAAGATGGTAAAGTCTTGCAAGGTCAGCTGTATGGCCAGTTCGTAGGCATTGAGTTGCAGGAAATGTACATTTGACTCTCTTACTAATTCCAAGGCCAACTCATCGGGCACCAACGTCTCCGAGATGCCATTGGTCTTCAAGTAGTAACGTGAAGCGAAACCGATACGTTCGGCCAGGTTTTGCAGTTGGTCGGGCAGTCGTCTCTGCTTGACCATGCCTCCCTCGCCCACACTAACCTCACACAAGGAGAAATTCGAACTGGGATCGTGGATGCCGAATTCCTGCAGCGCCAACATAACCACCTCGTGGGCTGTTGTTTCTTTATTGATAAGCAAATATTTACACGTTTGATCGGCTTTGAACACCTTGAGCACATGTTCCGGATAGTCCGGCACCAGACTACCCGTTGTTGAAACCGCCGATGGCCGGTGGACCGAAGCCGTTAGATAATTAGTAGGGTTTAGCGTCGATGTGGCCGAATTATTATCCTCGTATTGTAAAGACGTTAAATCTGGATTCGATTGTGATTGATACAGTCTACCGCCACCGCCTCCATTTGGACCCGACGACGAAGCACTGCTCAGAGAGCCGGACTTGTGCTTATCGGAGCAGGCTACATTCAGCAGAGCATCACTGGAGTCATTGAGATTGGAAGCCTGTAGGCCGGTGACATTCTTGTGCAGCAAATTCATTTTGGCCAAAGCCTTTTGAAGCCGTCTCTTGGGGGCCAAAGTCATAAAGCCACCGCCTTTGGAGGAGTCACCACCACCACCCTGCATGCCATTGGAATCCTTTTTCGCCGAAGCATTCACCGATTGCAGTAGATTGTTCATGAAATTTGAGGCCATATTGCCGGATGACTGCACCGGTGTACCGGGGCTGGGTATACCGCGATCGGTTTGATCCTCGCCGCCCACCGAAGAGTGCAGCAGCATATCAACCGAACTGAGCCGCACTATGTGCGCCCGATTGGCGGCCGCCACCGCCGCCGCTGACATGTCATCGTTGGTGGAATCGGCCCGACCATGCAGCTTGGCCACATCGTTGGCACAAATTCGACGAGGACTACGCAGTGACTTCGAACCCAAGCCCGTCATATTGCCATTGGCTGAATTGAGCCCGCCACTGGCGGTCAACTCCACGGCCTGCATCATTTCTTTGAAACCTAGCAGATTACTCTTTACCGTTATGCTGAGATGGGTGGAGCCCATTAGGATCTCCAAAGCCCGTTTGCTCGTAACATGCTCGAAGCTTTGACCATTCACTTCGTGAATTTGATCGCCTCTCTTCAAGCCAGACTCCTGGGCTTTCGATGTTCGCTCCACATGTGATATGTAAATGCCACAGCCACCAGTGGCTACACAGGCACCACGCATTTCATAGCCTCCAATAATGTTGAAATTTAATGTTTCGTCACGCGATGATCTGGTTAGGGTGCACGACCGATTGCGAGCCTTGGCCGCACAAGCGATGTGCAGCAGTCTCAATTGACTCAATAGCTTTTTGCGTTCTAAGCCCGCCTCAAATATCTCCAGGAATTCCATCATTTCGTGGTCAGCTTCGAAATCGGTGAAATGATTATTGACCCACAGCAGAACCACGCGGGTAACACGATCTCTGATCTCTTGCGCCGTAGCATGGCTGGCAAATTTCGGCACGGGCTCCACACTATTTATGTCGGCCTCAAACCAATTCAAAAGTTTCTGCGTAACTTCTTGGGAATTTTTAATGAATATGCGATGGGTGAGCAGGAAATCCTCCACATAGAACGGATCGGTCATGGAGTTCTCCTCCACCAGCTGTTGCAACAAACGATCCGGCGTGCCCCGAATAACCACATGACCGCGTTTGGCATTTGCTCCGTGAGCAGCACTTTGTGCCGCCGAAGCTCCCGTCGCATCATTGCTGCCAATTTGTCGCAGTTCGGTGACCATCACCACTCGCCCCTCCTCATCCTCGTGACGTCGCGTATTCTCCTCGCCCTGATGCTGGATGCGATAGTAGTCCGTCTGGGTGATGCACACAAACTGGCAATCATCACATTTGGTCCGCATGACACCCTTGTGATACAATTTATCCATGGTGGGCAGTATGCCAAATGAATCGCCCACTTGCAGTTCATCCCGTTCACCGTTGGCATGCTCAATCTCCACCACGCCATTAATGAGGACAGACCATGAGTCTAGTTCTTCGCCATCGGACATAACCACCGTGCCTGCCTTGTCGACCACGGCAAAAACCATGACAGAACACAGGGCTCGCCGCACGGCCAGTGTGATGTTGGTGAAAGCCTTAAGGCCTTGTGTGAATTCGAGCAAGATCTCCACATCTTCTTCGGTGCGTTCTGAAGGGTCTTTTTCCAAACAATCGCGTACTGCATCACGGACATTTAGGCTCTGCAATGAGGGAGAATGAAAAAGGGAAAGCCAAAGAGATTGGGTTAATATTGTTAAAATTGTGCAAGAAAGCGGGTTTGTTTTATCTGAAACTCGAATCTAGGCTAGAAATGAAATGGAAATATTGTGTTAACCCAATTGTATATTATTTGGGGAAACAGGAAAAGAAAATAAAAAATGAGAAAGTCGGAGAAAAGACAGAAAAAATGAAGAAAACTTGGAAAGTGAGTGGTGCCTCATGAACTTTTGCCAAAATTCAAACAAACAGAGATGTAAATATGACGAATCTCGGCAAAAAAATTGGTAACATAAAGTTACCCATATGCTTCTAGGAGGAGTCATTCATTCTCTCTTTTCTATTTAGATCTATTTGCTGCCATTTTTTCTTTACATTCGAAATTTGCATAAAATATTCTAAGTCTAAGACTAAAAACGATCGAACAAAGGTGATGAAAATTACTTTTACCTTTAAATTTTCACTTTTAGTGATTGATTGTTTTAGTTTTTGTTTTGTTTTATTTATTTTATTTTGTTTAAGATCTTTATGCACCTTCATTCACCTAAAACGATATGTTCGATATCTGTACCACTGGTATACAATCAATCAATATCAATGGGTTGGACGACGACGGGATTGAACGAAATATGGTTGAAGACTAATTTATGAATGATTTCGATTTTCTTTCTTAACATCTTTATAAATAGTAGAACCATTAAAAAATTAAAAACAACAACAGTGAGCGTAATAATTTGCGATTAAGATTGATCGAAAACCGAACGAATGAAAATACATTATTATGTGGAACATCTATCTACACAAAAAGAAACCTCTAAAAGAAGAACCATAATAATATACATCATATAAGAAGAGATAAAAAGGTTAGGAAACGTGGAACATATGTATGAGAATATATTATATATTATTAACTAACGTATCGAACCGATTAATCGAATAACTTTGCTCAAATATTTGTTGGAATAATGAAGAACTCATTCATTTTCATGAATAACTCGAATAATTTGTCACAAATAATCAATTATAAAGGGTGATTTTTTAAGAGCTTGATAACTTTTTTTTAAAAAAAAACGCATAAAATTTGCAAAATCTCATCGGTTCTTTATTTGAAACGTTAGATTGGTCCATGACATTTACTTTTTGAAGATAATTTTATTTAAATGTTGACCGCGGCTGCGTCTTAGGTGGTCCATCCGCTTAGTCCAATTTTGGCATTTCCACGTTTTTGAGTAACAGAGACCCAATTGGTGCGAACGGCGACGAATCGAAAATTGGTGGTCATCATTAACACTGGCCGATACAGCTGCGATATTTTCTTCAGTTCGCACTCTACGTAAGCGTGTTGGTGGTTTAATGTCCAACAATGTAAATTTGGTGCGAAATTTAGTCACAATAGCCCGAATAGCCGCTTCAGTGGGTCGATTAAACTGACCATAAAA
Organism: Polietes domitor; assembly: GCA_947397865.1. Lineage (NCBI taxonomy): Eukaryota > Metazoa > Arthropoda > Insecta > Diptera > Muscidae > Polietes > Polietes domitor. The sequence continues at coordinate 161,111,891 of OX377619.1, read as the reverse complement.
TGGAAGCGCGCAATGAACTTTCTTAACAGAGCACGCATTTTGATAATAAAATTCAATAATTTGCAAGCGTTGTTCGTTTGTAAGACGATTCATGATGAAATGTCAAAGCATACTGAGCATCTTTCTCTTTGATACCATGTCTGAAATCCCACGTAATCTGTCAAATACTAATGCATGAAAATCCTAACCTCAAAAAAATCACTCTTTATATGTGGATCCAAGTTTTAAGCTAAAGAAAAAATATTGAAATTCCCATTGGGTTTGTTTTATAAATCGATTTAGAAAATTGGTGCAATAGTTTCCAACGACTAATTCATGCATCTATACAATTTGAAAAAATTATTCAAATTACAATCACGTTGTCGAAGGACGGCATATAACATTTTCTGATGTATTTTGGTGTCCTAAAGTCGAAAACGATGTTGTTTTTTTATTAAAGTACCAATTTTCGTCGGATATACATTTTTGTCTAGTACTATATTTTTGGGAGTATTAGTCCCCCCTCTCTTATGTTGTATTAGTACGACAAATGTTGTGTTAAAAAATGGATTTTTGCATATACCCAGTCAGGAAAATACGTACGGAAAAGTTAAGCGTATTCAGACGGTAGGATATGTCAAGAATAAAGCGCTCTGAAAGCCTCAAAATGCTAACACCGATTTACTGTCGAAGAATGGTATTTTAGGACGTTTTTATAGCGTCTTCGAAACACTCTTTGAAGTGCTTTGCAAATGAATAAATGAGCTGTTTGAAAGGCCCAAAATGATAACACCGATTTACGGTCGTAGGATGGTATGGATGGACGTTTTTAAAGCGTCATCGAAACACTCTTTGAAGTGCTTTGCAAATGAATAAATAAGCGGTCTGAAAGGCCCAAAATGATAACACCGATTTTTGAAGGGCAATATTTTTAGAGATTTAACAGAATTTTTTAATTATCCGATTTCCTCTACCAACATTGGGATGTTAGTATACAAAATGGTAAAAGTTAAGTGTATTCTTATCAATTGCTATAACACTTTTACATTTATGATAATAAATGAAATAATAATTTTAATAAAACTTAACAATACAAAAATGTCTCCCATTTCATTTTATGCACAACCACACCCAAAGTATTTTTGGAAATTTTATAAAACGGTTTTAATATTATTTTACAGTGTTGTAAAATGTTAAGATTTTTCATTTCATTTTACGAACGATTGTAAATTTTGCAAAACAAGTACTTTTAAAGCAAAACAAGTACCCAAAAGCGTCTAAAATCTGCGTACGCTTTTTTTGGTTTTGTCCATAATTTCTGACTGGGTACATATTTGAAAACTATGTATAATTTTTGAATTTACGTCCAGCGATCCTATTTCACACTTATTTTATTCTGATAACTTGGGAAGTAACATTTTATAAACGGCGAAATAATGGAATTTGATAACACGATGTACCATAAATGTAGAAAACTTTTTAAACACGGCTAAAATAATAGTGAAATAGGATAAACGTTGGCTGTAAAGTCCAAATTTGTGAAAAGTGTCTTTAGAAAAAACACGAACAAACGTATTTTTTTAAAATCGTGCTTCTTTTGGCGATTTATCGAGCTAAACTAAATTTTATTACAAAAATAAAATTACATCGGAGAATGTCAAAAAAAACACAACTTTTCAACGTTCAAACGTTTTTGAAATTTTAAAATATTTAATTTTTTTATTAAAATTACAATTGTGGTCAAAGGTAGCCCTATTATTTTTGAAGTATAAGCCCGAGAGTGGCGACTATTACCTTAAATTTAAGGTAATTATGTGGGCTACAAATGTTAAAAAGTCTCTTTCACGTAGAAGCAGTGGTTTAGTAGCAGTCGTTAAAAAAATATTGAAAAACAGTGTTTCTTTTCTGAAAAGAAATCGATTTTTCTTTTGAAAAATATAATAAAAATATATCTGAGAATGGCAAAGCATTCCACAGTTCCTTTTTAAAAACACGTTGTTGAAAATCAAAATTTGACTAAAATCAACACACCCTAATGTTACAAGAGACATTGGTTCTTAATAAACATGCAAAAAATCAGCCTGATCCGTTTGATAGATGGCGAAAAATTATAAAATTGAAAAAAAAAAAGATTTTTCTTTTGACGATTTACCGAGGTAAACTAAATTTTATCACAAAAATAAAAATATATCTGATAATGACAAAGCGATCCACAGGTCTTTTTAACTACATGTTTTAAAAAAAATGTCTAAAATCAACACACTCTAATGTTACAAGGGACATCGGTTCTTAATAAAAATGCAAAATATCAGCCGGATCCGTTGGATAGATGGCGAAAAAATTATAAAACATAAATGTCATGCATACAAATCTTTTTTAGTCATATCTCCCGCAAAAATGGAAAATTTTGCAAAAATGGAAAATTTTGCAAAAATGGAAAATTTTGCAAAAATGGAAAATTTTGCAAAAATGGAAAATTTTGCAAAAATGGAAAATTTTGCAAAAATGGAAAATTTTGCAAAAATGGAAAATTTTGCAAAAATGGAAAATTTTGCAACAATGGAAAATTTTGCAACAATGGAAAATTTTGCAAAAATATCCACGTTGTATGTTTTCGTTTACCGAGGTCTATCAAAAATCGCAGTTGTTTTGTCGAAAAAGATAGATCTTCCGAAAAAAAATATGGACGAATTTTAATCCTAGTATTTTTGTATAATTTTTGTATTTTGTATGACGTGTAATTTTACTATTTAAGCGTAAAGAGCTTTATTTACAACTTTGATGTCTTTGGTGACCCCCACTGAAAATTTCCGGCAAATTTTTTCGTAGAACATGTCCTCTTTGAAAGGACTTGTTTGATTTTCTCGAAAAGAAGGTCAAATTGAGCCATAAAAAGTGGAGCTAAAGGGTTAAAATCTTCCACAAAAATTATCTTCATAAAGTTTTACAATATATAGGGTGTTTTTTATTGAAGTATAGAACTTCGAATTGAAATAAAACACAAGAAAATCGTTTTAATGTCCATCAATTTGGCTTTATTGGAAGGATAATTTTATGCCATTAATGTTTAAATATGATTTCGGGCATGTGGCCGCCGCGGCTGGCTCGAATATAGCCAATTCTACAGGTCCAATTTTCCAAAGCTCCAATTGCTGTGCACGGTGGCAAATCGATTCATTCGGGTCCTCTTCAACACTTTTCAACATAGAGTAAACGTAGTGTGAAAACGATCCATGGTTAACCGAATTAATTGCTCTGATGGACGATTATGTCGACCATAAAATGGTGAACTTCGCGAACTGAACCATTACTTTCGAAATAAATTTGCACGATTTGCAAGCGTTGTTCTTTTGTCAACCTGTTCATGATGAAATGGCAAACCAAACTAAATATTAATCACTTGACAGCTGATAAAATGGCCGCCAGTTAAAAAAGTGATGCCAACTTAAAGTTCTATACCCCAATAAAAAACACCCTTTATGTAGTTCTGGCAATAAGAATTCCCTCAGCCATCAACTGAAAATTAAAAATTTGACCCACTGTAAAAAGAAATTCTATAAAAATTATCTTCTCAACAGAATTATAATTATTATCTTCCCTTTCAGAATTATAGGGTCGCTACTCTGTTTCAAAAATGTTGTTGGACAGTGTTTTTAATGAATATAAAAACAAGTAAGAAAACGTCAATCGGATAAACCGACTTATATATACCCTCACTCTCAGAGAACATATCTATGGAAATTACTTAGAGCCGGGTGATTTGTGTGGAAGAAGAAGGTTCGTGGCATATGGTCCTAACTTCCACATTTATAAAATAATTTTAAAAAACATAATCAAATATCAAGTCATAATGGATTTCAGGCACCGGAAGACAATTGTGTGGGAGATACAAGAAGGGACGTGGTAAAATTGATTTGAATTAAACTGATTGTAAAAATATTTTCAAATATCAAATTTCAAATGAATTTGACTATCCGTGTGAATGTTACACCGGTTTTATTTTAAACAAAGCTTACGCCATTTTGTGTGGGAGGTACCACAACGGGAGTGACAATATCACCCATATTCCACACGAATGCAACATCTGTAAAAGCATTGCCAAATATCAAAGTTCATAGTATTCCGATCATCCATATAGAAGTTATAACAGCTTAAATTTTAAGTAGTTTGTTGTGATTTTTGTGGGTGGTACTAGAAGAGGCGTGGCAAACCCGTCATATTTAGTACACTTAAAGTGTTTAATAATATTTTATCAAATACCAAAATATAGGTGATTCCGAATATCGGTGTGGAAGTTACAAAGATTTTAATTTAACACAGGAATATGGTCCATTTGTGTGGGAAGTACCAGAAGGGGCGTGGAAATTTTGCCCATCTTCGAACTTAAAATAAGTTTGGGGGAAGTACTATCATGGGCAAAGTTTGACAGTTACCTTGTACACCAGCCAGACAGACAAACGGCTCAAACATCTTAAAAAGTCGTGAAACGGATTTGGTCCAAAGATACTTAGGGTCTTAAGTTACTCCTTCAATGCGTTACACTTTTTGTCTGTCCCAAATCTCCCTCCTACTCTGTAGAGTGAGGGTATAAAAAGTTCATCAAAACATAACATTTCGGAAACGTACTGAATAAACAACTTCGTAGAGGACTGTGAAAAATGGCGCCTTGACGAATACACTGTTAAATGAATTTTATGATTCATTGCTTCAGCCATTTTATCCCTTTCCCCGTATTCACCAAAAACGAACGAATATCAAAAAATCTCATATTTTTCGCCTCTATGAAGTCAGAGGGCATGACAATCTAAAGTAAATACAAAATAACAAACTGAACAACTCTAAATGTTAGGTGTTGTTGAGGATATTTTCTGTCTTTGTTAGGGAAAATTGTTTGCCTCTGTATCGATTTGACCAAATTGCAATTCCAAATCATCTTCAACTATTAGACGTATTCATGGATAATTTGAATGAACTCATGGGCAATTCTTAATATTGATTTGATCACTCTACTCTGCTTTAAAAATGATTGTCCAACAGGGAAATTTTAAAAACAGCAAGTGTAGATTCAAACAGAATATTAAATAAATCTTAGAATCAAAACAGTCCACACTGTACACTCTCTAACTAACAATGGCTTCTAAAAAAATTGAATGAAATTCACATAACAATGAATATTTATCAAAAAAAAAGAGAAAAAAGATGAAAACAATTTAACGATATATTTTTCGACTTCCCTTTTAAAGAGAACCTTCAAATTATGTAAACAAAAATTACCAAGATCACGCAGCAAAAGAGCAAAAGATTAAAATGATTTATATTATTTGTGTATTTCCTTTCATATTAAACAGTTCTGCACCGGAATCTTTTCAAAAGCATCACATAACAATTGATTAAAATGTGTACACGAGACTACATGACGGCGGCAAATTATTTTTGACCCCTATTGCCCAAAAAATAAAATAATAATAATAAAAACGTACACTTGAAATTTGGGATTGTTATGTTTTGTGCGATGGTGGTTGGTTGGTGGGTTATCATAATTTGCGCTATATTTTTTTCGCTACAAATCGTTATAATTTTACGATAGTTATTTTTTGTTGTTGTTTTTATATAACAAACAAGTTGTTGGGGCTGCCATGGCTGCAGATCTGGTAAATTATGTGGTAAATTGTTTAAATTGCACCCAATATGAGCGATGACAACAGACAGAGACGAGGGTTTTGCTGCCTTCTTCGCTTCAACTACTCCACCAACACCACACCATCTCCCAATAAACACACAATGGGCAAATAAATAGCAATTTACAAAAACATAGTACAAATGACAACAATAGCAATAGCGATCAACAGCAGTAGCAAAAGTCAGTAGTAAATAAAATGAAATAAAATAAAAATAATAACAATAATAATGGCGATGGTGTGGTGTAGTGTAGCGTAGTGTAGTGTTGAAGTGTAAAAAACCAACACACAAGAGATTAACCTAAAGTGGGACAATGAACGTAAAATAGCGAAGAAAAAATATAGTAACAGTATTAAACGTAGGTATGTGTATTATGAACAACAACAGCAACAAAAAAAAACTGAAACACAAACCCCACACACATAGTCCCCGTCGTCATGTGTGTGAATGAATGTTGTGTTATGAGAGTTCTCGGTCGCACGGTATGGAGCTCAGCGGCGATGTTGCCGGCTAGTGAAATGATTGTGCCGACACGGCTATTGTCCATACTAGCTGAAGTGGGCTTGGCTTAGGTCTTGCAAGCTACTTTTTCCCCAGTTGTCGTAAAGAAACTAACAAAATTCCCTGTACCAAATATTGTTTTCGTGGTCTAATATAGATTTAGCTACAGTTTTCCAGATTTTCCAAAAAAAAAGTGTTATTTTAACACATTACCGCGCTCTCTGTCCCCATATGAGGACACCTGTCTGTTTAATGCCAAACAACTGAACAACAAATTGGCCGTTAATGGGTTAATTAATATTTTTTACAAGATTAAAAAATATATTATTGATTTTTGATACACATACACAAGCAAAGTTTTTTTGTATTTGAAGAAAAAAAAAAACAAGTATGTGTAGTAACATATTAGCAAAATTATCCCACCTATCGCGAATAATTTTTTTCTACTTTTTTGCTTCAATTTGATCGCCTTATTTCTTATACAATGCAACAAGTGAAACATAGAAAATTCCAAGTGAATAAGTTCTCCTTTTCTTCGCGATAACGGCGATTATATTTTGAATGCAAATTGCGATACTTGTAAACTATTACAATCTAGTACGGCCCTAAACGTAGGGATTCAGAAAAATTGTATGCCGTTCCATGTCTGCACATTCTCTGAACTTTTCAGATTTATTCGTAACGACTTCGAACAGAACTCTGCACGACTCGTCGAAGGTAAGTTTTATTTATTTTGTTCCGTCAGCTTTGAACGAATTCGCAACGATTTCTGAAGTCTCTGGTCTACTACGACCCTTAACGTAAAAAAAGAAAAATAGTTTTTTTAATAATTGTTCAAACAATTATTTTTTAAAAGAATTAGTTAAAAGGTTGAACCACATAAAATATATATAAATCGTTTTATTTGGACCTATTTTTACCCAAAAAGTAGGAAATTCAAAAAATTACTTATCTTTGAAAAAAAGAAAATGTTTCTATTTTGCGCGTATTCACAGTCTGAGGAATATATGCACTGAATATCATGATTTTCGCTGTAGCTGTTTAGTTGTTATCATTTTTATCCCCTTTCGACCCGTTTTTTACCCCAAATGAATAAATTTCGAAAATTTTCTTTATGATGCGCATACACTGCAAGAGTAGTATACACACCGAAGTTTATGATTCTAGTTTCAGCCATTTGATTGGTACCATTTTTATCCCTTTTTCCCATATTCACTATAAAAATTCTTATTTAGTAAAAAAAAAAAAATTATTTTGCGCGTCTACGCAGTCGGAGGAATTTGATGATTTCGAAAAAATTCTTTTCTGATGCGCGTCTACAAAGTCAGAGGATGGTACAACACCTAATTTTATGACTCTAGCTGCAGTCATTTGGTCGGTACCATTTTTATCCCTTTTTTCCATTTGAACTCTAAAAGTTCGAATATATTTCAGTTCGAGGAATATTTCATGATTTTGATTGCAGCCATTTGGTTGATACCATTTTTATCCCTTTTCGCTCCGCTTTTACTCAAAAAATAAAAATTTCGAAAAATTTCTCTATGATTTGCGAATACACTGTCAAATTAATTTTATGATTCTACCTTCAGCCATTCGGTCGGTACAATTTTTATCCATTTTGGCACTAAATGTAGTATACATACATAGTTTGACGGATATGTGCACCGATTTTCATGTTTCTGACTGCAGCCGTTTGTTAGGTACCATTTTTACCCCCTCTTGCTTTGTTTTTTACCCCAAAAAATAACAAATTTCGAAAAATCCCTTTATGATGTGTGACTACAAAGTCAGAGGAATTTTGTGATTTAAACTTCCGCCATTTGGTCGGTACAATTTTTGTCCCGTTTTCATCCTAAAAACGAATATAGAAAAAATCTCTCATGTTTCGCTCCGTCCGTACAACTACAGCCGTTCGGTTGTTACTATTCTTATCCCCTTTCACCAGTTTTCTCTAAAAAACAAATGTCTATGTTAGCGTGTTCACAGTCAAAGGAACGTGTAGACCGCATTTCATGACTTCAATTTTAGCCTTTATATCCTTTAAAAGAATGAATCTCAAAAAAAGCTTTACTTTACGTTTTTAAGAATTACTACTTACAATTTAACCACCATTTTCATCCGCCTTTTCCGATTTTTACTCTTTAAAAGAACGAATTTCGAAAAACGTTTTACTTTACGTGTCTACGCAATTACAGGGATGCTGTACTCTTTATGTTTCTATAAGATGTTGTTTGATTGGGGTACCATTTTTAGTCCATTTCATCTCCTAATATTATGAATCACCCGCTATTCCTCTTTTAGTACGTACCAAATATGTATCAAGTAAATATAAAGAAGATATCTTCAAAAAATAATAAGCTGAACAACTCTAAATAATAAGGGTCATTGAGTCTATTTTCGGTCCTTGTTAGGGTAATTGTTTGCCTCTGGATCGATTTGACCCATTTGCAATCCCAAACGATCTTCAACTATTAGACGTATTCTTGGAAAATGTTAATCCCTAGCTTCATTCGTTCAGATGCTATAGTCTTAGAATTTGATGGCGAACAAAGAAATGCACAAAGACATAACAGGGAAGTTTTTCTTTAAGCAGGGATAGCAAGCTGCGAACGTTAATGAAAATTTAATTTATTAGACGCAAATAAAAATTATTTTTTTCACATTGTCTCCAACTACAATATAAATATTTGTATCAAAACAAATTTTTCGACTTAAATTTGACTTACACTAGAGATAATTATCTAGGCTAAGTCCAATATTTTTAAGATAAAATTATTTTTTCAAAATTTTTTTTCAAACACATTTTGATGTTGCTTTTGGCGACAATTTAAAAAAATAAATTTTGATTGTAATTTTTATTTAGGTTTTTATTATCGCAGCTTAGCTATCCAATTCTTATAGAAAAACAGCCATAATATCCTGGTGGAGGGTTTAAATATGATAACTTCTAAAAATGGATTATTTGTATATTTAAATCTAATACTTTGACTACGCAAAACGGTGGACACCCTAATGCCGGGTAGCACTGGCACTTGTTGAGCGGCACTCGCTTGCCGTCATTTGCGGGCACTCCACTCGCTCGCCCAAGAATTCTAGTGCTCTCTGTGTGTTGTACCTACTACATACAACAAGTTGTAGCATAAGAAACATAAGAAAACGAAAGAAATACGATGTATGTAACAGAGCGTGTTTGCTAAATTAGTTAACAAAAGCTGTGAAAAACAGACATAAAATTGTGACGATGACGATGGCGACAACGGCAAAGGCAAATACTTAAATTGAGCTCAAGATTTACAACACGAAAACCGCTTTAGAAATACTAAACTAATTTAAATAAGCTTGGCAAACAAAAAGTAAAAATAGAAAGTTTTGAAAACGTTTTATAGACCGCGCGCACCGCACCGTACCACTCAACAAAAGTTTGACAAAACAAACAAATGAATGAACAAAAACATAAAAAAATAACAAAAAATGGTAGAAAGAAAGAAAGATACGATAAATGCATGTTTAAAAAATGTGTAGAGGTGTTGAAACTTACGTCCATAGATTCGGCCAAATCTTCTTCATCGGAATCGACGGTAGACTCTACCAAACCGGAGAAATCAATCTCCTCGCCGTCCAGTGATGAACCGTAAACGGATGCCATGGTATCACTGCCACTGTATGCTGAACTTGTATCACTTGAATGTGAACCGCGATTGCATTTTTGATGCAATTCTGGCCTAGAGGGTGGTTGATACTATACGCCACCATGCCACAGCACATCACAGTCATACACACACAAAGAGCGTCGGTCCGTATTAAATTGGAAAGAAGAAGAAAAAAAAGGAAATTAAATTAATAAAAAAACCATGTTTGTACATACAATAAAGCGAGCAAATACATGTGTAATTCCGCCTTTTTGTTCATTTCCACACAGCGCAACAACGTGCCAGAGAAATGTGTGAAATTCTCGGCGATGCTGCTTGGTTGCTTGCTGGCTCGGAAAACAACAAAATATGACAGTTACACCACAGCAGACTATTCAGCGCGAAATGAAAAGAGTAGGAGGAATAAGAGGAGCAGTAGTACTTACATGTTGACGTATATGATGATATGGATCCATTAGTTGTATAGAGGCAATGTTTTTTTGCGAATCGCTGTACGGTGTTTGCTTTTTGTTGTATTTGTTTTTGTTTGAAGAAAAATACTTTTAATTGTATTTTTAATACTTTAATTGTGGGAAGGTATTTTTGTTGTTGTTACTGGTTTTTTTGTTTGCAGCAGCATTTGTTTGCATTAGTTTGGGGCTCCTCTATCTCTCTCTGTAGTTATTAGTGGAAATGATACGTGATATGTGTTGTTAAATATAATTTAAAATTCTGCTTCTTTTGGTAAATTGTTGTTGCTGTTGTTCTTCTTCTTCTTGTTGTTGTCATGTACGTTTACATTGGTTTAGAGTCCTTTAAAAACTGCGACTTTTCTGCATTGTTTGTTTAGTAGTGTTTTCAACGAATCGAGATCTGAAAATAAAAATTTTGAATAATTGTTATTAGTAATGTTTTTCTTAGAAACAACAAGTTTATTAGAAACAATAAATCGAGGGCTTATATTCAAAAGTGGCTATGAACCATTTTCTCGAATACGAGTTTTGCAATACCAAACTATTCTCAGATTTGGTTGTCATCTGTCATATAAATTTGGAGAAGAAATTTATTAAAATCCATTTTAAATTTTTTCTGATTTGGTTATACACTCACACGTTAGTTTGTGACTGCAAAAGTGTCTATGAACATAAAAATGAAATAAATAAAATAGTTCAAAAATGGGGCAGCACAAAACCGAAGGTTGTAATTCTCTACAACGATTATGTTTAAATTTTTTTCTAGATTTATGTTATAGCGTACTATCAAATTCCACAATTTCGCCGTTAATAGCATCTTGTTTCCAAGTTAGCAGGCTAAAATCGGATAAATGTTGGCTGCAAAGTCAAAAATTGTGAAAAGTATCTTTAGAAAAACCCTCGTAACTTTTTATCATATTGATGAGATTACCAAAATATTTTAATGATAGCTGACTTCATGGGGAATATTTGAGTCAGAAAAGTTTCAGAATCCTGGTTAGGGATGTCAAAATCAAAACCGAAACCCGGTTAACATTTAATTTTTTTTTTGTATATATTGTACTTCCAAGTATTAGAATCCTTGCACACTTAAATATGGAAATAGTGAAGATTGTTTACTAGCTGTGAAAATAAACTAAGGCGACGACTGGATTGAGTGACGGAATTTGGGTCGAGTGATTAGATTGAGGCAACACATTGATTTGTGATATGAAATCAGAGAACTGATTACAAAATTGAAACTTTTAACAAATCAACGGAAATACAAACAAAATTGCATTATTATATAGATTATTAGTCAAATAGCCTCGTTCGGAAGTTAAAGTGAAACGTCGATGGTTAGTTTATATGAGTTTTTGCCTATGGGAATCATCCAGGATCCAGGTATTTTCTATTAGCGCCTAACGAAATTTGTACAGGAAGTATACATAGCTGTGTATTAAAGAACCGGAATTATATCTGAATACTCTAATATTGTACCTAAAGTCGGGTATAAATTTAAAAAAAACGTAAAACATTCTGACAGCTGAGGTGATTAGACATAATAATTATTAGTGTGGCTATGACCCAGTACAAGCTGAATTAATAAAACAGAAATTTTTATTTTACAACTTTTCCCATTTCTAATCGTATATTTGAAAATCCTTAAATTTAACACTCGCTTCCCGCTAGATATAGACGGTTTATTTAGCCCTCCTTTTTTAAGAAGAGCGTAACAGGCTCTGCAGATTATTTATTGAACAAAACTTTATCCAAGCTATCTTGATAATAGCCCTTCCTGCCATCCACATTTTCCAGTTTCACGAACACGAACAGTAATATTTGCACAACAATTTACCTTGTCCTTTAAATGAAACATCATATATCAAGTAACTTTTTTATAGAACGTCGAAGCCTTTTTGAAATTTTATTTGAATCTTCCCTTTTTGGAATTCTTTAATAATTTTCAACTTATATCAATAATTTAAACTTTCGTCTCGCCATAATTATATGAAGATGTATTTTATTTAACGAGCGCATACAAAATGAAAAAAACGACCACAATGACAAAGAAATATCTCTCCTAGTATGAAATCCCACTAACAGAGGTAAAGTAATTGAAAAAATCGCACTTATTAAAGGTTCACAATGGATGCGAAATCCCACTCCTAAAGGTAAACGAGTAAAATATCCCACTTATATAGTTAAATTACGAAAACCTCAGTCCCATTTAAAGAGTTCAAAATTCCCGCTTAGAGTTTTTTGTGTGAAATGTGCAGACACCAAAAAAAAAAAATGTCAAACTTATCCATGTTCGATTGCATAAGATTAAATTTGTGCCTATATCAAAAAAAAAAGGTTTGACCGGTTTTGTAAAAATTTAAAACCCGAAAAACGGTTTTTTTGAAGTTACGATTTTTCGAACAAACCGAAAACCGGTTTCCTGAAAGGGGTCAGTTTTGGACATCCCAAAGAGAAAATTAAAATATAGGGTGTTTTTTATTGAGATATAGAACTTCGAATTGAAATAAAACACAAGAAAATCGTTTTAATGTCCATCAATTTGGCTTTATTGGAAGGATAATTTTATGCCATTAATGTTTAAATATGATTTCGGGCAAGTGGCCGCCGCGGCTGGCTCGAATATAGCCAATTCTACAGGTCCAATTTTCAACCACTTTCTCCAATTGCTGTGCACGGTGGCGAATCGATTCATTCGGGTCCTCTTCAACACTTTGCTCTACAGCGGCAATTGTTTCTTCGGTGCGCACTGTTCGACGTCTCTGCGGATGCGTATTATCACATAGAGTAAACGTAGTGCGAAAACGATCCATGGTTAACCGAATTAATTGCTCTGATGGACGATTATGTCGACCATAAAATGGTGAACTTCGCGAACTGAACTGAACTGAACCATTACTTTCGAAATAAATTTGCACGATTTGCAAGCGTTGTTCTTTTGTCAACCTGTTCATGATGAAATGGCAAACCAAACTAAATATTAATCACTTGACAGCTGACAAAATGGCCGCCAGTTAAAAAAGTGATGCCAACTTAAAGTTCTATACCCCAATAAAAAACACCCTTTATAAGCAATTGCACCCGTGAATTTTGGATTTTTTCAAAAATTGCAGCGATTTTTGCGACTGATGTAATATGTAAAAAACGACATTGGTTCTTAACAAACAAACACAAAAATTCAGCCGTATCCGTTGCCTAGATCGCGACAGTCATTTTAGCCATATTTCCCGTGAAAATGAACATTTTCCAAAAATATCCAATTCGTATTTTTTGTTTACCGTGACCTACCGAAATATTCACTTTTTGTAAAAAATGGAAAATGGGATAAAAATGGATTGGTACCATATATATGTATATATATAACGGATGATGCTGGAATCTTTAAATCCCAGAATATACGTTTTATACACAACATTGTCAACATTTCATTAAAAACGCTATATAGCTTATTTATATATTTGGGCATCAATGGCTATGGCTATGGCTTATTTCAACATTCATAGTGCTCAATTTTTAAACATGCAAAAGTGGCTATAAACCATAAAACCGCGAATAATAGGTAATTTTGAAAACTTTTTTACCGTAGCAATTAGTAAACCTCTTTAGATTAAACTGTTGAAGAATGATTAAAAATTACTCTTAAAATTAATGAGAAAATCATTTTTTTTCGCTCTCCTAAGAAGTTGTGTTTTTGATTATAAGTCCTACTAGATATACCAAATGTTTTGAAAAATATTCGGCTTCGGCCGAAGTTTAGGATTTTTGCCGAAGTTCGGCTTCGGCCACCACCCTCGGTCGAACTCTAATATCGGATGAGTTTTTTTAGACGTACTACCATGGCAGTCTTTCGAAGAACGATATAGTGGATTGACAATTGGAGGAGGGCGGCGATGAACACCCCAAACTTCTCAACAGGCCTTAGAATTGTCGGCAGCTGATGTAGCCGATAGAATGCACATATTAAATGTTCACATTTTATCTACCGCATTCCCAGGTGCAAACGTGCTGAAACTTGTGGTTGTGGACCTACCTAATGTAAATTTGGCAAACTATATATTTTTTTTCATAAGTATTCCAGTATTTGTCTTCTGTTTATCTTCTTTGTAATAAGGAGAAATTGCAGAAACCATTCACTTTTGTTGCACGGAAAACGTAGTGAAAATAGTGTTACATTACGCCAAAAACAAAAACAATAAGGCCGGAAATTGATGTTCACAATGAAGAAGAAGAAGAGGAAATACGCCCGCTCATAAATGCAACAATAGTTCAATAACAATAACTGAGGTTGAAATTAACAATTAAAATTAACGCTGACCACCACCACCATCATCACCACAGACATATGTACACATTAAGAGCTACTCATCCAACTTTTCATTACTCTGCATAATGCACAAACACGCGCGGCGTAAACAATTCTTAATTCTTAACAATAGCCAAAGCTAGAGCCAGCCATCCAGCCAGCACTTAACACAACAAATGTGACACACATGAAAAATGGCAATACAAACACAGCTGTCCATATGTCAGAGACACGCACACACACACATCTAAACAGGGTCATAGAAAGAAAGTGATGAACATTTGAATGAATGAATGATAAACACTGAAAACCTCCCCTACCTGAATCGCATATAAAAATCCATAATACTTTTCAGCTCCCCAACAACGAACACAGAAGAAGAAGATGAAGATATATTACATTTGCAGTCACCAAAAGTATCCCTAATAAATATTAACACTTATCTCTCTGTTTTATCACAACAGCAACAGTTCTTACTCTCTCTCTCTCTCTCTCGCTCTCAAAGAGTATGTGTATGGCAAGAAAGTACTTAAATGACACTTCAGAATAACTAGACATTAATCACAAAATCTTAAAAAATGTCACATACTAAAATGCAACAATGGCAGTAGCAACAGCAGACAGACATGGACGCACCATAAACCAGAAATGTCTGGACGCACACACTTACGCCAATTGACTGAAAAGTACTAGACAGACAGTTGTGCCGTCGTCCATTCGGACATGTACGGAATGTAATGAATGTATGTAGTATGTATGTACACGTACGTGCACACAAGAGGTGGTGGTAGGGAGAACGACTTATGCGTATGAAAACTATGACAGTAGAGTGTGACAGCTGTTCATACGTACACGCATACACACATACATTGTTGTAGAGAGAAAGATATACATGTATGTACGACGTACAGTAAGTACATGCTGGCTGCTACGTAAAAGTAATTGAAAAAAAGAAAGAAATACTATGGGAAGTTGAAACAATTATCAGTAGAGACAGGCACGCGCCAGAAGGTGGAAATCGGACTACAGAGTTTTTCATGTCGTTAGTTTTGTTTATAAATAGATTTATATATCCTCTGTCACTATGGGATGAAGTGTACTCTATGTATGTACATACGTGTATTTACATTTTATCAGACCGTTTGTAACACCTTGGTATAATCACCGGCGATCGAGAGAGAGACCCTATAAAATTCATAATAATAAACTAAATAACTGTTTGAAATTTAAAATAGACTTCAAAACCCATAAAATATAACAGTGGGCTAGCATTTGTTTATTATTAACGGCCCTAAAATTATCCACAAAAAGCCAAGTTTGGCGCATAAATACAAATGCATTATTTAGCAGCCGGCATAGGATTTCTATGATATCCGGAGGACAAGCATTTCCAAAATTTCTAAAAATTGGGGTTGTTTTTTTTGGAATAACAAAGAACTGCCTAATTACGCCACAGCACAGCGGGCCAAAATTGCAATGATCTTAATAAAGAGAATGTCAAGAATTTTGCTGCCCATAGATTTAACAAGTAATCCATATTAAAATATGTTTGGAATTTCGCCAAATTACTGCTATTGTTGTTGATCTGTCTAACAGTGAAGTAACGTGACGGCTTTTAACACCTAGATTACGCGAAAGGATAACAATGACTTTAAATTAGCTTTATTTGTTTTCTCCAAAAATTCTATATAATTTAAAGAATATTCTAAGCGTCTCCGCATAACGAAAGTTATTTCCGAAGTTACAGCGATTAGAAATTGGTGCCAGAGTCGTTATTGTATATTTTTATACCCTTCACCTCAGGATGGGGGTATATTCATTTTGTCATTCCGTTTGTAACACCTTGAACACACATCTAGGAGTAGTGATGGAAATATTGTAATATACAATATTCTTAATACAGGTGTTTATGCAGTGTTTTGTCTCTTTTTACTTTAAAAATTTATAATATAAAATTCGAGTAGTCATTCTTAAAACAACTTCTTCTATTATCATTATATTGGAAATATGTCCGATGCAGCATTTCTTTAAAGACCTTCGTCTGTTTTTATTTTTATTATTATTGTCCGGCGATTCATTGGGAACTTAGAAATTGTTATTGTATGCTCTTTTATTATTTATTTATTTTTTATTTAATTATTTATTTTTGTTTAATTACTTATTTTTATTTAGTTGTTTATTTTAATTTATTTATGAAAATGTTCAGTTTAAAATCATATTTAATTTTTTATTATTTTTTAAATACTATTTGTTTGTAGTTAGGATCATGATTACTTGTAGTTAATAGTTTAAGACATTTAATAAATGTAATTTCTTGAAGAATATTGTAATTCAATTATAATTGGCTTGGAATTACAAAGAAATAAATGAAATGAAATATTCATCGAAACACTATAAAGTATATATATTCAGGGTCGTGGTAAATTTCTAATCCATGTTCACAAAATGTGTCTTATTGTTACAGATCGGTTGGGATTGAATATGTCGCCAACATGATATAGAGGGAAAATTTTTTCCCTAACATGGATTGATTATTTAGGCTAATTTTTTTTTTGAAAATTTCTGCTTCATATGACTTGCATTTTTTGGCATACATTCCTCTGGTAGCGCGAAAGCACCAAAAAGTTAATAAAAGTTTTAGCGGGCGAAGTGGGACAAAAAGGGGGAAAAAATGGCACCAATTTTACGGCAACACATAGAATCATGAAATTCGGAGTGTACATACAGGACAGGAATTTTTCCACATTTTTTACTTTTAGACGGAAAATTGGGCGAATGGAGATAAAATGGTACCAACCAAATGGATACGGTTAGAATAGTGAAATTCGGAGTGTACATAGCTCTGACTGTGTAGGCAAGAAAAAAATACATTTTTGATATTTTAGGATCAAAATGTGATAAAATTGGTACCGACAAAGCACAGCCGAACCAGAATCATGAAATGCAGTGTTTAAACTCGTCTGACTGCGTAAACGGGCAAAATGGGAGGACTTTTCTAAATTCGTACTTTAAGTGCCAAATTAAGATGAAAAGGAATTAAACTGGTACCAAGCAAACGGCTGATGCTTGAATATTTTATTTTTTATTTATTTATTATGAATTACAATACAATATAAAATTTATATTATAATTTTGGTCCAGGGATTGTGCCAGGGTGACTAAGACCATTGTAGCTAGTTGTTGCAGCGACAGACCACAGCCTCTGGTGGGAATCGAACCCACAACCCCCACGCTGATAGCCGAGCACGCTACCAACTCGACTACCGGGGCGCGGCTTGAATATATTAGTGCTTTTCGTACCAAATGGAATCAAGAAGTTGCATATGTATGAAATCGAATGTATGAATATTGAAGCTCTCGATTTGACCTTTTCCGCTATAAAAACCACATATTTTATTCAATTTGCTTCAAATTTGACACAACTAGAAAAACTTATGGTGAAAGTGAGTCTGGATCAGTTCAGATTTGTATATAGTTCCCATACAAATTTCTCTCTCGATTTGACTTTTTTCGCTTTAGAGACCACATATTTAAACCGATTTTCTTCCAATTTGCCACAGTACCTTAGAATTCAACTAAAAACATCTATGGTGAAAGTGGGTCAGATAGGTTCAGATTTAGATAAAGCTCCCGTACAAATTTCACTCTCGATTTGACTTTTTTCGCTTTAGAGACCACTTATTTTGTACTCAAATAAAAATCGTTTCAGATATCCTTTTCACCGAGTTCCATTGAAGAGGAGGGTATCATATAGTCGACCCCTGGCGATTTTAGCCTTTCCTTACTTTTTTTAAACTGTTGTGCATAATAACTGCGATGTTCGTTGGACAAGTGTCTTGGCTTATTTAGGCGGTGTAAGAAATGCTTCATTTCCTCCGATCTTCTCAATATCTACATTACGTACATCAGAATACAACTCCCATGTGCTCCAAGATCTTCCTTGGAGCTACTTGACCGTGTTCAGAGGAGGGCGATGGTGTTGATAGGTGACAGTAGGATGGATATCCAATTCTTTTGTCTCCCTTGATCATCGTCGTAATTTGGGATGTGTGTCGCTGATTTATCGTTACTTTTATGTTTGTTCCTCGGACGTTTGGTAGAGATACGCGAACTTTCTAGGAACTCTCACCCAGTGGCGACTGGACATTCGTTCTTTGCTTGCGCAACTCGTATGTGGAATCGACTTCTGGCAAATATCTTTTCTGCCAATTCTGACATACTGAGTTTCAAAACAGATGTCAACAAATACTTCTCCTTGTTTACTCCATCCAACCCCTTATCTTCCTTTAGCCAACGCAATGCACTGCATTTATAGTGAACCGATTTGGCTTTATTTGTTTAAGATCCTGTTCAAAAGTTATGCAATTTTTTTCACAATTTTCAGGAAAATTCGTGTTTTTCTATTTTTCAAAAGAAATGAAAAACGAATCATATGGTGGACGATAGCCATAACCTTCCTAAATAAGAAAAAAAAACAAGCACACCACCATCTAGGGGTTTCCACAACACGGTCACACATGGCCATTTCGTAACTTTTACAATTTTATTTTTTTTAATATCGGCCAAAGTGTCCTCTATATATGAACAATAAAAGTCGTTTCCTAAGATTTACAATTTCCTCACAATAAAAAATACCTTTTTTTATTTTAATTAAATTAATTATTTTTCTAAACTCTAAACACTTCCGACATTTGACCCCAAAATTTATTAATTACTGTATTGCTCTTTTTGGCAAAATGAATGAAATAACTTCGAGGCATGTAAAGTGTCTCTCGAACATAAATTTTGATAAATTGTTTAGAAAATTAACTTATCATTTTGGAAAAAAATAAAAAAGTAATTCCAAAGTGTCTTCATTTTCTATGTTTGTTTGTTTGTTTTATCGAACACATTAATCAATTGTAAAGAGGAAAAGAAACACCACTTCTTCACTGATGAAATTATATTAATTAAGAAATGTTGTTTCGATATTGTTGAACACAAATTAAAAAATTTCGAAAAAAAAATACGAGAGAAGAAGCAGAAAACAATGAAATGCTTGTTGACCTACATAAACTCAAATATTTAGCGCTGCTAGTGTTTGTTTTTACACACAAACTGTTGCTGTTGCTTCTTCTGCTAATGGTAGTTTTAGCGATTGCTCTGCTTTGAACAATTCCGTTTCGAACATATCCCCAAATTGTTTAATTGTTCTTTTGCGGGTCTTTTTTTATGTTGAAATATGGAATAGGCAAAAATAATTCAATTTCAAGAGGTAAATTCATGTGATAGTAGGGAGAATGTGTGCGCGCATGATTTGGAAATGTTATAGCATCAAGAAGAGGCGAACGACCCCATACACAGAATGCTTTCCCAAAGCACGCATCACACAGGCGGGCACAATTTTACATAGATAGGTTTTTCAGAGTTTCCCCGGTTCATTCATATTCCAACCAACTGTAAGAATATCAGCAATTTCTTCATTTCCATGGAATATTTTTTAGTTTCACACATATGAATACGGAGACCTTCAAAATAAATGTTTACATGTGACATTTTATAACATTTCGCTTATTATATATTTTCGCTTCACCAATTACCCATAATCCCTCCCTTACTCCCACTGTATTCTCATTCTTTAGAAGAAGAAAAAGAGTCTATTAGCAAACGGCAATAATTGAGGATTAACAATTTTATTTGAATTAACCGTTCAAGCTCGAGGTCAAGTGCTAATTTGAACTCTATTTCTTCGTTTTGCGTATTCAATATTTCGTTCCTCTTCGAATTGAGGAATTCGTAGTAGTACCCCAACAAATGACAACCCAGGAAACCAAACGTTCAAAAATCAGCCCGACTGTCGTACCGAGTCGACAAAACTTTTGATTTCTGATTCGAACCGATTTCTGACAGCTTTCTGATCAAAACTCCTCAAAAAATCGACGCATCGTAGTCTTTTGACCGAAATTTTATTTCGGATTCGAAATCGTACCAACATCGTTACGAAAAATGTATGGAGTGGTTGACATGAAGTCTGAGCGACGGGTTTGAGGGAAATCGGATGTTCTTGTCAAAGTGTCATACCGATTTCTGACCGCTTTCTCATCAAAACTCGCAAAAAATGCAACGCATCGTAATTATTTTTGACCAAAATCTGTTGTAAAGTCTGAAAAAAATCTGATATCTCTGCCGACGCGACCCACAGTGGTATTTTGCTGTCAAAAAAGTCATTCGTCGACAATTAATTTTCAAAAATCTAATGATGCAGTTCGATAGAAAACTGTTTCACTAAGAAATTTGCATGCATGCGTAGTTTAGTAGATATGAACGTATAAAAATGTCTTAAAAAAATCAGCGTTTGCATTTTTCCTTGGAATAAAAAGAAGTTGGCTCCGTCTTCTTGCTGCTACAGCATGAAGTGGGAGAATCTATTCTTTAAACTTACCAAACTCGTGGATGATTTTGATGAAATTTCAGAGCCTTTTTATTTTGTTAATTGTAAACTCTGCAAAATTTCAAAATATTTGGACCAAAACAAAAATTTTTGTATGAAAAATTAATTTTAATTCACATGGGCAGTATGCGACGACCGATTTTTATGAAACATCACATTATCCTTAATTGCGTTCAGAAAATGCTTGGTGGTAAGTTTCATCACTCAACGAATACTCTTTATATTTTTTGCATTCAAATGTATGAATCTATCCCACTGTGCGTCGTAGCGACTTCTGAAACAATGCCTTAAGTCTCAGATACAGAGTTCAGAAATCGTTCCGAATTCGTCCAGAGCTGCCGAAACAAAAAAAAAAATACACTTCACTCCGACATGTTGTACAGAATTCATTTGGTTAGCTCACGAAAGGGCCTGGAATGTTGGCGTAACATCGGTCCTTCTCTGAGAACAGTTCCATATCATTTTTAATTAATCCTTTTAAACTTTTAGACGAAAGGAGATAATGAGACGAAGAGTCACATGCTTAGAGCAGAGGTGGTTTCCAGATGATTTGCGAAATTTATGATTTTTGTGGTTGTAGGGATGACACTTTTGAATTTGGTCGCCTCGGCAATGTAAAATTTTGAAATTGTTTTCAATTATCAAGAGATATTTGAGTAAGAAAAAGTAATTTTCATATTTTTTCGCAAGGTTGGTTTTGTATTTAGAACGTTATGATCCCATTATTTGATAGATTATCAAATTGTTATGTATTATTCAATTCCTTATAAAATTCTGAATAACTAGGGAAAGATTGGTGCAAATGTTTACTTCAATCATGCGATTCTAAGGACAAAAATTCCAAAAAGATTAAATGTTTATCGTTTTTTTTCAAAAGGCGACAACATTATTTAGCTTATTTCTTCCTGTAGTTGCAAATTTCTGTTAGTTTTCATAATTTAGATGCCTTTTGTGTATTGTTTGAATCAATTTATCAAAAGGATCTTCCTGTTAGGAAATCTCTAAAATTGTAAATTTTTTATCGTTTTTTTTTTTTAAGGCTACAATTATCATTATCTTATAATAACATTATCTTACATATAAATCTGAAGTTTCTTCCTGCAGTTGGAAGTTTCTGTTATTTTTCGTAAAAAAGACAAAGTGTAGACGCGTTTAATGCCACTTTTTCAATTATTTTAGCTAACGGACATCATCTCCAAAAATGACAATTTTTCAATACAAAAAAAATATTTTCAAAAATTCTCAAATCGCAGAGCAGCGATTGGAAAAAGTGTAGTAGCCACATATGTGGACTTCTTAAGAAGAAGACTTAATTTAAATTAGTTCAATGCTCTGATTGAATAATTTTGGCAAACGGACTTCCGGTAGGTCATCTACAAAATTGTAAATTTTTCAATACAAAAAAATATTATCAAAAATTCTCCAATCACAGAGCAGCGATTGTTTTATCTTTTCTTTTATCTTTTTTAGCCTGATTTGCGGTAATTTCAAATTATAAAACAATCATTATTTCCTATATAATTCCAGAATTTCATTAGGATATCTCAATTCCTTTAGTTTTTAGACAATATCCAAAACAATTGTTTTTCCTCAAAAAATAAAATAGAAAAATTGATTCTCTAGTAATTCTCGGTTCTTAATCATAGTTATTTTTTTTTAAAAAGGTCCAAACATCACAAAAAACCTGAAAAATTGCATAAATTTCAGAAATCAATTGGGAGTCAGATTGAGGTCAAATCCAATTTCGATCATCATGGCAAACCATGACATTTTCCCACATAATACCAATACCGAAATACATTTTGTATTTCCACAAAAAAAAAAACTATGCAATGACAAAACTTTGCAAAAAATCAACAGCACAAACTTCGCTCACACACACTGGACATTTCAATTTCAACAATGGGGGGCTCTGGCTGTCTAAATTAAATACAACAATAAGAATTATACAGATAACATTTGTTCGAACCTTGCCCGAAATGATCGCGAGCGAGTGGGGGTTACTAATACAAATGTTGATGTAGTCTTTGAAAAAGAAGAGGGAGAAAAAAAAACAAAACAAAATAATTTCAAGCAAATTGCTGTTGATTTTTCCCATCAAGATAACGACGAACGAACAAACCGCCGACGACTATGTTGTGTGAATCACCAAACCAATTTTGTAAATAATTTGTTTTAATCTGAAGAAAACCAAAAAAAAACATAAGGTAAACATTATGAAATTTTGCTTTGGACAGGCGGGCTGAAGAAGAAGAAGAAACAAATCATTGTATCGATCGGGATACCAGGGCGCCGGCCGGCCAGCTTTGGCCTGCCCAAATCAAATCTGAAATTTTAAGGGGTGAGGTATGAAGAAAATTAAAAAAGGAACGGACATAATTTAAGTAGCATTGCCTCAGTGCACAATAAGGGTATTTATACGAAAAATCTAACCAAATAATGAGGGCAAAAAACTTTGCGGTTTGGGGTTGTTTTTTCGTTTCTCGGTGTTCATTAACCTTTCAACCACTGACATCGAAGAACGATTGACTAGAAATGCATTTAGTAATGACCTTCTGTAGACGTCCTGGTGGTTTAAGGGTAAAAACCAAACATCTGACAAATGTCAGTCTGCTGCAGCCTTTATTAATAAAACCATGTTGAATCGTTATGAATTAGAATTAGCCAGCGTGAAATTCAAATAATATTTTAGATCTCAAAAAAAACAGCGACTTTTGTTTGCTACATTTATTGTCATATTGTTGTGTAAATTATAAACTATTAAACTACCAAATGATTACAGAGATGAACAAGAATGAATTTATCTTTCACACCTCTCCAACCCTCCCCTCACCACAACCAAAGATTGATGTGCAATCTTAGCAGATGAAAGGGAATTACCACTCGCACATATGTGTGTACGAGTATGTCTCTTGTATATTCTCGTACCACCACAAATAGATGTGATCGGTGTCCAATTTAAAAGTGGATGTCGTCGGTGTCTTGTGGTTAGTTAGTCAGTGTGATATCACTTTTGGTTTCTAAATTAGATCGTCGTACATTAATATATAACACGGTTTGATTTATGTATAAAATAAACGACTGTGAAACCTTCATCAAGAGAAATAAATGGATGGGAAAACATACATAATCTAAAGATGGGATCCATGCGAATTCTTTTCGTCGAATCTTGTGATGTTTGTATCCTAAATGACAATGTCAGGGAAAGTTCAAAATTAGGAAATAAATAAGTTCTTTGTCATATAAATCTAATGCGAATTAGATGACCAAGATTGTTCAGTTGATCTGAAGTGGAACTAAATTGGTGTTTAGAAAAACCAATTCTAAAACAAGAAAGGAAAGGCTAAAGTCGGGCGAAGACGACTATAAGATACTCTCCACTTTCTACCCCATAAAATTGAATTCGGAAAAAAGTCATGTGTGGTTTCTAGAGCGGAAAAAGTCAAATCGAGAGTGAAATTTGTATGGGAGCTATATATATATCTTAACCGATCTGAATTACTTTCGCCATAGAACTAGAAGATGAAATATTTGCTGCTGTGAAAATTTTTAAGAAAATCGTTTAAAATATGTGATCTCTAGAACGGAAAAAATCAAATAGAGAGTGAAATTTGTATAGGAGCTATCTATATCTAAATCTGAACCGATCTGACCCTTTTCACCACAGATGTTTCTAGTTTAAATATAAGGTGTTGTGCAAAATTTAAAGAGAATTGGTTAAAATATGTGCTTTTTAGAGCGGAAAAAGTCAAATCGGGAGCGTTATTTGTATGGGGGCTATATACAAATCTGAACCAATCTGATCCATTTTCACCACAGATGTTTCTAGTTCAAATATATTGTAGGATACTGTGATAAATTGGAAGCTAATCGAGTAAAATGTGTGGAAAAAGTCAAATCGGGAGTGATATTTGTATGAGGCTATATTCAAATCTGAACCGATTTACTTTAAATTAAATAGCGTTCGCCCTTGGCCCGCAAAACTTACATGTGCCCATTTTTGTTGATTACAAGAGTAGATGGACAGACAGACATACGGGCATTGCTATATCGACTCAGACTCATACAGATGCCGATGCATGTATAATAAACGATGGTTCCATCTCGTTTCCCTAGAGGAGCGTATATAAAAATTTCAAACAATTTCTTATTTCAACTAAAATTTATACGAATTTCAGAGTATTCCGATAAACTGTATATAAGTTACTAAAACTTTAATTGTACATACGTAGGTTAGTGTGATTTTTTTTTCAAATAGAATCTCTTGTTGGTTATATAAAAATTACCCGATCGAATGTTTTTAATGGATAAGTGAATTTCTCGTCGCGATTATTTTATTCGAGTTAAATAACAGCTAAACAAATGCTTAATTAGTATTACGACACATCCGGTCCATCATCAAAAAAAACTGTGATTTGCTTTGCAGAATTAAAACGTGCTCATCAACCAAAGATTAAAAAAAAAAACATAATATCATTGTGAGTGACAGCACCAATATAGCTGCAGGCAGCTTGGATTACATTTTGCATGAAGATTTGAATATGAAAAAGCTGTCAGCAGAGCTGGTATCGCATTTGTTGTTCACCACAAAAACGCACCAACTCACCGATCATGGAAAACTCATAAGAAATTGGTTGTATCCACATTATTCTAGGGATACAGCACACACTGCAACTACTTTATATCCCTAAATAAAATTACTTAATGAAAAGAAAATCAAGTCAAATGCATATGAAGCTGAATTGGAAACTAATCCGTATTTTGAAGGATTGGAGAAATAGAGCTATAGAAAGATAATGAATTTAGAAAAGGTTGGGAAAATTAATGTGTATTTATATGTGTGTTCGGCTACTTAGTATACCGTCTTCGGACAACTAAAAGTTCAGTAAAGGAATCCAGTGATGAATATGAGTTTCTAAATGTGATTTATATATTCTGCAAATTTAGTGGTAGAGCTATTCGATGGTAAACCTTTGATGAACCCAGACATACCATCCATTTACACATTGTGAGGTTATATATAGTTACAAAAACAGAATGTATCTCGGAATGAAATATTTTCATATATAATCAATAGCTTTGGAAAACGTGGTTTATATATTCTGAAAGATCACTGGAAGAGCTATTCTATGGTACCCTTTCTTCTTTATAAGTCTACATTAGATTTAGATTTATTTATTCAGTAATTGTAATACAAATCCTTTCCGACAAACCAGCTATTCAGATACATATGTATTAACTTACTCTGTTAGGAGCAACCTTGTTGATAAATTTGAATCCAGAAACCAAAACTTGTGGGATTGAAACATACACTAAACTTAGAACAAGGGGGATAATTTATTCAACGTACCTTGCAAGTCATATTAAGCCTGATTCATACATTAAACAGTCCTTATCTACTTTTGGGGAGACGAAGTGACATTTTTTAAATATTAAATAAAATTTCTTTTTCCCTACTCATTTATTCTCCTCGCATATGCAGATAAGGGTAGTTATCGCGTGGGAACTAGGTTTTTAATAACAAACTTGAAAATATACACAGTCATAAAATTTAGTTTCCAGGAATCCAAAACGAAGTTCAAAGTTATGCGAACATATGGTGGGGCATATTTCAATGACGGTTGATATGCAATGTGTCCTTTTTTCTCTTCTCGACATATGGAAACGAATTCAAACTCCTGGGAGGTGGGGGATTCGGAATTGAATTTTGCAAAGTTACAAGTTTCTTTGGAATTTCAAGGCGTAATAGTAAAAAAAAAGAAATGTACATTCGTCCAAAAGCCTTTTGAAATCATAAAAACGGCAACTATATTCAATTTTTTTCTTTTCCCATTCGACGCAAGCTAAAGTTCTGTTATGGAATTTTTGCATTTACGTATTTTCCCTTCTTTGTCGTCTCTGGTTTGGGGTTACATTTACATGACATTAGACACGCCAGGTATTTCCTTACGTTCATGTGAAGTACTTTTCTTGTTGATTTGTCTGCTAGGAGAAGACAAGAAGGTATTAATGAAGCATTCTATAGAGACAGGAAAATATACCTTTTATAATCTTAAAGAGTCTTGGTTTAAAACAGAGATTAACACCTCAAAGAATTGCCAGCACAATCAATAATCTCTGTACAACAAACAAGGATAATTAAGCCTTGTAGACAAAGATTTAAGTGTGCCGCCATGGTATCGTAAGTAATGTCTGCCCATGGCATCCAGACAAACCAGATTCAACCAAGGTTTTGAACCACACATAAGAAAACCAGGCTGTGGTTTAAAGCACTTTTAAAAAATAAAAATACCTCCTTCGTGGAGCCAGATGCAATAAGTAGGTCCCTTAAAGCGAGTTCAAATCGTGGGATTATTTGTTGTTTGGACAGAGATTTAACATTTTCAAAATACAAAGTCATGCACTAATCTCAGGTCATTAAGTTAATGCCGATGTAGTAGGGATCAATGTAGAGCAGAACAGCTGATATTTCCAACATACCACCACCACTTTACCACCTTGTGAATTGTGTGTGTGCACGCGAATTTTCTCAGCTACGGTCAATAAGCTGGACTTTAAACACCACATATGTACGTCCACATGACTTGTGACTTAACAATGACGCTATTCTCTTCGATTTCTAGTCTCAATTCTCTATCTAAACTAGAAATGGAAAAAACTTGCTAATAAATATATTTAATGTTCAAAATGAGATACATATAACAACAAACTTGTCTTTACAAAATGGTCATTTAAATTCATAAATTATCGAGATATGACAATTTAAATACAACGACATCTAATGTTATTTATTCATGATTCGAGCAAGGCTTTTGATTTATGCACGGTAGTTTTGTTTTGTTTTCTTAACAAATGACGACGATATTTGGCAAAAATATACAAACAAAACAAGTTTTATTTAACATTATTTGAATGTTGGTATTCATCAAAATACTATTAGATGCATTTTATGTGAAGCGCAAAGTTCAACAGTAGCAGCAGTCGTTGTGGTTAACAATCATTATTGTGGCTTTTATTATATTAAAATGAGCTTTAATCAACCTGATCCTTCCCATTTCTATTTATCGTCCAATATTTTAAGGAATGTAATTTGGAAATTGTAATCCCCAGCAAATTGCATATCTTGAAGTCTTTTTCCTTTTGGTCTGGGCGGAGGGAAAGGTCCATAAAATTTCGATCGTCGTGATTTGTGCGATAATGCCCAAGCAGAGAATTGTTCCTTTATTTAACCATTTTTACCCAGTGTTCGATTAATCAACAGTAAGAAACAGAGAATAAAGAATTTGGGTGGGCACTAATGGGTTAAAGGTAATTTTCTTTCTTCAGATACAATTTCCTGGGGGTTGCTATTTATTGATGACAGCATCCCAACGTATAGCATTCAGACAATCATGCTAAGATTACCTCTTATACTTCTGGGACTCTCTTCTTTTATATCTCGGAAAGTTTTTCATTATCTGCCTAGGCGTAGAGGCAGTCCTAACTTAAAAATCGTGTTTGGCTAATTCCCAACTGTTAAGTACGTGTACATTATGACGTTATGAGCACGTACGCACCAGATATTTATCGTTTTGTTGTCCACTTCTAAAGCAATAGAAATAATGTAATGGAATAACATTTTACATATACATATGGAAGACGACTGACTACCTACTAAAAATGACACTTCAAATATTTTGAGCAAATGTCTTCTTGGCCACATCAATTTCATCTCATACGATATTCATGAATAACCAGCTTAGTAAATGCCTCTAGAAATTCATTAGCCGTCTGGAGCTGACTACAAACAGCAAGTCCTCTTCTTTGGGTCTAAAATTATATCGCCCATTGATACTAAAATAGAATCAAAATAAGGTGTGCATAACTTAAAGGACATACATTTTCCTGGAATATATTTATATTAATTTGCACAGGATAATAAAAAATAAAACAATTTTTTTTCTAAATGATACCTTCGTTGCCCTTCTACATTCCAAAAAGTGTAGGTAGGAAGAAAACCTATAGGACGGTTTGCCTAAAACCTTAATGAGCGGCGCACAGCCAGGCCCTTATGAAACTCTAGTTGACAATTGGCAGCGTGTGTATACACAGGAGAATAACTTATTCATTAGGACGGCTTCGTGGTTTCCTCGCAAGTACATACATGTATGTACCATTTCGGCATTCTACCTTTCTACAAAACATAAACGAGACGCATTTTCTCAGCTCATGAAACCCTTTTTCATCATCAGTTAGGTAGGTACTTGAAGTGTCACGCACTTGAATCTCGATCTCAGTCAGTCCCAGGGGTATTTCTTGAGTAAACAAATGCAACAATTGCACTGACAGCAGGAAGCCGGGCTTCAGTCAGTCTTTTTGACAGGCGAGTGTGAAACAATAGATCTATATCGGCGGCATCAAATTGGATTTCCCAGAAACGTGATGTTTATTTCCTATTTAAAAAAATTCTAAATTTAGTAATTTCCCTTTTTGTATTTGTCCAAAATTTCACGTACAGAAAAATGCAACGCTGTGGGTGATGGTTTTCCCCCCATCATGCACTTTCCATTTGTTGTGTACCACCATTACTACGAGTACAATTTTCTTCTTTCTTCGTTGTTGGAAACATGTCACAATGAAGAAAAGAAAACCCCAGAGACATTGCAAGAGAGTGTGTGTGTGCTAGACAGACACTAAGAGAGAACGGGGAGTGATTTTCTCTCATCTCAACTTAAACACTTGTTTGATTTTTTCCACTTCAAAATTACGTACGTTGTTTATTGTTGTTATCGCTGTTGCTGCAGCTCTTCTTTCAACACAATATAGGCAAAGAATATGTACATATACATGGTGTTATCGATAACACATCACAACCGTAACCGTAAACAAAACAGAAAAATACGTTTACCTTAGAAGCAAGAATAAAGTAACATCACTAATGAAGTTGGAGGTAAAACACAGAGAAAGACAAAAGACCGAAAAAACAGAAAAAACACATCTCTAATATTTTGAGTATAATTAAAATGTACAACTTATTGTACAACAACAACAACATTACAAAATGCACTATAATATGTTTTCGTATAGATAGAGGAGAACAACAATTGTGGGAATTTATTTGTTATATGAACGAGGAGACGCAGTCAACAGAAATTACGGTTAAACAATCAAACAAAATCAGTGGGCGTCTATGGTCGTTTGTTTGCATGCATACTTGTGTATGTATGTATTTATGTGCTAGCTCTAGTGTCGTGTTTATTTGCTTTTTAGCCAAAAACTGTAACTCAACCGAGTTTTTAGTTTGGAAACGGTAAAGACAGACCAATATTTAGGGCGTTATGTGGGTGGTTTTTAGCTTGGTTTCAACAATTTGCTTCTTTCGATTTAGGTTTTATTTGGAATTAAGTTAAATTGGCAATTTACCGATGTATTTATTACTCACTTTTATTAATTTTGTTGGATTTCTTCGATTATTTCCACTTGCTGTTGTTGATTTTTCTCATATTTTGTTCACTTTTAACTTGTTTTTCTTTTTTTAAATAATGCACGATTTTTCGATTTTTTTCTGTTATTTTATTTGTTTTTCTTTTCTGGTTTTCAAATTTTTTACGTTTTCTTTACATTTTTCATGAAATTTTTCCATTTTTTTTGTTGTAATCACACTCAGGAATTTCTCTACATTTTTTTGTGAGTGGTGCTCTGCTGCCTTTTTACTTGTTGTTGTTGTCGTTGCTATATTGTTACATATTTTTTTCGTAGTTTTTAATCGCTGCGTTCACTTTTTCCCTCTTTTCTCCACTGCCATTTGCACCATACGAAACGACAACGGCACAAAACAACAACGACTCTACTCGCTAGCTAGCTGTGTGTGTGTTTTTGAAAAATCTACAACACCAACTATTCACTATTCAAGCCACTCGAACTGTGTGCCTGCTGCTGCTGCTGGTCTCATTAATTCATCTACACTTATACCACGTTAATTGTGTGTATTAACAAACGAACATACACACACACACTCACACAACAGACTCGTCGTCGTCGCACACAAACACACTCCAAAAACTCATACTACTACGACGAAAAAAACTCGCTGCATAAGCACGAAACGAAGTACAAAAGAAAAATTATGTTCATGCACCCCAAAAAAATGCGTCTTGTTGAAACCGTAAATTCACTGTAAATTCATAGATTTCGTTGATATTTCATGCGATTGCGTTGTATTGCACTCACTTTACTTTTACTACATTTATTTTCTTTAATTTTATTAAATAAAATGCACTTAAAAGCTTCAAATTATTATAATAAATAATCAACTAATTTTACGCGTCGACGTTTCGTCTTCTTTTTAGTGAATGGTAAATCGATTACAATGTTGGACGAACATCAAGTTAGGAATTGTCTAATCGATTTTTTTGCATTCGATTTTACAGGGTTTCTTTTACATCAAAATCGACTTTTCACAACGGTTTATCGAATTTGTCAAAAAGTGACATTAATGCGTTCGGATCTACACGCAAAATCCACACTTTACGGATTTTGGAATTTATTTTTATATGAGGCTTGTTCGATTGGAATTAATTTTTGTATGGAATTTACTCGCTTAACAAGAAAGTAGCTGAGTATTTATTTGTGTTGCCAGATTTTTCTTGTTAATCCATTTAAGAAAAACCAATGGGTAGCAACGTTGCCACCTTATCAAGTCTCTTAATTGTAAGCTAGTAAGCCCAATCGAACAGGCCTATGGAGTTTGAAAGGTGAAATCTGGAATAATACAGACTTTGTGCGTTTATTTGAATGCAGTATGAGGTTCCAACCTAAATCCGACCGGATATCCGCTGCGAATAATTACATGATTTCTTGAAGTAGCTACCTAATTCCGTAATAGCCTTGTCAGACTGCAGGGAAAATCTAGTTTAATTAGATTTCGAGCCAAATCAACATTAAATCTAGTACTTTTTCCATACAATATATAAACAAAATATAAAATATAAAAAATTAGTGGTTTTGTGTCTAAACTATAGGAGAACAAGAAGAAGAATTTGACATTTATTTCTAATTTATCTGGTAATTCTAAATTGGAAGAAGACAAGTAATAAATATTTAAAAGTGTTTGGTAAATTTAATTAGTTTAATTAAATTTTCAGGAAAAAATACATTAAGGCTGTTTTTCTTTAAGGCTGAATAACTAAGCAGCGATAACAAAAATATAAATAAAATGTTAAAATTTCACTGAAAATAAAAAATTATTTTTTAAAATTGTCGCCAAAAGTAATATAAATAATATGTAATATAAATAAAATAATTTAGTGTTAAACAATTTTGACTTAGCCTGGATAATTATCCAGAGTAAGTCAAAATGATGGTTATCGAGGCTAAGTCCAATAAAATAATAATAAAATTTTCAACACAAAATATTTTTTTGAAAATTTGTTTGACACATATATTTATATTGTAGTTGGCGACAATGTGAAAAAAGGAATTTTTTATTTTGAGCAAAAAAATATTTTTTTATTATCGCAGCTTGTTATCCCGGCTTAAAGAAAAACAGCCCTATTATATGCTGAAAACAAGATGGACTTCAGATCAGGAATGTGTTCTGTTAGCTCTATGGGAGGACAATGGGCTTGTTCGATTGGGTTTACTAGCTTACAATTAAGAGACTTGATAAGGTGGCAACATTTTAATGCATTGGTTTTATTTAAATAAATCAGCACCACCTTACTCGGTAAGTAAGAGAGTAGTAGTAAACTACTTTCTTGTTAAGCGAGCAAATTCCATACAAATATTAAGCTAGTAAGCCCAATCGAACAGGCAAACGAATTCATATTTTGAAAAGCCCTATACGAGCAAAACGAGCCAAAAGTCAAGTGAACACCTTTTTGTCATATTGCAATTATCACGAGACTATCATGATGGAACTAATAATAATTCATCATTTAGTAAATCTATATCTTATAGTAAGCCTGTTCGATTGGGCTTACTAGCTTATAATTAAGATACTTGATAAGGTGACAACGTTGCTACTCACTGATTTTTCTTTCTTGTTAAACGAGTAAATACCATACAAATATTAAGCTAGTAATCCCAATCGAACAGGCATAGTGAGATATGAAATGAATAAAAATACACATTTTTGGGATTGTGTGCAAAATCGGCAAGAATTCATTTCATTTCATTTCATTTCATTTATTAAGTCTATGGATATAAATCCTTACAGACCAGCAATGTTTTACATTATTTATATTAAAATTAGTATAACAATAATATATTTAATTAATTATATTATTTAACAATTTTTTAAACATAAGACTAGAAATAGAAAAATCTACAAACTCACAAATAGTGTTATAAAGTTTCATCGATTTAATCAAGGGTTCATTAGAAGCATAATTAGAAAAATGTCTATCGATATGAAAAGGGTAGTAATGTCTCAAAGATCGGGCCGGCGCACTAAACTGGATGAGTGATAGCAACTCTGGACAATCTACAGAAGCATTAATAATACCATGTAAAAACACCAATGAAGCTATATCTCTCCTAGAAGTCAAAGATTTTAAAGATAGAAGCAAACATCTACTTTCGTACGATGGAAATGGTGCAGAAAAGTTTAAAGAGTTTAAAGCAAACTTCATAAACGTCTTTTGAACTTTCTCAACACGATTAATATGTACTGATGCATTAGGGCTCCAAATGAAAGAAGCATATTCAATTTTTGATCGAACAAAAGAGCAATATAAAACCTTTTTCACATATGGGTCTGAGAATTCAGCAGTGTTTCTACGTATGAAATACATAACTGAATAAGCCTTAGGGATAATATAATTTAGATGACTGAGGAAAGTTAGCTTATAGTCAAACAAAACACCTAAATCAAGCTTTTCAAACACAACATCCAAATTATAACTTGAAATATTGTATTGTGAAATTATTGAATTACGGCATCTGTGGAAAGTAATTTGTACACACTTCGAATGGTTGATTGCTAGACCATTATACGTAGACCAACGGGAAAATCTATCAATATCATCCTGCAATAATTTAATGTCACTAAAAGATCGAATAGCTCTGAAAATCTTTAGATCATCAGCATACATGAGATGCCTAGAATTCAAAAAACAGTAATCAATATCATTAACAAAAATATTGAACAACAACGGACCTAATACACTACCTTGAGGGATACCGGAAATAGGAATATAATTATCTGAATAGAAACCATCTAAAAATACCGAACAGTGTCTATTTATTAAATATGTTCGGAACCAATCAATAATTTCAGAACGAAAGCCAATTCTCATTAATTTATACAATAATACATTATGAGGAACTCTGTCAAAAGCTTTCACCAGATTTCCCATTCAAATTGAATGTTGCAAAATCCACCTTTTCTATCGGACTCTGTAAAAATCCGGTCACTCGTAACAGATTTGTCTCTGTGCAACTCTGGGCTTAAGCAATTAACTGTCCATCAGTGTGATGTGTATGCATTTTATAGTCAATAATAGCCTTGTTACACTGCATGCGAAATCTAACAGAAATGACATGTCGATTTAGAAATGTCAGAACCCATATGTGTCCGATTCGCTTGTCACACTGCATGCGAAATCTAACAGAATTGACATAAGGTCGATTTACAAATGTCAGATTCCATACAAATTTGACATTTGAAAATCGAACTTATAGCCTTGTCACACTGCATGCGAAATCTAGCAGAAATGACATAAGGTCGATTTTCAAATGTCAAATTTGTATGGTATCTGACATTTGTAAATCGACTTTACGTCATTTCTGCTAGATTTCGCATGCAGTGTGACAAAGGAGGACAATATAAACGGCTTGCGTCATTTGCAGCTGAAAACGGATGATTTTGTATGCAGTGTGAAAAGGCTATAAGGTTTTTATCACAAATAAAGAACGATTGTCAAAAAAATCCTGTAGTAACATAACAATTATCTAGATGTCGCTGTAATTACATTGACTTTTTAGAAGAAAAAGTATTTCTGATAGGTCGATTTGCAAATGTCAATTTTATATGGGATATCATATTTGTAAATCGGCCTTATTTCAGCTAGATTTCGCATGCAGTGTGACAAGGCTATAAGCTCTCTCGCACAGTACACTTAAAGATTTATCGTAAAATTTGAGAACAGGTTATAGTGAAAACTAGGCAATTGTATCTAGATATTTGATTGATTACATTATTTTTATCTTGGCTCTAGTGTCGTGTTTATTTGCTTTTTTACCAAAAACAGTAACTTAACCGAGTTTTTAGTTTGAAAACGGTAAACACTGACCAATATTTAGGGCGTTATGTTGGTGGTTTTTAACTTGTATTGTTACCATATAGCCTTGTCATACAGCATTCGAAATCCAACGATTTCAGCTCAGTTCGATTTTCAAATGTGTTTGCGATCAGACCATATAGCCTTGTCATACAGCATTCGAAATGAAACGATTTCGGCTCAGTTCGATTTTCAAATGTGTTTGGGATCAGACATTTGTAAATCGACCTTATGTGTGACAAGGCTATTAGCAATCTAAATCTTCAGGTAAACGGTGTAGAAATACATGGCACACCGTGCAGATTTAAGAACGTTAATTTATGCTCATTCCTTTTTGTGTCACACAATTTTTGCAATGACAAAAACCCAGTGCTATTTATTATTTGTGACTCAAACCATTGATAGTTTGGCCACAAGATGCCAGCTGACGTCAAACTATCGAAGACGTAAACCCTCAAAGACAGGATAAACCCAAAGTGTAAATATTTCACAATTACAATAGATGTCAGTAGTGAACGAATTCCAAAGAACTAGAACTATAAAAACTGAGCATGGAATTAGAAACGATTAAATATAGTTGGCCCTGGCCTTCTCGTATACCAAAAAACAGAACATTAAAGATAAAAACCACCCAAAAACTCGACATTAGTAGTAAGATAAGACGAAATATGTAGTAAGATGGTTCGCGTTGTGGTTCACTTCTGTTGTAGATGTCCCTGAAAGAAGTTAATATGATTTATCAAATTTGACTAGGGGCCTAATTACGACATACATGTCGTATCGAAATGTCAAATGTCTCAAAAAACCTTCATAACTTCTCAACCAGCGGCCGTACGAGCAAAAGGACAATAATCGATGATCACTTTTTTCGGGCCAACAAATTAAAATCAATTTTCAAAACTTTAAACCTTCATAATTTCTAAACTAGACGCCGTACGAGCAAAAGGACAATAATCAGGGATCACATTTTTCGGGTCAAAAAAATATAATTTTATTTCAAAAAATTAAAATCTATTTTCAAAAGAACAATAATAGGGGATCACTCTTTTCGGGACAAAAAATTAAAATCTATTTTCAAAATTTAGACCTTCATAACTTCTAAACTAGACGTCGTACGAGCAAAAGGACAATAATCTGTGATCACTTTTTTAGGGCCAAAAAATTAAAATCTATTTTCAAAACTTTAGACCTTCATAACTTCTAAACTAGACGCCGTACGAGCAAAAGGACAATAATCTGTGATCACTCTATTAGGGACAAAAAATTAAAATCTATTTTCAAAACTTTAGACCTTCATAACTTCTAAACTAGACGCCGTACGAGCAAAAGGACAATAATCTGTGATCACACAAAAAATTAAAATTTTATTTAAAAAAATAAAATCTATTTTCAAGACTTTAGACCTTCATAATTTCTAAACTAGCCGCCGTACGAGCAAAAGGACAATAATCTGTGATCACTTTTTTAGGGACAAAATATTAAAATCTATTTTAAAAACTTTAGACCTTCATAACTTCTGAAC
Organism: Polietes domitor; assembly: GCA_947397865.1. Classification (NCBI taxonomy): domain Eukaryota; kingdom Metazoa; phylum Arthropoda; class Insecta; order Diptera; family Muscidae; genus Polietes; species Polietes domitor. The sequence goes on along the minus strand of OX377619.1, from coordinate 161,075,114 downwards.
TAGACGCCGTACGACCAAAAAGGCAATAGTCTGTGATAACTTTTTCGGGCCAAAAAATTAAAATCTATTTTCAAAACTTTAGACCTTCATAACTTCTAAACTAGACGCCGTACGAGCAAAAGGACAATAATCTGTGATCACTCTATTAGGGACAAAAAAATTAAAATCTATTTTCAAAACTTTAGACCTTCATAACTTCTAAACTAGACGCCGTACGAGCAACAGGACAATAATCTGTGATCACACAAAAAATTAAAATTTTATTTAAAAAAATAAAATCTATTTTCAAGACTTTAGACCTTCATAACTTCTAAACTAGCCGCCGTACGAGCAAAAGGACAATAATCTGTGATCACTTTTATCGGGTCAAAAAAATTAAAATCTATTTTCAAAACTTTAGACCTTCATAACTTCTAAACTAGACGCCGTACGAGCAAAAGGACAATAATCTGTGATCACTTTCTTCGGGCCAAAAAATTAAAATCTTTTTTCAAACTTTAGACCTTCATAACTTCTAAACTAGACGCCGTACGAACAAAAGGACAATAATCAGTGATCACTTTTTTCGGGCCAAAAAATTAAAATTTTATTTCAAAAAATTAAAATCTATTTTCAAAATTTTAGACCTTCATAACTTCTAAACTAGACGCCGTACGAACAAAAGGACAATAATCAGTGATCACTTTTTTCGGGCCAAAATATTAAAATCTATTTTCAAACTTTAGACCTTCATAACTTCTAAACTAGACGCCGTACGAGCAAAAGGACAATAATCTGTGATCCCATTTTTGGTTCAAACAAATAAAATTTTATTTCAAAAAAATAAAATCTATTTTCAAAACTTTAGACCTTTATGACTTCTAAACTAGACGCCGTACGAGCAAAAGGACAATAATCTGTGAGCACTTTTTTCGGGCCAAAATATTAAAATCTATTTTCAAAACTTTAGACCTTCATAACTTCTAAACTAGACGCCGTACGAACAAAAGGACAATAATCAGTGATCACTTTTTTCGGGCCAAAAAATTAAAATTTTATTTCAAAAAATTAAAATCTATTTTCAAACTTTAGACCTTCATAACTTCTAAACTAGACGCCGTACGAACAAAAGGACAATAATCAGTGATCACTTTTTTCGGGCCAAAAAATTAAAATTTTATTTCAAAAAATTAAAATCTATTTTCAAAACTTTAGACCTTCATAACTTCTAAACTAGACGCCGTACGAGCAAAAGGACAATAATCTGTGATCACTTTCTTCGGGCCAAAATATTAAAATCTATTTTCAAAACTTTAGACCTTCATAACTTCTAAACTAGACGCCGTACGAGTAAAAGGACAATAATCTGTGATCACTTTTTTTTGGGCCAAAAAATTAAAATCTATTTTCAAAACTTTAGACCTTCATAACTTCTAAACTAGACGTCGTACGAGCAAAAGGACAATAATCTGTGATCACTTTTATCGGGTCAAAAAAATTAAAATCTATTTTCAAAACTTTAGACGTTCATAACTTCTAAACTAGACGTAGTACGAGCAAAAGGACAATAATCTGTGATCGCTTTTATCGGGTCAACAAAAATTAAAATCTATTTTCAACTTTAGACGTTCATAACTTCTAAACTAGACGTCGTACGAGCAAAAGGACAATAATCTGTGATCACTTATTTATTTCAAAAAATTAAAATCTATTTTCAAAACTTTAGACCTTCATAACTTCTAACTAGACGCCGTACGAGCAAAAGGACAATAATCTGTGATCACTTATTTATTTCAAAAAATTAAAATCTATTTTCAAAACTTTAGACCTTCATAACTTCTAACTAGACGCCGTACGAGCAAAAGGACAATAATCTGTGATCACTTATTTATTTCAAAAAATTAAAATCTATTTTCAAAACTTTAGACCTTCATAACTTCTAAACTAGACGCCGTACGAGCAAAAGGACAATAATCTGTGATCACTTTCTTCGGGCCAAAATATTAAAATCTATTTTCAAAACTTTAGACGTTCATAACTTCTAAAATACACGCCGTACGAGCAAAAGGACAATAATCTGTGATCACTTTTTTCGGGCCCAAAAATTAAAATTTTATTTCAAAAAAATTAAAATCTATTTTAAAAACTTTAAACCGTCATAACATTTAAACTAGACGCCGTACGAGCAAAAGGACAATAATCTGTGATCACTTTTTTTTGGGCCAAAAAATTAAAATCTATTTTCAAAACTTTAGACCTTCATAACTTCTAAACTAGACGCCGTACGAGCAAAAGGACAATAATCTGTGACCACTTTTTTCGGGCCAAAAAATTAAAATTTTATTTCAAAAAAATTAAAATCTATTTTAAAAACTTTAAACCGTCATAACTTTTAAACTAGACGCCGTACGAGCAACAGGACAATAATCTGTGATCACTTTTTTCGGGTCAAAACATTAAAATCTATTTTCAAAACTTTAGACCTTCATAACTTCTAAACTAGGCGCCGTACGAGAAAAAGGACAATAATCTGTGATCACTTTTTTTTGGGCCAAAAAATTAAAATCTATTTTCAAAACTTTAGACCTTCATAACTTCTAAACTAGACGTCGTACGAGCAAAAGGACAATAATCTGTGATCACTTTTATCGGGTCAAAAAAATTAAAATCTATTTTCAAAACTTTAGACGTTCATAACTTCTAAACTAGACGTAGTACGAGCAAAAGGACAATAATCTGTGATCGCTTTTATCGGGTCAAAAAAAATTAAAATCTATTTTCAAAACTTTAGACGTTCATAACTTCTAAACTAGACGTCGTACGAGCAAAAGGACAATAATCTGTGATCACTTATTTATTTCAAAAAATTAAAATCTATTTTCAAAACTTTAGACCTTCATAACTTCTAACTAGACGCCGTACGAGCAAAAGGACAATAATCTGTGATCACTTATTTATTTCAAAAAATTAAAATCTATTTTCAAAACTTTAGACCTTCATAACTTCTAACTAGACGCCGTACGAGCAAAAGGACAATAATCTGTGATCACTTATTTATTTCAAAAAATTAAAATCTATTTTCAAAACTTTAGACCTTCATAACTTTTAAACTAGACGCCGTACGAGCAAAAGGACAATAATCTGTGATCACTTTCTTCGGGCCAAAATATTAAAATCTATTTTCAAAACTTTAGACGTTCATAACTTCTAAAATACACGCCGTACGAGCAAAAGGACAATAATCTGTGATCACTTTTTTCGGGCCCAAAAATTAAAATTTTATTTCAAAAAAATTAAAATCTATTTTAAAAACTTTAAACCGTCATAACATTTAAACTAGACGCCGTACGAGCAAAAGGACAATAATCTGTGATCACTCTTTTCGGGCCAAAAAATTAAAATCTATTTTAAAAACTTTAAACCGTCATAACTTTTAAACTAGACGCCGTACGAGCAACAGGACAATAATCTGTGATCACTTTTTTCGGGTCAAAACATTAAAATCTATTTTCAAAACTTTAGACCTTCATAACTTCTAAACTAGGCGCCGTACGAGAAAAAGGACAATAATCTGTGATCACTTTTTTCGGGTCAAAACATTAAAATCTATTTTCAAAACTTTACACCTTCATAACTTCTAAACTAGACGCCGTACGAGCAAAAGGACAATAATCTGTTATCACTTTTTTCGGGCCAAAAAGTTAAATTTTTATTTCAAAAAAATTAAAATCTATTTTCAAAACTTTAAACCGTCATAACTTTTAAACTAGACGCCGTACGAGCAAAAGGACAATAATCTGTGATCACTTTTTTCGGGTCAAAACATTAAAATCTATTTTCAAAACTTTAGACCTTCATAACTTCTAAACTAGACGCCGTACGAGAAAAGGGACAATAATCTGTGATCACTTGACGCCGTGCGATCTTCATAACTTCTAAACTAGACGCCGTACGAGAAAAAGGACAATAATCTGTGATCACTTGACGCCGTACGACCTTCATAACTTCTAAACTAGACACCGTACGAACAAAAGGACAATAATCTGTGATCACTTTTTTCGGACCAAAAAATTAAAATCTATTTTTAAAAGTTTAGACCTTCATAACTTCTAAACTAGACGCCGTACGAGAAAAAGGACAATAATCTGCGATCACTTGACGCCGTAAGTGCAAAAGGACAATAATCTGTGATCACTTTTTTCGGACCAAAAAATTAAAATCTATTTTCAAAACTTTAGACCTTCATAACTTCTTAACTAGGCGCCGTACGAGCAAAAGGACAATAACACTAGTCAACAGTCAAAATGTACTCGGGATGAGCTCGAAAAACGCAATAATTTTTTTTTTTCGTTTGGTTTTTTTTATTATTTTTTTTTTAAATTTTAAAATTTTTTTTTTGGTTAATTTGTTTCGTCCGGCATAACTCGGGAACCACTAGCCCGATTTAATTGAATTAAATTTAAAAAAATTTAAAATTACAATTCCCTTAATCTGTTCATATATTGTTTTCCTATACAAGCAACAGTTTCCAAGTTAAAAATGAATATATAAAGGAAAAAACTTATTTTTTGCCTAAAGATTTAAAATTTTTTTTTTACAAAATCCATAAAAAATCCAAAATGAAAAAAAATGTCAAATCTTATTACTTTTACGTAAAGTCACATAACCTATGAGCAAAATGAGACAAAGATCATGAAAATCGATGCACGCGTTTCGCTTTTATTCGCAATTGAGTAAAGGTATGAATTTCAAAAATTTGCTCGAAATATGCACAACTTTGTCTATGGTAAGGTTTTTTCTTTTTTTTTGATTCTCAGAATTAACAAAACGGAATAAACAAAGGGTTATTTAATTTTTATGATTGCGTAAGCAAAGTAATAAACGCTAATAAATGTGCGTGAACAATTAAAAGGAAAAAAGGAAAGGGGACTTTTTTAATTATTTGGGTTTTCCGTTGGCTACCTGTATGATTTTTTTACAGAAATGCAACCCACATTTAAGGGTGGTCATTATTCGGAAAATTTAAGACTCACACATGGTGAAACAGGTATGTAGCCACCGTAAAAAAAATACACCCATTTATAAGTACCTGTCAGTAAAATACTAAACAATACACAGTATAAATAGGTCTTCATTGATCGATTTTACTCATTCAACAAGTGTCGACGAACGCGATAGTTAAAATGAGCAAACGTTCGCGAGGATTTGAATGCAATACCAATCCAAGTAATTTTTGTTACATGTGCGGAGAATACGTTTCTGAAAAAAAACAAGCGTTGTTTTTCACCTAAATTGAGAGATTCATTTGAAGAGAGCTTCAATTTAAAGGTCTCAAACATAGATGAGCGGTGGACACCAAGTGCTCTATGTCCAAGGTGCTACGTACAGCTAGCTGACTCAAGGTAAGTGTAGATTACGAAATTCAAGAACATATATAACTTATTATTGAAATTCTTTCAGACGACAGCCGAGAATCATCATGCCAATGCTTTGGAGAGCTCCGCTTTGCCATGTAACAGATTGCTACTTCTGTCTTAGCAAAAAAACAGGCGTGGGAAAAAATATACGATGGACTTACGCTGCTGTTTCAACAGTGAATTTTCCAGTGCCATTTTCCGAAGAACCAGTGGACCCGCAACCGTCCGTTTCAAGATGGGCATCTAATAATGAGGCGATACATCCAACATCAGATCCGGAGACAGTAGAAACCACATCAGAATGCGAGTCAACATATACATTGCATGGAGGTCAACACTTATGTTCCCAAGCAGAACTGAACGATTGGGTTAGAGAATTGAAACTCTCCAAGGAAGATGCAGAGTTGCATGCATCGCGCATGCAACAGTTCGGTTTCTTGGCTCCTGGTGTGGTGACAACAATCTACAGGAAGCGTCATGAACCATACGCAAGGTACTACACAAAAAAAGACAACATCTGTTTTTGTAAGGACATTCCCGGATTATTTGGTGAACTCGGGTACTCTTACGATCCAGGAGAGTGGCGTCTTTTCATCGACAGCAACAAGCAGAGCCTTAAAGCAATTTTACTGCACAACGGCATCGAGAAACCTTCGATTCCAATTGCTCATGCCGTTGACACCAAGGAAACATACGAAGTCATGGACAATCTACTAAAGTGCCTTAACTATGAGAGGCACGATTGGAAAGTTTGTGCCGACCTTAAGGTTATCGGTATCCTTTGTGGATTACAAGGTGGATTCACAAAGTACTGTTGTTTTCTCTGCCTTTGGGACAGCCGCGATCGTCAACATCATTACACCAGGAGGAGTTGGACAGAAAGAGTTAACTTCATCCCCGGCAGCGACAACGTGAAATATACACCACTCATCGATAATTATCGATTCGTCGCCGTTCGCAGCAATTGGGCCTCTGTTACTCAAAAACGTGGAAATGCCAAAATTGGACTAAGCGGATGGACCATTTGAGGCGCAGTCAAGGTCAGTATTTGCATGAAATAATCCTCAAACATTAAATTATATGGACCGTACTATCGATTCAAATAAAGATTTCATGCATTTTTCTGAATTTTATGTGTTTTGTTTTTTTGAAAAACTTTCCTATAGCTTTTAAAAAATCACCCTTTATTTCAACTAAAAAGAGCTCTGGTGAAAATGGGTCAGATGAGTTCAGATATATATATATATATATAGCTCCATTACAAATTTCGCTATTGAATTGATTATATCCGCTCTAGAAAAGCATATTTGAACAGATTTTCTCCTAACTCGGCACATCAGCTAATGTTTCAAATAGAAATTACTATAGCGAAAGTGGTTCAGATTATAAATAGCTCCCGACTAGAAACCACATATTTAATACTCCATAAAATTTGGGAAAGCGTATAATATTTCAACTAGAAAACCTTTGCTAAACATGGGTAAGATCTGTTCAGATTTGTATATAGCTCCCATTCAATGTTTGTGTTCAAATTTTCTTAAAAATACAAATAGAAGTATGGAATTTGTAGTATATTCTCCTGTTATAGCGGCATCGTATATCACCCGCTTCAAATGTAATGGCCTTTTTATATCCTACACCATAGGGTATAATGACTAAGTGTACGGTATCATATGGTCGGCCACGCCCGACTTTAACCTTCCTTACTTGTTTTATATTGTCTACGTAGTTAGAGGGATGCACAAACCAAATTTTATCACTCTAGCTGTAGCCGTTTAGTTGGTACCATTTTTATACACTCCACGAGAGTATTATGTCTTTGTGCATTTGTTTGTAACGCCCAAAAGGAAGCGAGACTTAGAATCACTTTTTGAATCGATTTAGCAATGTCCGTCTGTCTGTCCATCTATTCTTGTAATCACGATACAGGTCGCAATTGTAGCCAGAACAAAATGTAACATTGCACAACGAAGTTTTTTGGGATAAGGGCGAACTCTATTTAATTTGAAGAACATCGGTTCAGATTTAGATATAGCCCCCATAGGAATTTCACTCCCGATTTGACTCTTTTCACTCTAGATACCACATATTTTAATATATTTGATTGAAAATTGGTAAAACATCTTATATTTTCACTAAAAACACCCATGAGTGAAATGAAAATGGGCCAGATCAGTTCAGATTTGTATATAGCTCCCATACGAATTTCGTTCCCAATTTGACTTTTTCCGCTCTAGAAACCAGATATTTTATCAGATTGTCTTCAAAATTGGCAAAACCTCGTATATATCTGCTGTAGAAACCACACATTTTAACAGATCTTCTTCAAATTTGGAAAAATAACTTATATTTCCACTAGAAACATTTTTGGTGAAAATGGGTCAGATCGGTTCAGATTTATATGTAGCTCCCATTCAAGTTTCGCACCCGATTTGACTTTTCTGCTCTAGATACCACATATTTTAACAGATCGTGTTCAAGTCTGGCAAAATATCTTGTAAATATCGTGTAATGGGCGCTTGCATGTTTTTTCCTTCAGTTTTGCATTGAATTTTCATCCTTAATAACGCCATCTATGTGTCAATTATTACTTATTTACATTTTCATCGCCTAAAATCTTTTCGTTAAATTTATCATTATTTAAATTAAATTCTAAGGCTTGCCAACAAGTGAATACCTGCAACAAGTTTTAATACCTTCTACTGAAATAAATTAAAATTCGCAACAACGTAAGTAAGATATTTTTATGTGCCTACAACACTACATATCTACATATAACTTAGGTTGGATTTTGTCCTAGCTTATGTGCTGAGAAGATTGGTGGTTAAATCCCGATTGATTCTTTTTGGTTATTCCTCTCTTGGTGCCAACTCCACCACGGGTAATCCAATTTAAATCCAATGCATATCTCTCTCCTAATTCATTTCATATTCACCATAGATTTGGCACCTATCATAGCAGTTAAACAGCAGGAAGACGATATAATGAGAAACTTGAAAGAAATATCATTTGACCAAAGCAAGACTTCTAGTTGTATATAATCAACCGTCCGCTACAGTGATCAAGTCGTTTCTTATGTTTTTTTAATAATTCTCCTCTGTGTTTTGGCAAATATTTGGAAAACCCCCCCCATTCCCATAATTTCATTCCCCTGAGGAAGAAGGAAGATTTCTAAACATCTAATAGTGATTGGAAGAGACGCCGTTAAATTTATCATCATATCATTAAAAGCAGCAGCTGGTTAATAGAAAATAAAATCCTATTTAATAAGGGAGGTAATCACTCCCTTTCAACGAGTATGTATGTATTAGAATGGTTAAGGTGTTTCCAAGTGATATTGTTATGAACATATATATTAACGTAATTATTGGTTAAATCTAAAATATATATATTTTTTAAGTCTTATCTAAAATTCGGTTTTTTTAAGTGAAAATAAGTTTATTAAAAGTTAGAGTAAAACATTATATAATAGTAAATAATTACATTGTGTGCTAACAAAAAGTGAACATGCATTCATTGTGTACCTAGTGGCTACGCCCCTGTCCCTTTTTGTTTGTACATAATCATAGTCTGAATGCCGTTTCTTCAGAAGTTATACACCATACTACAAACAGACAAACAATTACATATATACAGTTGCGGTCAAAATAATAGCAGCGCACCACAGCTTAATATACATTTTCATATATTTATTTGTGTGATAATTTTTTTATTGCTCCTTCTGCATTAAGTGTCGCGTATGATTTTAATTACTTAAGAAATTTCACATTTGTTGGATTATTCGACATTTTGGACTGGTCAAAATAATAGCAGTGTTCAAAAAATCTCAAGAAAATGGAATTTCATCTCATTTTTTCATTTCGATTTGATGTTATAAGTAAGATATTATGAAATTTACACTACTTGTGAAATGTTATTGTTTTTTTTCTTCATAAGTAGGGCGAGGAGAGCGTTGTGGAGAAGAAAATCGAGTTCATATGAAATCTGGTTGAAATTTGAGGGAAAATCATATAGTGAAGTTCGACTTTTATTCCAGTGTTCTATTAAATGATCAGAAATTCGATATTATAAGAAGAAAAATCAAAAACTCGTGAAAAAAATCCGTTTATATCACCTACAACCATTCGCCGAATAATAATGTCTAGTACAAAAAAAAAACACTTACGCCCGCCACCGAAATAAAAAACAATGTCTGTCCATATTTGAGAATCTAAAAAGTTCGAAGAATACTAAGAAAACATAATCTGTAATCCAGAAGTCCGAAAAAGTCCCACTTATAAATAAAAGACATGGCACAAAAAATTGCAATTAGCAAAAACACACTTGGTGTAGCCAACCAAGAAGTGGATGCACGTTTTATGGTCAGTTGAATCAAAAATTGTTTTGAATGGTAGGACAGTCCCTCGATGGTTTGAAAGACGCCCACAGAACACTAGTACATCTCCAGATATAGTACCAAAACAGTCAAATAGGGAGGATCAAGCGTAATGGCTTAGGCGTTTTTTTCATACTATGGAGTTGGGTCAATACATTGGCCCAGAATTACCATGGACTCTGCCCAGTACATCAAAATACTGCATAACATTATGCTTCCGTATACAGAATACGGAATGCCCCTTAGATGGGTCTTCTACCAGGTCAATTATCCCGTTAAATTATCCCCGGGTAAAAATTGTAAAAGACTAGTCGACTCTATGAAACGGTCGTATGTAGCAGTAATAAGCCATAGAGTCAGTACAACTAAGTATTAAATTCAACTTATTATTCAAAAAAGTTTTCAATTAAAGTGAATTGAAACAGAATATTTTTAGTTTTCATTAGCGCTGCTATTTTTTTGACTGGTCTCATTTTTGACATAAATGGTTCTAAAGGCCTAATTTCAAAATTACAAAAACTTAATTTTTTATTTAAAGCCAGATGGCACAATACCACATTTCAGTCACCGTAAAAACTTTTAGGATTTTCGAAGAAAAACTAAAATTTTTCTTTGTCGAAATTGTTTATATCGTCGCTGCTATTTTTTTGACCGCAGCTGTATGTACGTGTCTTTAACTTTTTTTCGTTGTTTGTTTTGATGTTATTTCAACTGGTTCAAATCTTTGCTTAAAGTTGCTCTTATTCTTAGCATATGGTGTGTGATTTTTGGTGAAATGTATTAAACCGAAGTATCTCATGTTAATAACATTTAAGTTTTAGAGAGATTTTGCGAGAACGTGAGATATGTTGCCAGACGTATTCCCCAGGAACATTTGCCTGGTATACGTGATGCTAGACATAATCTAGAGCAACATTTCTCTGATTTGAATACACACACAGAAAGGGAGCAGATTAGCTGGATCAGCAGATGTAAATCAACATAGAACAAGACTTTACAATCTCCAATACTTCGAAAGGCCTTTCGACGTGGGAGCACCACATATGTTAATGTAAGTCAATCTCTGTTTTCTTTTCTTTTTCGTTGTTTTGGTTGATTCTCCGATATTTTTTGTTGTGATCTATCTCAGTCTGTGTATTTTGAACGTAAACATAGCTTGGATACATAAATGTTATTTTGCTTTCATCATTCCTTTGAGGGTAACCAGGCGAGTTCCACCACTCAGTTACAATTTAAATATGAATTTAATGATTTCGCTGAATTAGTTAACCTAAACGTAAACAAAAATATGTACATATATACTCGGCCAAACCCCTTTTCAGATATTCAATTTATTTAGTTAATATTGTATTCAAATTAGTTTTTTCAAAGTATAGACTAAGTGTTCTGTAATTTTTTTATTTTTGAAATGTTTGAATTCCCTAAATGAAATAAATCACAATGTGGTGTGGATAAAGTAATCGTTCTTTTTGATTTCCGTATCATCAGGTAGAGCTTGTTAATTTAGGTTTCGCGATGGGATCACGTATATATTAAATTAGGGACTAGCTATTGTGATCATGGATGGGAGGGCCTGTCGATAGTTAGCACCATCGGACTATCGCTAATCGCCTCGCTAATGCTGATCTGAACCTTCTTTCTTTTTCTGTCACTGTCCTCTTTAATTTCCAAATGCACGCATTTATATCTTGGATGTATGTAGCTTGTAGATATCGGTTGTAGTAAAGCTTCGAACCCCCCAACGACGAGCAATAAGGCCGGAATTTCAGCGTGCATTAGCTTTTTGTAAAACAACCACCCAACATCCATCACCAATATATTAGTTATATGTTAAAAAATAGTTAAATTGGACCAGGTCATATTAGCCTATGATTAGGAAACATACAAAAATTCTTCCCGTTTTCACTTTTTTACCGAATTTAATTGTATTCGGGTAGAAAGTGGAGTGTATCATATAGTCGCCCCCGCCCGACTTTAGCCTTACCTTCTTGTTATCACTCTGTTGTTGTATTTAGAATTTTTTTTCGTGTCTACGCATTCATGAATTTCATGATTCTTACTGCAGCCATTTGGTTGGTACAATTTTTATCCCCTTTTTCCATTTTACCCCCTAAACGTACGAATTTCAAATCGCTTTATTTTACCTGTCTACGAAAAGAGAGGAATTTATACACCGAATTTCATTATTCTCGGTGCAGCCGTTTGGTTGGTACCATTTTAATTCCTCTATTCCCTTTTACCCTTAAAAGTACGACTTTAAAAAAATAAGAGTATGTGTCTACTCAATTAGAGGAATGTATGTGTTTCTAGCTGTTATCGTTTGATAGGTACCATTTTTATCCCTTTTTGTCCCATTTCAAGCCCTACAAATAAAAATCACTTTATGGTGCACGTCAAGGCGTTACTTTGTGTACCCCCATTCTTTGGTGGAGGGTATAAAAATCCCTACGTGTTGCTTGACATTGAATTGAATTTGGCATGGTGTGCTGACCCTGTGAGAAAAGCCACGCCCAAATTTTATTAATTTTATTTCTCACATCTTGACATTCTTCTTTTCTCTATGCTTTTGTGTGCCCTTCTTTGATCGTTTGCTCCTCCATGCAATAGTTCGCTTTTTGTCGTAACAATTAATCACAATATTCGGTGAAATCTTTCTTTAATTTTGACAAATTTTGATTCATTTCTACTCCCATTTCTATCTGAGTGGTTATGTAGGCCGGCCTTTAACAATTTTTCTTAATATTCTCATATACATCATACCATTCATTCATTCATTCATCCATTTCCCTTTGATCCCATTCCATTCCCTCTTGGGGGAATTGGTTAATGCAACTTGGACACAAATGTAAAGCAATACAGCCAGCACTGCTTATGGTTTGTTTTCTTCCTAAGATTTGTGTAATGTTTTCATTTGGATTTCGGGCATCGAGAATGCGGCAAAGGACCAAGTAGAAGATGAAATCCATATCCCAGAGAATTAACCCGTGTGTTATTGTTTTTCTATCTGTTTCTTGTCTACTCTCCTCTATTTGGTTATTTGTTTCTATTTATTGCACTTTCCTCTGGGGTATTATGCCACCGCCATCACTACAGGACGAAGGAAGCAAGAAAGTGGGGGGCATCGGCCTGATTCTATGCCACATCTTGTGTGTGTGTTTTCATTTATCACCCTTATGATGATACCGGTATTATGATTTTGGTTTTGCTTCCTAGTTGTTTGTTCGTAGTTAAGTAGGAAGAACCAGAGAAAAAGGACGAAACGGAAAACTCAAAGAGGAAGAAGAAGACGAAAAAAAAACAAATCAAAGATTGTTTAGAGATTAGAAAGACAACATTGTTGTGAGTTCTGGGGCATAGCCGCCATGTGTGGGGGATTGCCTTGTTGTGAAAGCCTTGCAGCTGTGGCGCTGGAGTGCAGGAGTTAAAGGCAAGGTGCGGGGTGGTGTGGCTTGAGGTATTTATCAAAAACCAATATCATTGATTTTGATTGCCTATAACGATTCGTGTTTCCAAAGCAATACCAGCAAAAAGGGTATACTTTTCTATCATTCTGAGGGTTCATCTCGGTTTCGTTTGGTTTTCCTATAAGCCTAATGGATTTCAACTCTAAGATATTGATAAGTACGTTTCGTTTTTCTTCGGGTTTCTTTTGTTTTTTACTTTATTTTAAGAAAAAAATTTTGAGTGGTGCTATTGTTACAAATAGAGTTTATTATAAGGTGGCACACAGTGGTTCGAAGGCAGGTTTCCCTGGTGAACGGAACAGATCAAAAATTTAATAAAGAGTTGTTGCAAGATAGAAAAACTAACGGGGAAGCTAGTTTTATGTTTTCTAGAGACTGATTGTATTAGTGAAGAATAGTTATTTTCGAAACTCTTCTCCCATTGGCCTAATGTAAGTAATTCCAGGTACTTTGGTCGCGTCTTCTCCACTATTTTATACCAAGATGGAGGGTATAAGGACAATAATAAGTAAAAAACAAGTAAAAACGGCATTAAGTTCGGTCGGGCCGAACTTTATATACCCTTCACCATGGATTCCATTCCACAGAGGCAGTGCAGTAATATTACAGGGAAATATATTTTTAAATAGCCAAACCAAAACAAATACAAATATTGAAAAAATAATTTTATAAATAAATATAATATTTTTATTATTTAAAAAAAAACGCTTATAAGGTAAGGCTACCAATACGTTTACATATCGAAATAATAAAGGGTGGTTAAATTTTAAGGGCCGATATTGATTTGGAATAATACACAAATTATTTAGAAAATTATTATCATTTCTTTTTATTGTGATAACATTGGTATGGTTCAATTATGTATGGAATAAAATATCGGCCAAATGGCCGTCGCGACCTCGACGGCACACCTCCATCCGATGGTCCAAATTTTCGATAACGCTGAGGCATAATTGAGGTTCTATGCCGTTAATGTGCCGAATTATCTCATCCTTCAGCTCTTGAATTGTTGCTGGCTTATCGACGTACACCTTTTCTTTCAAATAACCCCAAGAAAGAAGTCCAACGGTGTCAAATCACATTATCTTGGCGGCCAATTGAAATCGCATTCACGTGAGATAACACGACCATTGAATTGGTCGCGCAAAAACCTTTTGAAACCACATATCCTCCACATCCATATCTTCCAATTCGGGCCATAAAAAGTTCGTTATCATCTCACGATAGCGAAGACCACAACCAAAAAATACGGCCCGATGATGCCGCCAGCCCATAAACTGCATGAAACAGTCACTCTTTGTGGGTGCATTGGTTTTTCGACAATCACTCTAGGATTATCATTCGCCCAAATGCGGTAATTCTGTTAATTGACGAATCCACTGAGGTGAAAATGTGCTTCATCACTGAAGATGATTTTCTTCGAAATGCACGATATGCATATTGATTTGAACGCGCATTATCTTAATAAGCCTGAATAACTTTAACGCGTTGCTCGATTGTATTGAAATGTATGTGTTTGACAAAAAATTTTGTATTGGAAAGGACATTTGTATGAGGATATATTGAAACCTGGAACGAAATAGGTGAAATATAAAATGTATAGTTTGGCCAAAATCGGTTAAACTTATGGGAGCAACATTTGAATTTGGACTATATTTAAATCTGAACCGATCTTACCCACTTTCACCTTAGTTTTGTTTAGTTAGATTATAAGATGTTGTGCGAAATTTAAAGAAAATCGAGCACAATATGTGGCTTTTAAAACGGCAAAAGTCAAATCGGGAGCGACATTTGTATGGGGGCTATATCTAAATCTGAACCGATGTTACCCAATTTCTGCATAGTGTTTCTAGTTGGATTATAAGATGTTGTCCCAAATTTAAAGAAAATCGGGAACAATATATGGTTTTTAGAGTACAAAATTCAAATCGGGAGCGATATTTGTATGGGGCCTATATCTAAATCTGAACCGATCTATCCCGCTTTAGCCACAGGTGTTTCTAGTTAGATTATAAGATGTTGTGTCAAATTTAAAGAAAATCGATTAGAATATGTGGTATTTAAAGCGGAAAAAGTCAAATCGGGAGCGACATTTATATGGGGGCTATATCTAAATCTGAACCGATATTACCCAATTTCTGCATAGGTGTTTCTAGTAAGATTATAAGATGTTGTGCCAAATTTAAAGAAAATCGAGTACAATATGTGGTTTCTACAGAGGAAAATGTCAAATCGGGAACGACATTTGTATGGATATCTAAATCTGAACCGATTTAGATATCTAAATCTGAACCGATTTGACCTATTTTCACCATAGATGTTCTTAGTTTAAATATAAGATGTTGTGCCAAATCTGAAGACAATCTGATACAATATGTGGTTTCTAGAGCGGAAAAAGTCAAATCGGGAGCAAAATTTGTATGGGAGCTATATATAAATCTGAACCGATCTGACCGATATTCACCATGGGTGTTTCTAGTGGAAATATAAGACGTTTTACCAAATCTGAAGACAATCTAATACATTATGTGGTTTCTAGAGCGGAAAAAGTCAAATCGGGAGCGAAATTTATATGGGAGCTACATATAAATATGAACCGATCTGTCCGATATTCACCATGGGAGTTTCTAGTGGGAATATAAGATGTTTTACCAAATCTGAAGACAATCTGATACATTATGTGGTTTCTAGAGCGGAAAAAGTCAAGTCGGGAGCGAAATTTGTATGGGAGCTATTTCTAAATCTGAACCGATTTTCTTCAAATTAAATAGCGTTCGTCCTTATCCCGAAAAACATCGTTGTGCAAAGTTTCATTTGGTTCTGTCAACAATTGCGACCTGTATCGTGATTACAAGAATAGATGGACGGACGGACAGACAGACAGACAGACGGACATTGCTAAATCGACTCAGAAAGTGATTCTAAGACGATCGGTATAATTAACAATGGGTCTATCTCGTTTCCTTTTGGGTGTTACAAACAAATGCACAAAGACATAATACTCTCGTGGAGTGTATAAAAACTTGACGTTTAGCTGTGGTTCACATTCAACATCGCCCCTTACAATTTAACCACCCTTCATATTATCAACCTTTTTACCTCAATCAATTTAATACCTTGATCCCTTTGATCTTTAATCCCTTTGAGCTTTGATTTCTTTGATATTTGACCTCTCAACTCCTCCTCTCAACTTTGATATTTGACCTTTAATCCCTTTGACTTTGAAGATTTGGGGCCTCGGTGTCATTTTTGCAAAAAGTGATCATTTTCTCAGGCTCGTATCTTGAAAACCGTTTGGAATTTTGATTTACTCTCTGAGGCAACGTTATAGCTCTTACCATTAAGAAATCTATATATATAAAATAAAGTGTCCGAAGCGATGTAATCCCATAACTCGAGATTGGCCAAACCGATTTTGATGATTTGTACTTTGTTGGAAAGGTATTTTCTCAGCACGGGTTTAAAAAAAAATAAAAAAAGAACTTCAAAATATCAAAATTTGAAAATGTCTGATTTTTACCACCCAGCGTGTTTCGACAGGTTTATTTTCGATTTTTTTTTCAATTTTCTTTTTTCATTTACTCGAGATTGGCCAAACCGATTTTGATGATTTATACTTTGTTAGAAAGGTATTTTCTCAGTACGGTTCAAAATTTCAAAATGTCTTATTTTTACCACACAGCGTGTTACGACAGGTTTTTTTCCGATGTTGTTGAAATTTTCAGTGCAGATAGATGTAGGTCTGGAAGGAACTATAGGCTATAGAATTTTTAAAAATTTGCTCTGTGGGCGAAGGGGGCGTGGCAATAGTGTTTTTGAGAGCTAGAAGGCTGAAAATTGGAACGTATATATTACTGACCACGAGAATGATAAATATGATGCCGAAATTTGGATTTTCATTTTGTGGGCGGAGTGGGCGTGGCAAAAGTGTTTTTGAGAGCTAGATGGAGGCTGAAAAATTGAATGTATATTTTACTGACCAGGAGAAAGATCAAGTTGATGCCGAAATTTGGATTTTCGTTTTGTGGGCGGAGTGGGCGTGGCAAAAGTGTTTTTGAGAGGTAGTAGGCTGAAAATTGGTACATATATATTACTGACCACGAGAAAGATCAATTTGATGCTGAAATTTGGATTTTCGTTTTGTGGGCGGATTGGGCGTGGCAATAGTGTTCTTTGAGCTAGAAGGCTGAAAATTGGAATGTATATATTACTGGCCACGAGAAAGATCAACTTGATGCCGAAATTTGGATTTACGTTTCGTGGACTTTGGGGCGTGGTAAAAGTGTTTTGGAGAGCTAGAAGGCTGGAAATTGGTACATATATATTACTGACCACGAGAATGATAAATATGACACCGAAATTTGGATTTTCGCTTTGTGGGCGGAGTGGGCGACAAAAGTGTTTTTGCGAGGTAGTAGGCTGAAAATTGGAATTGGCTAGAAGTATTTTTAAGCTAGAAGGCTGAAAATTGGAACGTATATATTACTGACCACGGGAAAAAAGTGTTTTTTAGTTAGAAGGCTGAAAATTAGAACGTATATATTACAAACCACGATAATATCAATATGATAAGATCAATATATATTACTGACCACGGGAAAAATGTGGAAAAAGTGTTTTTTAACTAGAAGGCTGAAAATTGGAACCTATATATTACAAACCACGATAATATCAATATGATAAGATCAATATGAAACCTGATTTTAATTTTACCATTTGTATTTTGCCTGGCGAAGCGGGCGGGGTTCAGCTAGTATTATATAAATTCAAAAAAAACTTCATCTTCAAGTTCAAAATCGCAAAAAAAAAACTAAAAAAATCGATTTTTTAACCATTTCCCCTGTTCAGGCCCACAGGTAGCAAACCGTTCAAAATTCAAGGAAACAATCAACTACAAAAATTTACCTAAGATCTCAATAAACAACTTTCTCGAATATATGAACTTCCTAGGAATGATTCTTAACACCGATTGGGTAGGAAAAATATATCTTGCAGGACTGTTTCTGTTAATGGTCAGTCCGACTACAATGCGTATGAGTGATATTATCCTTAATCAAAAGTACGCATACGCTACCTACACACTACAGCCTATAAGATTTGTTGGAAATTGACACCGCAGCGCACATTTTTGTGAAATGAGTTTGAAAATTTTGGCTCTGAAAACCAGGGAGGTTGTACCATTTTTATCACTTAAAAGTACGAATTACGAAAAAATCCCTTACTAACTGATCTCTACGCTATAAGATAAATTTACACACTGAATTTCATGATTGTAGCTTCAGCCGTGGTACTAATACCATTTTCGTACCTTTTTGGCCCATTTAAATCCCCTAAAGCTACGAATTTTGCAAATTTTTCCTTTTTGGGACGCCTTCACGCCCCAGCCGTTTGGTCTGGGCGGCGGTACTATATTCATACTGCTAGGCCTGCTGATTTAATTCATTTCTCTTCTCACCAATTCCTATATTTCTAATCACTTTCCATCTTCGTCAACAGCAGTATCCAATTTATGTCAGAAATCTGTCATTTACCGGACATGACAAACTAAGATTTAGGCAAGAAATAATTGAAATATAGAAAAGATATATGTCGATAGAAGTCCATACACTGAAAGAATTATCCTTTAAATTTATGATTTTGACATAACCCCAGTTAAAATTTTCATTAAAAAGAAACACTTCATAAAAAAAGACAGAAACAAAGAAATACTCCATAAATTTATGAAAATCCGTTTATGAAATCGCTTCATAAATACTATGAAGGAAAATT
This sequence comes from Polietes domitor, assembly GCA_947397865.1. Taxonomy (NCBI): domain Eukaryota; kingdom Metazoa; phylum Arthropoda; class Insecta; order Diptera; family Muscidae; genus Polietes; species Polietes domitor. The sequence goes on along the minus strand of OX377619.1, from coordinate 161,056,110 downwards.
CTTTAAGTATATAAACCAAGGAGAATGGAGGTAAGAAGTGAATAGGATTTCTTTAAGCGTATCCGATTTTTTATGAATAAAAAATTGTGTTTGAAAGTGATATCATTCAAATGTCGTCAGCGGTTTCATTGAAAAAACTCGTACTGAAAGGTCCAATGCTATATGACTATTAGAGTGGCTTCTTTTGTGAGGAAGGAACAAATGTTGTATATGTTCCCACTTAAATGAAAGATTGATTTGTTTTATGTGTTCTCCCAAAATATTTATATTTTATCATTGTCCGTTCGTGAGCTGGGCGCGTTCAAAATAACCTCTATAAATCAAGTTTTTCCTCAATAGAATTCACGGTGAGAATGGTATTGAGAAATAAACCGCTAGAATTTAAAATCTGACTTGAGCCTTATCAAACCATATTAAGAACTTGCAACATGGCCCAGTATAAAAGGCAGATTTATACTATTTTAGTGCAATTTTTGATTCATTTTTTATAAAACCTGCAATAACTTCCACATATTTAGTTCGATTTATGTTTTTAGGGGCTCGTTGGAGAGGTATTGATAACCAATTGCAATTTTTAGAATTTTCTAACCCATTAACGGCCGCAAATTTTGTTTCATACTTTTAATGCTCAGTGAGTTAAATGTGAAGTAAAAACTGATATATGGGGTTATTTGCATCGTAAACACATTCTAGTCTTATATAAAGTTAATTTTTGAAAAGAAAACCAATCATTTCAAATTTCCCCCCTTAAAAATTAAAACATGAATAATCTACATAAACTTTTATATTAACATAGATAGACGCATGAAATTTAGAGTGTATTTAGCAGATATTCTTCTCTTTAATTTGATACCCATATCGCCATTGTGTGACATGCAAAAGTACTAAACTAAATTATTGAAACATTTACATCCTTTGGAAATTAAAAGTCCTGTAAAAAACAAACGAGTATGATTTTTCCTATTAGTGACCAATAGTTTCACTTCTATATAATCTCGTTCTTGGGAGGGAAATCATGTTGCGCGGATTTATTGTAACATCTTATGTGAAGTTTTCCTCGCAATTTATCCATTGAAAGACCAAGATTTCAGACGTTTTTTTAAGTTAGCTTTTTGTTAGACTAGAATGTGTTTACGATAATAACCCCATGTTTCAGTTTTACATCACATTTAACCCACTGAGAACCAACAGTAAGAAAAAATTGTCGGCTCTTAATGAGTTAGGAAGTTCTAAAAAATATTGGTGATCAATACCTCTTCGACGATGCTACAAAAACACAAATCGAACTAAAAATATGGAAGTTATTGCGGTTTTTATAAAAAATGCAACACAAATTGCACAAAATGTTAAAATTCTACTCACTATTCCGGGTTAAAATGGTTTTTGATATGGTTTGATAAGGCTCGGAACAGATTAAAATTTCTAGCAGGTTTTTCCTAAATATCATTCTCACCGTGAATGTTATTCAAGAAAAACCTGATTTATAGTGGTTATTTTGAACACGTCCAGCTCACGAACGGACAATGATAAAAGAGAAATATTTTAGGAGAACATATAAAACAAACCAATCTCTAATTTTAGTCGGGGACATCCACTACTTTTATTTTGAAGCCACTCTAAAATATAAAAATGCATTCGATGTTTTTTAATATCGAAAAAATGACTGATTGAATAAGTTCGTCCAACATAAGGTAAGCAATCCCAAACACGCTCAACCATCTTCATCAAAATCAGAAGACTTTTGAAACATTTTTCGATGGTTTAACATTGAATTCCTATGAACTAAAATGTTTTGTTGTATTCCCAGCTAAAATTTTGTACATAAGAATTCCAATACTAACATTTGGCACCAAATAATCCACTGTGCATGTGAAGGTCTTTCTTCATTACATTTAAAAGGTGGTTTTCTAAATGCGAAGTACGTATATAACGGAAATTCAATTTTATCCCCCCTTTTTAAGTGGTTTGCGGTTACTCTAAAAAAGTGGCGTTTTTCATTCATTCATAACAAAGCTTAAACGGATTAATTGCCGAAAGGGATTTCATACAAAGAAGAAGAAGAAGTACTAATCTTTTATTCTGTTTTTGCCAATGGTCACCCTTTTCGCTAAGCACCTCAACTCCACTTTGATGCAAGGCTGAGCAAAACAATTAACATATGACAGCTCTTCTCAAAGAGAAACTAGGCTATAAGAATATAAGAACAAGAAGAAGAAGAAGAACATGAAAAGCCGCAAATAACACGCATTTTGTGCAAATGCCAAAGTAAATTAGAAATAAAAAGAAAAAATCGAATAAACAAAGTTTTGAAGGTGTATTAAGGAATTTTTGCTAAGTAAATTGTAAATAAAATGTAATGAAAGAAAGAAACACAAAAGCTGGCAAGGAAAGGTAAGGTGCGGCAGCCAACGCAACACTTGGCTAATACTCTGCCATATTTTCTTGTTGGTCCTCTTGAAATCCTTTAAGCATCCCTTAGTTGGCCTAATCATTATTCTCCACAGCAGCAGGGAAAATCCCTTTAAGCCTGTGACACAGCTGCGCCACATCCACAAACTTTAAGTTCAACTGCAAAATGTGTAAATAAGACGCTGTGTAATATTCTTTTGTTTCTCGCACACCAGCCACCTCACCACCTCAGCAGCAAAAATCTTGGGTGGTTCGTATGGACTGGTGTCAATTTAGTTATTAGCTTCTGTTGTTCTCCCGTTGTTTATTCTTTTAGTTTTTCAGCCTCCCAATGGAAATATTCCATTTGTTGGGAACGATTTATAATAATTTTCTGTTGTATTTGGTTACCCCTCCGGCCACCCCGTGGAGTTGTCACGTGCTGTCTGGCCTCATGGTTGGTTGATGTATGTGTCGTATGTACGACGAACGTACAACATGTAAATTGAATATTGCAGTAGAGTAGACTTTAGTAGCCGAGTCTGGGGGATGTGTCTTTGATGTTGATTTTTCTTATTTGCTACTGTCGCCGTTCTTTTTTTGTTCTGGCAGGGCTTCAAAGAAAATTACTTATGCTGTGGATTTTTTCCATGCTAATTGAATTTTTAAATAGCTTAATACATCAGCCAATTTTAATCAAAAATCGGGTAAATCGTCGTATGTTTATAAAAGGTCTTACGCAAGGCTTACAAAGGCGTGTGTTAATATACGTAGCTTAAAACATAATTAGTTCTCATTACCAATAACAGGTGAATGGGTGGCCCACATATAAATGAAAACCTCCAAAAATAGGAGGGTGGTCTAAATTGTAGGCATTGAGCCTCTGATGCGATCGATTGGCCTGCCAGTCATTCTCCCGAAACCCTGAATATTTTCTGGAAGAAGAATAGATATCTATCAAATCAGTATTGTTCTACATGACTGTCTTAAGGAAATTGTGTTTCAGACGTATATTACATAGCTTCAAACTGAACATTTAATTTTTAGAAAGATAATTTCATGCCAATTGTGCTTATTTTATATTAATAGAATAGCTGAATATAAAGGATCGACTAATGAAGAGACTAAATAGATCATCTCTCAGATATTTCAGAAGGAACCATGAAACAGTTAAAAAAATAGATGGTAAGAAAAATAGTTACGAAGCAGGGACAAATCTCCAATACGACGGACAGCTTAAGTCTTTCATAGGAACATAGGAGTAACGCTCAGAGAGAGAAAGAGAGAGTGAGAGTTTGGAGAAAAAATAAAAAGTTAAGTTCGGTCGGACCGTAGCTTACATATCCTCCACATCGGACTGCATTCCACAGTATTACCAGTAGATTAGAGGTCTTTGAATGTAATTAGATTGTGTGTCTTTGAATGTATTTTTTTGCTGGAATACTTTTGGGGTTTATTTTTTATTTTTCTAGTAGGCTGAAGACTACATTGCACACTGGTCCCAAATTCATTTTTGTTATTGCATAAAATCGAAACATAACATATTTAAACAAGTAAAACGGCGTTAAGTTCGACCGGACCGAACTTTATATACCCTCCACCATGGATTACATTCTACAGAGGTTGTCGGTATTCGTAGAAGTGCAGTAATATTACAGAAAAATATAAATTTTTTAATATAGCCAAACCAAAACAAATAAAAATATTGAAAAAATAATTTTATAAATAAATATAATATTTTAATTATTTCAAACCACGCTTATAAGGCAAGGCTACCAATACGTCAATTCAAAAAATAAATATTCTTATATTTATATTTTCAAAAAGCTTAAATACCATAAATATTGGTAGATAGTGGGTGCTACAGTTGGTTGTATTTTCATTCTATTTTAATTCCAAAAGTACAAATTTTGAAAATCTAACTACATCCAACTTTATGATTCAACCAATTTTTGGCGTAAAAGAAAAAGTACGAATTTCGAAGAGGAATGTATACACCGAATTCCATGATTCCAGCTGTGGCCATTTGGTTGGTACCATTTTTACCCCCTTAAGAGTAAGACTACCTAAATCTCTTTATTTGGCGTTTCTATCCAATTAGAATTTCATCATTCTAGCTGTAGTCGTTTAATTGGTACTATTTTTATCCCTCTGTACCATTGTATTCCTTGAAAGTACGAATTTCGAAAAATCCGTTTATTTTCCGTATCTACGCAGTCAGAGGAATGTATACTCTGAATTTCATGACTCTAGCTGCGTTCGATTGGTTGGTACTATTTGTACCCCCTTTTTCATTCTAACTCCAAAAAATACGAATTTCGAAAAATCGAAATTTATTTTACGTGTCTACGCTATCAGAGGAATGTATACGCCGAATTTCATTGTTCTAGGTACAGCCATTTGGTTGGTACCATTTTTATCCCACTGTACCCATTGTATCCCTTGAAAGTTCGAATTTGGAAAAAAACTTTTATTTTCCATGTCTACGTAGTCAAAGGAATGTACACTCTGAATTTCATGACTCTAGCTGCGGTCATTTGTTTGGTAATATTTTTATCCCCTTTTTCCATTTTGACCGCAAAAAGTACGAATTTCGAAAAATCCGTTTATTTTCCGTGTCTACACAGTCAAAGGAATGTATACTAGAGCGTACCAGGTTACAAGTAAAAAAAAAAAAGTTCGCCGTACACCTTCGAATATGAAGTATTATTGAAAGGTAGTTTCAAAAAAATTTTTTTTATTTTTTTATGCCGAACGTAGGGGTCGCGCTTTTACATTTTTCTATATAACTTCTGCATTTATAAACGGATTTTAAAGTGTGATACATCGATGTTTTTGTCCGATTTTTTTGTCTTTGAAGTCATTGAGCTCAAACATGATTCATGATTTTATGCGAGCTTTAATTTTCGATTATTAGAGTGGTACATTAGGGTAGTAGCAACTGAGAAATGATGGGTAAGTACCAGAAGGGGGTGCTTGAGCTCAATGACTTCAAAGACAAAAAAATCGGCCTCGTCGAGACAAAAACATCGATGTATCACACTTTAAAATCCGTTTATAAATACAAGTTATATAGAAAAATGTAAAAGCGCGACCCCTACGTTCGGCATAAAAAAATAAAAATTTTTTTTTTGAAACTACCTTTCAATAATACTTCATATTCGAAGGTGTACGGCGAACTTTTTTTTTGAGGTACGCCCTAATGTATACTCCGAATTTCATGACTCTAGCTGCTGTCATTTGATTTGTACTATTTTTATCCCCTTTATCCCCCCAGAGAGGTTTCAAACATATACTTTTTAAAACCTTCTAGACTTTCTGAAGCAAGCAAAAAAAATCGTCTGAAATGGTAATTTTCCAGTAAAATCATAAAAACACGAAAATTACATAAAAAATTACATAAGATACTTTCTTGAATTTCGGACAAAGGTTATGAAAAATACAAACAAACTAAACGAATTGTGCCAATTTAAGATTGGGTAGTGCTAATTTCGCTAATGGACACCGATACCACTTCGTGACATTCGACTTGAGCTATATCTTATGAACTTTTAATTGTGTACTGCAATAAAAGTTTGGAAATTTAATAACAAAATCGTTTAGTAATTTTAAAAAAGTGTAGATAAGAATCACTATGATATCATAATGAAATCTAAAATATTCTTAATAAAAGCCAATAATTTGCTTGATGCTTGTAGAGCGCTAAGATGTAACATTTGCGATTGGACATTTTTATGGAGCTGTATCTAAATCTGAACCGATGTGTCATATTTTCATCACAGATGCAACAACGACGGTTTCTGTTACTTCCAATGTTTTGGGAGTTTGCAACAACAACAACTGATGACATGTTTACCGCAAACAAACTATTTTTTTTCCACAAAAGAAGAATTTCAAATGACGAGTTTTGAATTACAAATGACGATTTTTGAATTAGAAATGACGAGTTTTGAATTACAAATGACGAGTTTTGAATTTCAAATGACGAGTTTTGAATTACAAATGACGACTTTTGAATTTCAATGGAATTTTTGAATTGTGTCTTTTGAATGACACTTGAAAATGGTGTAGTTGTTTCTTCTTGCATTTCATAGAAAACAAAAACTGTATTTGTATATTTAAGATTATAAAAATGAAGAAACATTTCCAAATATTTTTTATTTAATCGGAATATACGTATAAAGATTTTGAGTAAACATCCTGTTACTCATGTCCTATAAAAATTAAAAATCCCAAAACTCTTTAGATATCCTATTTAAACCCATACTTTGTCAGAAAGCATATCCAATTTTCTGAATTTATCATAGAAAAAATGCGGGACTGAAGGGTTTATCGCCGAGGAATTTGATCGTTTTTTGTGTAATATTTCTTCAAAATATATATCGAGGGCTTATATTCAAAAGTGGCTATGAGCCATTTTCTCGAAAATGTGTTTTTGATGCCGAACTATTCTCAGATTTGTATGTCATCTGTCATTTAAATTTGGAAAATAATTTTATTTCTAAAGCCATTTTCCAAATGTTTCTGATCCACTCACACTATAGTTTGTGACTGCATAAGTGGTTATGAACATACAAATAATATAAATAATATAGTTCAAAAATGGAGCAGCATATAAGCGAAGGTTGTAATTCGCTACAACGATTTTGTTTAAAACATTTTTCTGGATTTAGAGCATATCGTACTATCAAATTCCATCATTTCGCGTTAATAGCATTTTGATTCTCCAGTTATCAGGCTAAAATAGGAAAAATTGTGGCTGTAAAGTCAAAAATTGTGAAAAGTATATTTAGAAAAACCGGCGTAACTTTTTATTATATTGAGAATACCAAAATATTTCTTTGGCATGTGACTGCTGACTTCATGGGGAATATTTGTGCATGAAAAGTTTCAGAATTATTAATGAAGAAAGTTAAAATATAAGGAATTGCATTGGCGAGTTTTGGATTTTTCATCAATTGCAGCGATTTGACGGATGAAGCAGGAATCTTTAAATTCGCTGTGTACATCACAGAAAATGTGTTTTCTTTACAACATTGCCAAGATTTCATGAAAAAAGTTATAGTGTTTACAATAAATCTTATTCTTATTTCAACATTCATAGTGCTCAATTTTAAACACACAAAAGTGGCTATGAACCATGATACCGCGAATAATAGGAAATTTCGAAAACTTTTTAATCGGAGCAATTAGTAATCCTTTTTAGATTAAACTGTAGAAGAATGATTAATAACACTAGTCAACAGTCAAAATGTACTCGGGATGCGATAATTTTTTCTGTGTAGATAACCTTGACATGAGCTCGAAAAACGCAATAAAAATTTTTTTTTCGTTTGGTTTTTTTTTATTTTTTTTTTTTTTTAAATTTTAAAATTTTTTTTTGATTAATTTGTTTCGTCCGGCATAACTCGGGAACCACTAGCCCGATTTAATTGAATTAAATTTTAAAAATTTAAAATTACAATTCCCTTAATCTGTTCATATATTGTTTTCCTATACAAGCAACAGTTTCCAAGTTAAAAATGAATATATAAAGGAAAAAACTTATTTTTTGCCTAAAAATTTAAAAATTTTTTTTTTTTAAATCCATAAAAAATCCAAAATGAAAAAAAATGTCAAATCTTATTACTTTTACGTATAGTCACATAACCTATGAGCAAAATGAGACAAAGATCATGAAAATCGATGCACGCGTTTCGCTTTTATTCGCAATTGAGTAAAGGTATGAATTTCAAAAATTTGCTCGACATATGCACAACTTTGTCTATGGTAAGGTTTTTTCTTTTTTATTACAAAAAAAAATTAAAATTTTTGGGTGACAAAAATATATGACTAAATTAAAAAACAATTCGATATATGTACAAGAAATTATCCTAAGGATATCAACATTAATTAATTATAAAAAAGTTTAAAAAAAAAATATCTAAACACAAAAATAAAAACCTTCAAATTAAAAATAATTATGTGCTTTTGTCTTTCTTTTATATTGTTGTGGGTCTGTTTCTCTTATCAGGAACCAGATATAGTCCCCCATCATAGCTTCGTTCCAAAATCCTTGGTATCGGTGCTCAATTTCTTTCATTTGCTGATGAAAACGCTCACCATGCTCGTCACTCACATCGCCCAGGTTGTCCGGAAAGAAGTCCAAGTGCGAGTGTAGAAAATGTATCTTAAGCGACATATTTGCTCTAATTTTTTTATAATTTTGGAGTAGTTGTTCGACGATCTCTCTGTAATTTGAGCTTTTGTTGTTTCCAAGAAATCCGGAAACAATTTGCCGAAATGAGTTCCAAGCTGCAGCTTCATTTGTTGATAAAATGTGCTCAAACTGTTGGTCTTGCAACAACTTTTTAATTTGCGGACCGTCGAAAACGCCTTCCTTAATCTTTGCCGATGAAAGGTGAGGAAAAATGGTTTTTAAATAGGCGAACGCTTCGCCATCTTTGTTGATAGCTTTCACGAAGTTTTTTATGAGTCCGAGCTTTATGTGAAGAGGTGGGAGAAAAACATTTTCCTTTTTTATGAGTGGTGTATATTTCACGTTGTCGCTGCCGGGGATGAAGTTAACTCTTTCTGTCCAACTCCTCCTGGTGTAATGATGTTGACGATCTCGGCTGTCCCAAAGGCAGAGAAAACAACAGTACTTTGTGAATCCACCTTGTAATCCACAAAGGATACCGATAACCTTAAGGTCGGCACAAACTTTCCAATCGTGCCTCTCATAGTTAAGGCACTTTAGTAGATTGTCCATGACTTCGTATGTTTCCTTGGTGTCAACGGCGTGAGCAATTGGAATCGAAGGTTTCTCGTTGCCGTTGTGCAGTAAAATTGATTTAAGGCTCTGCTTGTTGCTGTCGATGAAAAGGCGCCACTCTCCTGGATCGTAAGAGTACCCGAGTTCACCAAATAATCCGGGAATGTCCTTACAAAAACAGATGTTGTCTTTTTTTGTGTAGTACCTTGCGTATGGTTCATGACGCTTCCTGTAGATTGTTGTCACCACACCAGGAGCCAAGAAACCGAACTGTTGCATGCGCGATGCATGCAACTCTGCATCTTCCTTGGAGAGTTTCAATTCTCTAACCCAATCGTTCAGTTCTGCTTGGGAACATAAGCGTTGACCTCCATGCAATGTATATGTTGACTCGCATTCTGATGTGGTTTCTACTGTCTCCGGATCTGATGTTGGATGTATCGCCTCATTATTAGATGCCCATCTTGAAACGGACGGTTGCGGGTCCACTGGTTCTTCGGAAAATGGCACTGGAAAATTCACTGTTGAAACAGCAGCGTAAGTCCATCGTATATTTTTTCCCACGCCTGTTTTTTTGCTAAGACAGAAGTAGCAATCTGTTACATGGCAAAGCGGAGCTCTCCAAAGCATTGGCATGATGATTCTCGGCTGTCGTCTGAAAGAATTTCAATAATAAGTTATATATGTTCTTGAATTTCGTAATCTACACTTACCTTGAGTCAGCTAGCTGTACGTAGCACCTTGGACATAGAGCACTTGGTGTCCACCGCTCATCTATGTTTGAGACCTTTAAATTGAAGCTCTCTTCAAATGAATCTCTCAATTTAGGTGAAAAACAACGCTTGTTTTTTTCAGAAACGTATTCTCCGCACATGTAACAAAAATTACTTAGATTGGTATTGCATTCAAATCCTCGCGAACGTTTGCCCATTTTAACTATCGCGTTCGTCGACACTTGTTGAATGAGTAAAATCGATCAATGAAGACCTATTTATACTGTGTATTGTTTAGTATTTTACTGACAGGTACTTATAAATGGGTGTATATTTTTTTACGGTGGCTACATACCTGTTTCACCATGTGTGAGTCTTAAATTTTCCGAATAATGACCACCCTTAAATGTGGGTTGCATTTCTGTAAAAAAATCATACAGGTAGCCAACGGAAAACCCAAATAATTAAAAAAGTCCCCTTTCCTTTTTTCCTTTTAATTGTTCACGCACATTTATTAGCGTTTATTACTTTGCTTACGCAATCATAAAAATTAAATAACCCTTTGTTTATTCCGTTTTGTTAATTCTGAGAATAAAAAAAAAGAAAAAACCTTACCATAGACAAAGTTGTGCATATGTCGAGCAAATTTTTGAAATTCATACCTTTACTCAATTGCGAATAAAAGCGAAACGCGTGCATCGATTTTCATGATCTTTGTCTCATTTTGCTCATAGGTTATGTGACTTTACGTAAAAGTAATAAGATTTGACATTTTTTTCATTTTGGATTTTTTATGGATTTTTTTAAAAAAAAATTTAAATCTTTAGGCAAAAAATAAGTTTTTTCCTTTATATATTCATTTTTAACTTGGAAACTGTTGCTTGTATAGGAAAACAATATATGAACAGATTAAGGGAATTGTAATTTTAAATTTTTTAAAATTTAATTCAATTAAATCGGGCTAGTGGTTCCCGAGTTATGCCGGACGAAACAAATTAACCAAAAAAAAATTTTTTAAATTTTTGAAATTCATACCTTTACTCAATTGCGAATAAAAGCGAAACGCGTGCATCGATTTTCATGATCTTTGTCTCATTTTGCTCATAGGTTATGTGACTTTACGTAAAAGTAATAAGATTTGACAATTTTTTTCATTTTGGATTTTTTATGGATTTTTTAAAAAAAAAAAATTTCAAATTTTTAGGCAAAAAATAAGTTTTTTCCTTTATATATTCATTTTTAACTTGGAAACTGTTGCTTGTATAGGAAAACAATATAAAGGGTGATTTTTTAAGAGCTTGATAACTTTTTTAAAAAAAAAAACGCATAAAATTTGCAAAATCTCATCGGTTCTTTATTTGAAACGTTAGATTGGTCCATGACATTTACTTTTTGAAGATAATTTCATTTAAATGTTGACCGCGGCTGCGCCTCAAGTGGTCCATCCGCTTAGTCCAATTTTGGCATTTCCACGTTTTTGAGTATCGAATCGATAATTGATGGTCATCATTAACATTGGCCGATACAGCTGCGATATTTTCTTCAGTTCGCACTCTACGTAAGCGTGTTGGTGGTTTAATGTCCAACAATGTAAATTTGGTGCGAAATTTAGTCACAATAGCCCGAATAGCCGCTTCAGTGGGTCGATTAAACTGACCATAAAATGGAAGCGTGCGATGAACTTTCTTAACAGAGCACGCATTTTGATAATAAAATTCAATGATTTGCAAGCGTTGCTCGTTAGTAAGTCTATTCATGATGAAATGTCAAAGCATACTGAGCATCTTTCTCTTTGACACCATGTCTGAAATCCCACGTGATCTGTCAAATACTAATGCATGAAAATCCTAACCTCAAAAAAATCACTCTTTATGAACAGATTAAGGGAATTGTAATTTTAAATTTTTTAAAATTTAATTCAATTAAATCGGGCTAGTGGTTCCCGAGTTATGCCGGACGAAACAAATTAACCAAAAAAAAAATTTTTAAAATTTAAAAAAAAAAAATAAAAAAAAACCAAACGAAAAAAAAAATTTTATTGCGTTTTTCGAGCTCATGTCAAGGTTATCTACACAGAAAAAATTATCGCATCCGGAGTACATGAAATTTTTTTCATTTTGTTGAGTAGTGTAATTTCTCTTTAAATTCGGAGAAAATCAGTTTTTTCGCTCTCCTAAAAAGTTATGTTTTTGTTCATAGCCACTTATGAATATAAGCCCTCGATATGTATGTATGTAGTTTCAAGCAACTATTTAAAAATCTTCTACACTTAGAGAAAAAGTCTATTAATAAAAGTAGCGATTGTCTTTCACTTTTCTGCTATTACAGCTGTTTTTTTTGCATAACAGCAGTTTTCTGCAATCTTGCATCATCATTCACACTGCTAAAGAGTTTGCAGTCTGCTAAAATCGGCTGTTGTTAATTAAAATATAAAAATAGATAAGCGTTCATAAGCGAGTTTAGATCGAATATTCTTTTATATTTGCTTGGGACAATATGCGTATTATATATATTTCTAAAAACAGCAAACAGCTGTTTACCATCTCAGCATATACAAATCTGCTGTCTCTTTTTTAACAGCAGAAAATCTGCTCTTTCAGTAGACTTTCTGCTTTCTTTTACTGACATATTCCTTTCAGTGTACTGACGAACTGACTGTCGGACGAATGTATCAAAATATTTCTCGAACATCCTGGCAATAAAATACGAGTGGTTTCCAAACGCTGCAGTACAAATTTCCTAAAAAGTTGGAAAATTAATTAAGTATGCTTAAAGTTTCCTTCTTTCAAAGCCATAGTAAATAGTTCATTTACTAGAAAAAAGGGTAGTAGATTTACTTAAATAAATTTCTTTGGATCTAATAAAAAATTCTTACAATTGAGTAAATCCAAACTTACGTGGAAGAATATTTTCAAGGTTTTAAGTGAGAAAAAATCTGAAATTTTTTGTATGAAAAAATTCCATTTAGGAAATTTTACCTTAAAAATGTGTTTTTTCCTAAAATGAAGTTAAAATATTTACTGAAATTTATGCCGAGTTCTTCATACATTTATGTAATAAACTTATAAAAAACATTTGAAATTGTTAAAAAATTCTTGAATATTAAGCAATTCTCGTTCGTTTGCAGAGACTTATTTCTTAAATACTTTATGAATTATTCTATACAACCACTGCGAAGGCGCCTATCTTGCCTTCGCAACAATTATGAAGTGATAGCTCAACTCCTTATGGCAGAGGTATCATGAAACTTTTGAGAAATATTTCATGTTGTCATTTTTTGTATCAGTTTTGCATACTTTGAAGCAAAACTATTTGTTTGATTTTTTTAGTTAAATTGAACCTTTTTCCTTGTATAAAATAAAATTTTCCTCAGTTTAAGTAAAAATTTACCCGTTTTGAGGAAAAAATCTGCAAAGTTGTCCTCAGTTTGAATAAATATTTACTTGATTTGAGTAAACATTTACTTAGTTTTAGGAAATTTTCAGCAAAATGTTACTAAAATTTACTTAGTTTTAGGAAAATTTTGCTTAAATTTAGTAAAAAATTACTTGGTTTTAGGAAAAATGTACTTAGATTTAGGAAAATTTCTACTTATATTTAGTAAAAATGTACTTGGTTTCCTAAATTTTAGTTAATTTTAACTCATTATATAGTTAAATTTTTTTGAGTGTAGATGAAAACCCCCCCAGGGGAAATCCTGCGCACGGGCCTGCCCATTGTATCCCTTGAAAGTACGAATTTGTAAAAAAAACTTTTATTTTCCATGTCTACGTAGTCAAAGGAATGTATACTCTGAATTTCATGACTCTACCTGCTGTCATTTGAGTGGTACTATTTTTATCCCCTTTTTTCATTTTTAGCCCAAAAAATACGAATTTTGAAAAATCCGTGTATTTTACGTGTCTATGCAATCAGAGGAATGTATACACAGAATTTAATTATTCTAGGGGCAGCAGTTTGGTTGGCACCATTTTTATCCCTATATTCCCATTTTATCCCTTAAAAGTACGAATTTGAAAAAATACTTTTATATTATGTCTCTACTCAGTTAGAGGAATGTACTCACCGAATTTCGTGTTTCTAGCTGTTGTCGTTTAATATGTACCATTTTTATCCCTTTTTTGCCCAATTTCACCCCCTACAAATAAGAATCACTGGTGCACGTTTTTGCTATAAGGGGAATGCGCATTCCAAATATCAAGCATATATAAACAGACATATTCAAAAACATGCTTAAATACGCTAAAATATTAGGGATTATTATGGGTATTTTTAGTCCTTGTGAGGAAAAAAAATTCCCTTTGGGCCAATTTCGCCCCGTTTCAATCCCAATCGATCTACGACTATAAGACGTGTTTATGGAAAATTTGAACGTTCTAGCGCCTTTCATTTAGATGCTAGCGTACTTTCAACAGACGGACATAGCTAGATCGTCTTAGAATTTTATGACGATCAAGAATATATATACTTTATAGGGTCTCAGGTCGATATTTCAAGGTGTTACAAACGGAATGACAAAGTTAGTATACCCCCATCCTAGAGGTGGAGGGTATAATAAACTCGTGTTTGTACAGGATGACTAAAAACACAATTATGTGAAATCTTAAAATAACTATTCTTAAAATAATTAAACCTTTAAATTTAATTATTTGTTTCGGTTTGACTATATTAAAAAAATTAACATTTTCATGTAATGTTACTGTACTTTTACGAAATCAACATTCAACAACAGTGGAATGCAAACCATGGTGGAGGGCATATTAAGTTCGGCCCGGCCGAATTTAATGCCGTTTTTACTTGTTAAATTCTACAAAAAATATTTTCGGTAGAAATTGTAAACTCATCAGTGTTATCTTCTACCGCCCTTCATTCCCACCATCAATACCAATATTATTGCATACTTTGAGGCTGTAATTTTTGTTTAAAACATAATTTTGGGGTATATCTTCTATGGCAGTTTCTTTAGGGATACTTGCATACTTTTAGGACATCAATTTTTCCTAATAACTGTGGGCCACATCAACCCGGGCAGTTCCTTTGGGGATATTTGCATAACTATCAATATCAAAATTATTGCATACTTTTAGGGATATTCATTTCCTTATTTTATTTCATTCCTGTTTTATACATTCATCCACGAAACATAAATCATCATTGAGCGAACGAAAAGCCCTTCATAGCCGCAGCACTAACTAATTTTTCACAACATTGTCAAAAACCAATAACATCGGCAATAAATAAACCAAACCATGGATGCAAGCATACGTAGTGAGTAATAAACCAAACGTAGAGCAGAAATACAAATTTGTATGTATTGAAAATAGTGGCTCCCAAGGGGTTACCAATGCAAACACAAAAAAAAAGAAAAAACGACTGAGCAAAAAATGTGACAAAACTAAGGACGTGTTTTAATTTTAATAAAAACAAACGGTGACCGAAGACGGATGGATGTAGCCGAAGGGGAAAAAGGCATTTAGAAGAAGACAGCAATGGCTTAAATGTAGATTTTTAGTGTTATTGATGACATGTTAAAAGTAAATCCTACCCCAACTCCAACCCCAACCACGGAAAACCCACAAGCAACAGCTACAGGACCAATAACACCATCGCCACCACCATTACCGCTGTCGTTGTCGTTACTGTGTTACCTTTGCTGTATTTTGTTGTTGTTGTTGAGGTCTATGGCTTCTTGTTCCTGTTCCCTGGCAGCAAAAACAACAACAAATTCAATAGCATCCCAAATAAAAATTGATATTGAGGCTTAACAAACTCCAACTACAGCAACAGCAAAGACAGCGGCAGTGGCAGTGGCAGCATCAACTTTAGTTAATGCATTCGTGTATGTGAGGGTATCACCGGAACAGGATGTGGGCGCAACAAACCGTTAGGGGTGGTTAAACAAAACATAACCTCAAAAAAGCGAAACCCATACATGCCATTACTTGCTGGAACCAAACGCCGCCAAAATGACAGTTGTTTTTCGGTGTTGTCTCTTAAGCTTTTGTCTGTCGCTTTTTTATATGGGGTCATAAAAATTTGTTGGTTTTTGGCTTTATACGGGTTGGTTATTTCATACGTGGGGGAGGGTTTGGTTGGATGCTGAAGACATAGAGTAGAGTAGAGTGAATGAGAATTCCCAAAGGTGTGTAAAATTATGCGATTTATGTCTGTTGCATTTATGTGCGTTGCTTGTCTAGTACAGTGGTTGCAAGCCAAAGCGAAGTTGGCGAATGTGCAGTGAAAGGGCCGAAATATACTAGAAAACAATGATTGATTTTAGCCGAGAATATTGACATCTTTTACTGAAGTCAGAGTATTTATGCTGGCTCCAATAAAATACTATATTAAATATTTCTCTTATATACTTTATTATACCCTACACCACTTCGTGGACTAGGGTATTATAAGTTAGTTTCGCGCCAAGTGTTTGTAACACCAAGAAATAATCGAGCTCGACCCACCGATCGGCTTAGAATCACCAGCTGAGTCGATTTAACGATGTCTGTCCGTCTGCTGTCCATCTAAGCTTGTTCGCACTCTACAGGTCGCAATTGTTGTCCGATTGTCTTGAAATTAGGAAGAAGTTATTTTTTCTGGCCAAGAACGATCCGTATTGAATTTGGAGGAAATCGGTTCAGATTTTCTTCAAATTTGGCTTAACACCTTATAATAAAACTAGAAATACCTGTGGCGAAAGCGGATTAGATCGGTTCAGATTTAGATATAAAGGGTGATTTTTTAAGAGCTTGATAACTTTTTTTTAAAAAAAAACGCATAAAATTTGCAAAATCTCATCGGTTCTTTATTTGAAACGTTAGATTGGTCCATGACATTTACTTTTTGAAGATAATTTCATTTAAATGTTGACCGCGGCTGCGTCTTAGGTGGTCCATCCGCATAGTCCAATTTTGGCATTTCCACGTTTTTGAGTAACAGAGACCCAATTGGTGCGAACGGCGACGAATCGAAAATTGGTGGTCATCATTAACACTGGCCGATACAGCTGCGATATTTTCTTCAGTTCGCACTCTACGTAAGCGTGTTGGTGGTTTAATGTCCAACAATGTAAATTTGGTGCGAAATTTAATCACAATAGCCCGAATAGCCGCTTCAGTGGGTCGATTAAACTGACCATAAAATGGAAGCGCGCAATGAACTTTCTTAACAGAGCACGCATTTTGATAATAAAATTCAATAACTTGCAAGCGTTGTTCGTTTGTAAGACGATTCATGATGAAATGTCAAAGCATACTGAGCATCTTTCTCTTTGACACCATGTCTGAAATCCCACGTGATCTGTCAAATACTAATGCATGAAAATCCTAACCTCAAAAAAAATCACTCTTTAGGCCCCATACAAATGTCGCTCCCGATTTGACTTTTTCCGCTCTAGAATCCACATATTGTAGCCGATTTTCTTTAAAATTGGCACAACATTTTATAATCCAACTAAAAACACATATGGTGAAAGTGGGTATGATCGGTTCAGTTTTAGATATAGCCCCCATACAAATGTTGCTCCCGAATGTTTAACCGATTTTGGCCAAACTTTGCATATTATATTTCACCAATAAACATTCATGGTGAAAGCGAGTCACATCATAAACACATTCATTTACAGGATACAAAAATCCTTCCCGATTTCACTTTTTTACCGATTTGAATAGTAATGAGATAGAAAGTCCGTCCGTCTTTAGTCTTTCTTTACTTGTTTGGTAGATGCCCATACTTTGGTATAACCCCATTCTAATCTATTACAGCCCTAGAAACTTCATCTTACATCTGATCTTCATCAAATTTTGCAGATCATGATATGTTTGAATAGGAATAGGTCTTGTTATAGGCCTATACCCATCAAATGCCCATCCGATTCATCCTATTTTCCGCTGTATAATCAGTATTTATCATTGGATCTTGATCAATTTTTCCAGATCATGTTATATTTACTTTACTCGGAATATCTGCTGGAAAATTGGATCAAATACCATCATATTTATCATATTCGTTAAATTTGACTAAAGATGAATTTATAGTAACAGTATAATTTATATGAACTATATAAAATTGCTCCCATGAAACACCTGGGTTTAGTAATCAAAGAGAGATATATACGCAGGGAGTGGTGTAGGGTATTGTAGAGTCGGCCCGGCTGTCTTTAGCCTTTCCTTACTTGTTTTTTATACCCTCCACCTCCAGAATGGGTGTATACTAACTTAGTCATTCCGTTTGTAACACATTGAAATATCGACCAGAGACCCTATCCCTATTAATATTATAAAACCTTAGTGTAAGTCTGTCTGTCTGTTTGTTTGTTCCGCAATCACGTGTAAACGGCTGAACCGATGTTGTTGGTGAAATTTTCAGTACAGACATAGAATTTTTAAAAATTTGCTCTGTGGGGGGAGGGGGCTTGGCAATAGTGTTTTTGAGAGCTAGATGGCTGAAAATTGGTTCATGTATATTACTGACCACGATAATGATAAATAATATGATGCCGAAATTTGTATTTTCATTTTGTGGGCGTGGAAAAAGTTTTTTTTTAACGTATATATTACTGATTATTAGAACGATAAATACGATGCCGGATTTTGAGAATGATAAATATGATGACCAAATTTGGATTTTCGTTTTGTGGGCGTGGCAAAGGTGTTTTTTTTAGCTAGAAGGCTTAAAATTGGAGTGTATATATTACTGATCATGAGAAAGATAAATACGATGCCGGATTTTGAGAATGATAAATAGATGCCGAAATTTGGATTTTCGTCTTGTGGGCGTGGCAAAGGTGTTTTTTAGCTAGAAGGCTTAAAATTGGAGTGTATATATTACCGATCATGAGAAAGATAAATACGATGCCGGATTTTGAGAATGATAAATATGATGCCGAAATTTGGATATTCATTTTGTGGGCGTGGAAAAAGTGTTTTTTTAGCTAGAAGGCTGAACATTTGAGCGTATATATTACTGATCATGAGAAAGATAAATACGTTACCGGATTTTGAGAATGATAAATATGATGCCGAAATTTGGATTTTCGTTTTGTGGGAGTGGCAAAAGTGTTTTTTTAGCTAGAAGGCTGAAAATTTGAGCGTATTATTACTGATCATGAGAAAGATAAATACGATGCCGGATTTTGAATTTTCGTTTCGTGAGAGGTGTGGGCGTGTCAAGTGCTTTTTTTGAGCTAGAAGGCTGAAAATTAGTACGTATCTATTACTGACCACGATAAAAATCAATATGAAACCTTTTTAAGTTTACCATTTGTCTTTTGCCTGGCGAAACGGGCGGGGTTCAGGTAGTAAAGTATATATATTCTTGGTCGTAATAAAAATCTAAGACGATCTAAACATGTCCTCCCGTCTGTTGAAAGCACGCTAGCATCTAAACGAAAGGAGCGAGCGAACTTTTCAATTAATGCGTCTAATAGTCGTAGAATTGAATTGTTGGAATTGCAACTGGACGAAATCGGTACAAAGGGAAAATTTTTTCCCTCACAAGGACTGAAAATTATATAGAGTATTTTAGAGTATATAAGCAAATTTTTTCAATATGCCTGCTTGTATTTACTTGATATTGGGCATTTCCCATACAACATAAACGTGCACCATAAAGTGATTCTTATTCATAGGGATTTAAATGGGGCAAAAAGTGATAAAAATGGTACCTATCACACGACAGCAGCTGGAAAAACGAAATTCAGCCCCTTATTCTAATTGAGTAGATACATAATATATAAGTATTTTTTCCAAATTCGTACCTTTTAAGGGGTAAAATGGGAATAGAGGGATGAAAATGGTACCAACCAAACGGCTGCAGCTAGCATAAATGAATTTCGGTGTATACATTCCTTTGATTGCATAGATGCCTAAAATAAAGCGATTTTTCGAAATTCACACTGTTAGGGGGTAAAATGGGATAAAAACTTTACCAACCAAATAACTAGCTAGAATCATGAAATTCGGTGTATACATTCCTGCGACTACGTAGACACGAAAAATAAATAGTTTTTTCAAATTCAGTTTATTTTCAAACGATACAATGGGATAAAAATGGTTCCACTTCTACATCTAGAATGATCAAATTCGGTGTTTACATTCCTCTAATGATGTAGATACGTAAAATAAAGAGATTTTCGAAAGTCGTACTTTTAAAGGTGTAAAAGGGGATAAAAATGGTACAAACTAAATGACCGCAGCTAGAATTATGGAGTTTGGAGAAAATGTGTCAAAATATATGGTTTCGAGAGTGGAAAACATCAAATCGGGAGCGAAATTTGTACGGTGGCTATATCTAAATCTGAACTAAAGGGAAACTGGAAATTGTTGTTAATGAGAAACTAATACAGATAAAGGCATATAATTGGAGACATTTTTAAATGACATTCTCCTTTTTTATTTGACATTTATCGTATGGTGCGAAAAAGTATCTAAAATAATTTAAAAAATATATCCTTTGGAACTTAGATCTGTTCGTTCGTTCCCATAAAAGTTACTGTGTCCGGGGATCCATATAAGCGTGACATCACACAGACAACTCAGAACGGACAGCTCCTCGATGCAGTGGCCGACTAATGTAGATGTTATGCGGCGAAAGGGCAGCTTGACTGTCTACAAAAATTCATAAGAGGAAAGTTGACTGCATGCTTCCTAAATTGCGAAGACTTCCGCCTAATAGACGCTGCAGCTGTCAGGAAAATGGGATGGACATGATAGACCAGCTATTGCTGAGAAGTCACCGGCACCAAATGCACAATCAATTTGGAGCCGTCCGTGTGTAGCGCAGTCTCATATGCGAGAATTGGGAATCGCCTTTCCTACTTCATCCTTGAAGGATCCGAAGTATAAGTAGTGCATAAGTTATCTCTTATGTCCTGCACCCCAGACAAAAAAGATTGTCACAGATATAACTGGGGTATTTTTTTGCTGATAAAACACTGTGCAACACGTCGTCATCATTGCTATCAGTGTCGTTAAGTCACTTCAGGGGTTACTCTGCGCCTTAAGATAGGCTTGTATTTTTATATGCTATTTGTAGACCATTCACCGCATCTTGTGAATGAACATGTTAAGTTTGTCATTCCGTTTGTAACACGACAATTATTTAATATTAAAATTTAAGAAATATGCTGTATATAAAAATAAACATTTAAAGGCGATAAGAAAAATAGTCGAAAAAATTATGAAAAATGTTCGAAATCAAAAAATGGGACAAAAAATGAAAAATTACCCAAAATGAAATTGTGTCCAAAAATAAAAGCAAAATCACCCAAAACAATTGGGCAATATTTTTCATAAATCCCATTTAGAAAAATCTCCCAAAATTTTGACAAATTATTGATATGAAAAATCGCCCAAAAATATATCTCATCTGGGCTATGTCCAACTTTGGACAGATTAACTGTTTCCTGTATTACCGGCCTTCCACCGGGATTAATAAAGTTTTCCTTTGCGATATATCTAAAACCAGCAAAGAAGAGTAAAGGTTTAAAGCGTTGTCGGCATTAAAATTTTTTCCTCTGGGGTAATGAGAAATCGCCCAAATGACAAATTTGAAATATTGCCCAATAATTATGAAAAAATATAATTTTTGGGTTATTTTTCATATGAAAATCGTCCATTTTTTATGGACGATTTTTCGCCCGTAATATCAGGAGAAAATGTCCAAAACAATACTTATTTTCTTAAAATGTCCATACTGTACTGAAGGTAATAACTACAAACTACCGTCCTTGATGAAGGGTATTTTAGCTTCGTTCCGATCGCCCTCAACTCCTTGCATACTTCACTCACTCATTTCATCCGTCCCCGCGGCTGTATGATTTCGATGTTTATGCATGTCTTTGGCTTGTTTGTTTGTGTACTTCGAACACCCCAACGTCTCCGGCTTTTTTACGATTTTGTTTTGCTGCTGCTGCCGCCTTTCGGGTTACTGACTCGGTTGTTTATTTAAGTTGGTGAAAATTCAACCATATGTGCGGAAAACTTGGAGGACGAAAGTTTTTCTATTTTGGGTGGGTGTTTCCGGCCCGAGGTGGTGGATGGGTGGGTGGATAGATGGTGGTTAAAGTCGCATTTATCTTCGCCCTGTACAAACAAAACGAGAAATTG
Organism: Polietes domitor; assembly: GCA_947397865.1. NCBI lineage: Eukaryota > Metazoa > Arthropoda > Insecta > Diptera > Muscidae > Polietes > Polietes domitor. The sequence goes on along the minus strand of OX377619.1, from coordinate 161,034,151 downwards.
AATTAAATCATTCATTGCACATCTATGAGGCGTTCGCCTCGCATCACTAGGATTTAGGGTTACCATTGACAATGGCAAATAATTTGTAAAATATGACAATCATTAAAAAAACGCTACAAATGTTTTTGTTCCCCAAACACCATCACCATTATTTTGGTCTTTAATAGTTGTCGTGTTTTATTGTGATATCATGTTATGTCGAAAATAACCTGATACGTTTTTGTCATGGTGAATAATAGGATTCGAAAGGAGCAGGACACGTTTAATTGTTTATTCATGTTCGTTCCAATAATAAACTTAAGAAAATAATTAAATATGAGTGCCTCTGTGTCGGTGGTGGAGGTGGTGACAAGGTTTGAGTCTGGGCTATTTAAGAAGTTGCCAGTTGTATGTGTGGCATACTTTTAGGCATATACTTTGTGACAAATTTGTGGCACACATTAGGGATGTGGTATTAATAGGTATGCTATAATATGTTTAGTTATGGTTTTACAAAGGATGGTGGTGTTTAACATGTAGTATAAAGAAAAGAGGTTGCCTAGGATACGCATTATTTGTTTATATGTATTGTGAACAGTATTAATGAGACAAATGAGAAAGCATCCAAATTTATGGTTAAGATATTTTATTTTCCCTCCAGAATATGGAGGTATTGTAGGAAACAAATGACTAATGACAAATCTCTATAGTATTTCAATGTGGAATGAACGGCAGTAGTTAATAAGGTCTTCAGAGTCCTGTTTCTCGGGGTATGGGCCGCGACAGGGACTTATCACTACTTGATATAGGCAAACCTGGTCTGGTCAGATCCCTTCTCAGCCCCAATAGAATGGCTGAGATGGGGGCGGGCCACAATTAAGAGTGATCGCACTGTTGACCGCACTCTTGCAAATCCGATCGAAACCAAGCGCGACAAATAAAGATACAATTCAACCATCACTGCCGTAGCTGTGGCAACGAAGAGGAAAAAGGAGATTGTTGAGCATTTTTACTGTGACTGCCCCATTCGGAAATTAACGATATATTGAGAATTAGTTTAATCACATATCTCGATCTCGTTTATAACCGAGCTTTTACAAGTATTGTTAATTTTTCTTACTTACGGCATTGCTTGACGCTCACATGTTTGATATTGCAACCAATCAACCAGGGAACAGTTTATATTAGTCTCCGTTGCCTTTTTCATGTAAGTACATCTACGACGATAGGTTTCGAATTTTCCGGTATTCATAATATTTAGTACGTATCATCGACATCTAAAGATGTCCTTATCAAATATGCCGTGTCTCGTCAGTTGTCATTCCGTGTTATCAGCTGCATCTCCATATATGGTCGGGTGCTCCAGGATCTTCCTGTGTTCCGAGGAGGGCGATGGTGTTGATAGGTGACGGTATTGTTTCCCTTGAACATTGTCGTATTGTGGGTTGTGCATCCTTGTTCCATCGATACATCCATGGTGTTAGTTTTTCGGATATTCTAGAACTTATACCGTCCGCGAGAACGTTCGCTAGAGATACGCGACTTATCATGTCATAGTGGATTCCATGCACCAGTATAGAAGTTATGAAGGATTTAATATTACCTAGGATAGAGACAATTGTGTGGGAGGTACAAGAAGGGGCTTGGCTAAAGCGTAAATATTTTTTAAGTTTAAAGTGATTATAAAAACATTTTTAAATATCAAATTGTAAATGATTTTGACTATCGGTTTCATTGCAACCAAAGTTTATGCCACTTTGTGTGGCATATATCGCCCATATTTCATGTGAATGTAACCACTAAAAAAGCATTGCAAATATCAAATTTCACAGTATTCCTGTTATGAATATAGAAGTTATAATAGCTTTAATTGTACCCTCCACCTCCAGGATGGGAGTATACTAACATTGTCATTCCGTTTGTAACACCTTGAAATATCGACCTGAGACCCTATAAAGTATATATTTATACTCTTGATCGTCATAAAATTCTAAGACGATCTAGCCATGTCCGTCTGTCCGTCTGTTGAAAGCACGCTAGCATCTAAACGAAAGGAGCTAGAACGTTCAAATTTTACATAAATGCGTCTTATAGTCGTAGATCAGTTGGGATTGAAACGGGGCGAAAGCGGCCCAAGGGGAAAAAGTTTTCCCTCACAAGGACTAAAATACCCATAATAATCCCTAATATTTTAGCGTATTTAAACATGTTTTTTGAATATGTCTGTTTATATTTGCTTGAAATTTTGTTTGCGCATTACCCTTATAGCATAAAAGCGCACCATAAAGTGAGGGGACGAAATGGGATAAAAATGGTACATATTAAACGATAACAGCTAGAAACACGAAATTTGGTGTGTACATTCATCTAATTGAGTAGATACACAATGTAAAAGTATTTTTTCCAAATTCTTACTTTTAAAGGGTAAAATAGGAATAGAGGGATAAAAATGGTACCAACCAAACATCTAGAATAATGTAATACATTCGTCTGATTGCGTAGACACGTAAAATAAACCGATTTTTGGAAATTCATACTATTTGGGGTTAAAATGAAAAAAGGGGATACAAATAGTACCAACCAAATGACAACAGCTAGAGTCGTGAAATTCAGAGTATACATTGCTCTGACTGCGTAGACACGAAAAATAAAAGTTTTTTCAAATTCGTACTTTCAAGAGATATAATGGGTACAGAGGGATAAAAATAGTACCAACTAAACGGCTACCGCTAGAATGGTGAAATTCGGTGTGTACATTCGTTCGTTCGACACGTAAAATAAAGAGATTTTAAAAAAGTCATACTCATAAGGGGGTAAAATTGGAAAAAGGGAATAAAAACGGTACCAACCAAATACATTCTTCTGACTACATAGACACGCGGAATAAAAAGATTTTTCCAAATTCGTACTTTTTACTTTTACGGGAAAAATGGTTAAATCATGAAGTTGGGTTTTTTGCACTATGTACGTGAGATAATGGATTTTCAAAATTTTTACTTTTGTTATTAAAATAGAATCCAAATACAACCAACTGTAGCACCCACTATCTACCAATATTTGTGGTATTTAAGCTTTTGAAAATATGCATATTTGTAAGAATATTTACTTTTTGAATTGACTTGAAGTATTATTTCTTACTTGTTTTACTTGTTATTTTTCGTTTTTAAGTTTTTTAACATATTTTTACGTATTTGTTCATAATGCGAAGAAAAAAGATTAATTTTTTTGTAGTGCAGATTTTCACGTTTTTCAGATTTTGAAAATTGAAAATACGTAATTTCTTTTTGATATCTTGATTTTGTCGAACTGTTTCTCTCACATTTTAAGCGATTTTGCACTCAAATTATTATTATTAGAAATTGTGCTTTCTTAGCTTTATGACGCATAAACTATGTTTGTGCCAAATATAGTTTGGTTGTAATGGATGTTGTAAAAATATCCTTTTTGAACAAATGTCTGACTTTGGCCAACACAACTTTTTTCCTTCCTTACCGAAATATATACATATTTGGAAAGGTTGAAGGGTTCCCCTCTATTGTAGGATAACTTTTGCTTGCTCGAAATTGCACCTTTGGAAGATAGGATACATTTAATGCAAAAAATCAGATTTTTTATTTCAAAAACTCAATTTTGTCATTTTCGACGCATTAACTTCTGAAAAGTATGTACGCAGATAAAAAGATGAGCAAAATTCCTTTATCCTCATGCTACATTTTATAACAATCGGAGTTCATTTGCCGGAAATATGCAAAAAAAAAAAAAAAACAAAATAATCATATCTACTCGGATCGACAGGTTGTCATCAGAAAGAAGCCAATACTGCCGATCATTTCTTCAGGAGATGGACATTCTGTTCGAAATTTACCTTATTTGTCAAGCTTGTCAGATTAGGAACGACCTTATGTTTCCTTCTATGTCATTATCAAATATTCCGTGTCATCAGTTCCCGCGTCATCATCAGCGTCTATACTCCACACTCTTCGAAGGTAGTAGGCTGGCTTCTACGCTGGACCAAGTCAACAGCCTACGCATAATTGAAGAACTATCGGTCGAATGGAGATCACGCATGCATAGGGTTTGGGGTTTCCCGGACTTTTTTCATTTCCCGGGAAAACGGGAATGAAAAATTTCATTCCCGGGAATTCCCGGGGAAAAGTAATTTATTTATAGGTATTTCCAATATGGTTTAAAATATCAACATTTAATAACTGGTGTGTTTTTTTCAATACTGTCATAATACAAATTAAAAACTAATGTTATTGTCGAAATATTTTATAAATTATTTTTCATTTTACAAATATTTTAATCTACACCTTTTCAAGGTTATATTCGGAACATACAAATTTATATTGAGTAATGAAAACTCATATTAGGAACATATAAATTCATATTGGGTAATGTAAATTTATAATAGGAACATGTTAATTCATAATGAGAAATATAAATTCATAATGAGAATTGTTAATTTATATTGAGAACAATTAATTCATAATAGGAACATACCATTTCATAATGAAATATACAAGTTTGTAATCAGAAAATCCAAATTCATAATCAGAAAATACGTTTTCATATTCAGAAAATGTGAATTCATAATGAGAAAATATAAAATCATATTGAGAAAATGTAAATTTATAATGAGAACTTTGATAAAATATGTGTTTCTACGAAAATATCCATAGAAAACCGTACATACATAGCTTCGATTATAAATATTACAGTTCCTGATTATGATTTTATATTTTATGAATATATATGAATAAGAATTTATATTTTCTCATTATCAATTTGGATTTTCTCATTTTGTATTTATATATCTCATTATCAATTTCTATGTTCTTATTATGGTTTTATATACATTTCTCATCATGAACTTATATATCCTGCTTATAAATTATTTTTTCTGATTATAAACTTGAAAAGATGTAGACTAATCGTCAGAATTGGACACTTGTATCGCAGGTAGAAGTGACTGACACCTACACTAGATTCAAAATTGAAAACGATTAAGGAAACAAATAATTCATATGACGGAGAATGTTATGACGCATTTAATTTAGAATATCCATTCGTCTGGAGACAAAAATATTTTATAGAAACAGGGGGAATATTCTAAACTGTAAAAACAATAGAAACATAAAAAAATAATATTAATTTAATAAATTCATAAAAAATAAAAATATTGAAATAGTCCAGTCATTAATTCTTACAAATGGCCGTTGAAATACACCGTAGCATATATTTATTTTTCATATTAGATTTCTCTTGAAAATTTCCAGGCGAACAATTTCTATTGTATTCCTATTTTTAGACCATTTCTTTCTGGCTACATATGTAAAGTAAATTTTTCTTGAAGAATATGTTCACCTCGATTCTTCTAGAAAAAAAGGAAATGTAAAATGTATTGTCGACATATTTTATTTCCCAATAAAGATGCTGCAAATAGCCTCACAAAAAGTTTTTATTCCCCTAGCTGGTTTTCGCATAAAATGGCTATTTAGCGAATTTAAAAAGATTTGTTTGTAGTAATATAATATAAACAAATACTCAACAATGTCAAATTGTAAGTAATGTAAATACATATATGAATTTGAAATACATCTAAAAAATCCAATTTATATAGTAACATTAAATTATTGATCAATATAATAAATAAATTATTTTTTTAATATTTCCCGTATTCCCGGGAAATATTAAAAAAATAATTTATTTATTATATTTCGGAAATTCCCGGACCCCAAACCCTACGCATGCATAATAATGCAAGAACTGAGCTACAAAATACTGCAAATACTGGAGTACGTCAGGGTTGGGTTTTATAGCCATTGCTCTATAACTGCGTCCTTGAGATTTGGTGATGAAAAAAGGTCATAAAGATTTTCAGAAGAATTAATTGATCCTTGCGAGAAAAGCTTGAAGATATCGATTACGCTGAGTTCATTTACTTTTTTGGACACTCCCTAAAATGATATCGGTCTGAAGACAAACAAAAATTCGCGTCTACAATCCAATCACTGGACGATGCGCATTAGGGCGTGTTGGCGGGCGTCAGACAAAAAAGAAATCTAAGGAAAATTCTAAGAACATTTCTACAAGAGACAATGGGTTTACGATGAATTCCTAACTCTCGGAAATCAAATTCTATGTGTTTACCCTCTGTAAACACATACAAATTGACCCGCCCTAATGTGCATACCTTGGGCAGCATAATCATGATAAGTTTGTCTTATCAAGAGCGGATATCACTGCACGAATGGAATTAGATCATGCAATTTCCTGCAGAATCTAAAGAGAGATGTCTCCTGTGTCCCGAGTCATTTTAGTTCATTGGGTCTTCTTTCGCGCTGAGGGATCAAAGTTATTTCCCGTCTCAGGAATGTGAATGTATCTGCGTTTACGAGGCCTGTCTTTCGTCTAGTTCATCAACTAAACATATGTCTTTCGGCCTCAGTTCGTGAAGCCTTCTGTGAGTGAAATAGAAATAAATATTTTCCCTTGTGGTCTTATTGGCGTCTTGGGAATGCAAGGCTTCATGTCAATAGGTTTAATTTCCCCTGTTCGCGTTCCAGCTCATCTAGGGAAAGAATGGTTTCTGGTTATGACGTCATATCAGTGAAACGATCAACAACACAACTAAGGTAGTGTTACCTTACTATGAAGTGAAAGGTCACAGTTGCGGATATCTCTTATCCATTTGGTTTGGTTTAAGGTGTCTTTATTTGCTTTCCCATTTTAGTACTAGTTTTTGTCAACATGGAAATGTTGATCAAGATCGAGAGGTTCCATTCACCTTTTGGGGAAATCAATACCCTATTCATTATGTTCTTCCTTGTCCCAATTAATTTCATTTCGACAGGTCGCTGTTTCCCTCTGGCGAATACAAAGATCTGATGTACTTGGAAAGAAGAAGTTATTAAAACAAATACTAGAGAGAGAATGGTCTGCGGATGTCTTCTATCATATGGAGGCGACTTTAATTCATAAAATAATAATATATAATTTCGCGAGGTCTTCTTTCACAATTAAAAAATGCAACACTCTATATTAAGAGGTTTTCTTAACATTTTGGGGAAATCAATACCTTATTCATAATGTTCATGAAACATTCTTTCGCGTCTAGGGAATGCAAGACTTCATTTTCTGATGATCTCGACCCAACTCATGGAAGGAAGGAGTTATTTAAACATCCAGAGAAGAATTATCTCTGGTTATGGTATCCTTTATAGTGTTTTCTTTACTAGGAGGAGAATGGTCTGTGAACGACTTTTATCAGTTGGAGATAAAATACGACTACAATTCATAAACTAATAATATAGGCCTCTTACATGAAGGCCTTTGAAATCCCCCAGTTGGAGAGGAAGTGAAAGGTAAACACCTTTTTAATATAGGGTCCGCCATCTTTTTTTGGACATATTAGCTTGTATTTAGTTGATATTTGCAATGCGCATTCCCTCTAGAGCATAAAAGAGCACCATATAGTGATTTTTATTTGTAGGAGGCGAAATGGGACAAAAAGGGATAAAAATGGTACCTATCAAACGACAACAGATAGAAACACGAAATTTGGCGTGTACATTCCTCTAATAGAGTAGATACATAATATAATTTTTTTTTTTCTAAATTCGTACTTTTAAGTGGTTAAATGGGGATAGAGGGATAAAAATAGTACCAACCTAAAGGCTGCACCTAGAATAATGAAATTCGATATATATATTCCTCTGATTGCGTAGACACGAAAAATAAAAGAACTTTCCAAAATTCTTACTTTTTGGGGCTCAAATGGAAAAAGGGGATAAAAATAGTACCTACCAAATGACAGCAGCTAGAATCATGAAATTCGGAGTATACATTCCTCTGACTACGTAGACACGAAAAATAAAACGATTTTTCCAAATTCGTACTTTCAATGGATACAATGGCTACAGGGGATAAAAATAGTACCAACTAAACGAATAAAGCTAGAATGATGAAATTCAGTGAGTACGACCCTCTAATTGTGTAGATACGTAAAATAAAGAGATTTTAGATAGTCGTACTCTTGAGGGGGCAAAATTGGAAAAAGGGGATAAAAATGGTACCAACAAAATGGCCGCTGATAGAGTCATGGAATTCGGTGTATACATTCCTCTGACTGCATAGTCACGTAAAATATTTTTTTCCAAGTTCGTACTTTATTTTGTTGCTTTTACGACAAAAAATGGTAGAATCATGAAGTTGTCTTATCTAAAATTTATAATTTTAAATTTAAAATTTATACTTTTGAAATTAAAATAGGATGGAAATTCAACCTGCCAAAAGACTGTAGCTGAAAATACACTCTCTATCCCACAATATTTAGGGTATTTATGATTGCTCACTTATATTTATATATATATATATATATATATATATATAGTGTGCAAATATTGGTAGCCTTGGCTTATTAATTAAATTTCCTATTTTCATACAGTTAAAATTTATTGCGGACATTCCTCTTGTAGCTTGGAAGCATCACAAAGAAAATAAAAGTTTTAGCGGGCGAAATGGGACAAAAAGGGATACAATATGGTACCAATGATACGACAACAGCTAGAATAATGAAATTCGGTGTGTACATCCCTCTAATTGCATAGACACGTAAAATAGAGGGATTTTTCGAAATTCGTACTTTTAAGGGATATAATTAAAAAGAGGGATAAAAATGGAACCTACCAAACCGCTGAAGTTGAAATCATGAAATTCAGTGTATATATTCTGACTATGAAGACTCGAAAAATGTTTTTTTTTTTTCAAAATTTGTACATTTGGGCGGAGAATGGGGCGAATGGGGATATCTTTAAAATGTATACTTTTCTTATCACTTTGTCTGTATCTGGAAATGCTTCTTTCTAATGGCGACTGACAATCGCCTGATATTTATGCATGTTCAATTTCAGCATTTTATTTATATATAGACTTTAAACAGTGCGTATATATAAGTATACATTATAGTTTGAAATAGTAAACAAATATAGTAATGCGCATAAAAATATCAAAATTTTCGTAATATGGTACTGTGCATCTATGTAAAGTCGACATCCTTTAATCTGCTGGTAATACTGTGGAATGCACTCCGTGGTGGAGGGTATATAAGATTCGGCCCGGCCGAACTTAACGCCTTCTTACTTGTTTCACCTGAAACGATCAATGATCTTAGTTGTGGAGTTTTTGTTTCTTTACTATGGAGTGGTAGGTCTTGGTTTACGTGGGCACTCTCACGGGAGCTTCAAGTAGTGCCTTAATGCACCGTTTTTAATTGAAAGATTTCAGTTGCCGCTGGAGTTAAGTTGTTTACTTCAATTCCTGCAATAATAATATATCCTTTTCCGTCTAGGATTTTCTGGATGTCTTCTTTCCCACCATAGTACTTTAATTCATTCAGTTTTTCCCAACTAGGAAATTCAATACTCCAGATCACGAGGTTTTGTTTCTAGGGAGTGAATGACCTGCGGACGTCTTTTATTCTTTGGAGTTAACAGACGACTTCAATTCATATAATAATAGAATTTATTTTCCGTTTATGCGAAACATTCCTTCTGTTTCATTTCGCGTAGTGCCGTCCTAGTGGACTGTTTCGAACGGGAACTTTCGAATATTTCTTATATCATTATTCGCCCAAGTAAGAGAGGAAGTGTTTAGGGATGTCAAACCCGAAACCGGTTAACCGGTGGTATGCACCGACCCCTTCCACTGGTTTTTGAAAAAAATCTAATTTAAAAATAAAATGTTAAACTTTTGAACGAAACCATTTTTTGAAATTTTTATTTTACGAACAAACCGAAAACCGGTTTCTTCAAAATGATCGGTTTCTGACATCCGTCAGTTCGGCGTCTTCTCTGCACAAGTCTGATCGCCAGATGCGGCGTAGATGCGCCTTCTTGGTGGGTATCCACTCAGAAGTCCCATAATTTTATTAAGTTCAATTTTATTTAATTTCAGCGGACGTTTGGTTCCGATTTCGTTTGTTCAACCCTATAAGATTTTGGTTGTGTTGCCTACCAAGGACGAGTCTCAGATTATCATATAGGGTGATAGGAAAACGGACGGGATCTTTCCAACATTTATTACATTCCTAGATACTATCAAGTGTTCATTACATTTAATTCATCCCAAAGTTGCGATGTAGGTAGAGGCATCAGTAAACTTCAATTCATAAAATAATAATATATAATTTTTCGAGGTCTTCCTTACCAACTAGGAAATGCAATACTCCAGACTGAGGGGCTTGGTGAAATCAAGGCCTTATTATCGGTCCAAATCATGGAAGAAAGCTGCCATTTAAACATCTACGGAATGAATGGCTTCTGGTTATGATATCCTTTCTCGCGTCTCTCGTGAAAGAAACGTTCAACGATCTTAATGGTGTAAGTTTTGTTTATTTCCCAGGGAATGCATTGTCTGTGGAGGTCTTCTATCCTTTGTAGGTAACGTACGACTTCAATTCATGAAGTAGTAATATCTACTTTTTAGATCTTGAGGTCTTCTTTCCCATCTTGGTATTTGAATTCACGAAACAAGGTTTAGGTTTGGAGGTTTCCTGGGGAATGAATGGTCTGCGGCTGTCTTCCATCCTTTGGAATCAACAGGCGACTTAAATTCACGAAGTAATATCTACTTTTAAGATATTTTAGAACTTGAGGTCTTTCTCGTATTTGTACTTTGATTCACGAAACGAAGCAACCTTTAAGTGGAGGTTTTCTTTCTTTATTAGGGAGTGAAAGGTCTCAGTGCCGGAGGTCGCCTATCCTTTGGTATTTACAAGCGACTTCAATTCACGAAGTAATATCTACTTTTCTGTTCAGACATGTCGTGATGGAAGTCTTCAATTCTTTCTAGAGAGTGAAAAAAACTCCTTTTTGGTCTTTTTGGAAATGAGCATCGCCAGTTCATAAGATTCCCTTTCCCTCCCACAGGGAGTGGACATCAATCTCAGTGGCAGATGTGTTCTTTTATGAACTTTCTTACTGTCCCCCCCCCCCCGGTTTTATACGTGTAGGGAACGAAGGACATCAGCTACCGAATGATGACCACTACAAAGGAACAAGTGCTACTTAAGAAAGCACGGTCTGCGGGTATCTCAAAAGCAGCAGGTGAGCTGAGATTTTACAATTTTCTTTTCAAAATTCCCATTATGACTGTCTCCTGCCCGCCCATCCGCCAACTTCCAACTCGTGTTTACCATTTGACTGCCATTTAATGCCAGGACTTTATTACAAAAGAAACCTCCACTTCATTTAAATTAGAAAAGAACCAAAAACGAAATCCTTTAATTCAATAAAAAATGAGAAAAAGGCAAACACAAACACACAATAAAGCGAACAGCGCCAACAACAACAACTACACTTCCTCTTTGTCAGCTAACCAGGAAAATATATATACACACACACACATAGAGAGAGAAGAGGAAAAATAAAGAAAAAATCCCGTAAAACCACAAAAATTTAACCAAATTTTGTTCACAACAGCGGTAGACAGACACACAGAGGACCCGCAGCACCGCCGGGGTGCCCATTTTCCTTTGGCAGGGTAAATGGTGGCGCTGTGTTTGTAAATAGTGACCGGGTGATGAGGCTGAGGTGGGGGAGAGTGAGTGGGGTGGAGTTAGTGTTGTCTTCCTGCAATTCCCATTTGAGTGGTAAATGAACAACAGCAACAGTACGAGTAAGCCGGTACGCCGTTGTGATCCAAGTAAATGTGGCTTTGGTATCGGTTGACTGTGCTACCAAAAAGGAGACAATGATGCGTCACAGCTGTGCTTGATTAATTTTCTAATACCATTGAAGCACACACAAACGATTACACACACACACAGTGTAGTAGCGGAAATCGGGGGTAACAAAGCCTTTCAGTGGGCCTTCATTCACAAATAGAAAGCTCTGATCTTTGCCTTTGCAGACCAATTTCAATTGTCAGCTTTAAATGCATTTAATGAAGTCCTATGAAAGAATACCTGAATATTTATGAGGAAACCCGAACGAAAGGTTGTGTTAGGGAGGTGAAACGTGACTCATGCCGTGGACATATTCATAATCCGGTCGGTCTGTTCTGCGCTCTATATCTTAAACTAAAGATTTTACCCCTTTAAAGTCTTTTTTCTATTTCAGGAATTCGACTGGCCATAAATTTCCAATTTGATACATTCTGTTAGATTACATTCCTTAGATTCTCCAGGTTAGGTAATATCGAAATTAATAGGTATGCAGCTCTTAGCCTCGAAAAAAGGGGGAAAGTGTTCCATCGTTTCGTTGTCTTCTCCGCACCAGTCTGATCAATGGGATTTTATTCAGTCTCTGCGGGCGTTTGGTTGCGATTCCATAAGATATTGTTCGTGTCGCCTACCATAAATGAGACCAACGGGAAACATTGCTTCCATTTCAAGTTCCTCGCCTGAAAAGACCGCCCAAGTGGACTCTTTCGAACGGAAACCTTTGAACATTTATTATATCATTACTCGCCCAATTAAAAGATTAAGTGTTTCGTCAGATCAGTGTCTTCTCTGCACAAGTTTGATCGCCAGATGTGGCGTAGATGCGCCCTCTTGGTCAGTGTTCTGTGAGAAGTGTCATTCCAAGCTCATTAGTTCATTCACATAAGATTTTAGTCGTGTTGCCTACCGTGAACGAGTCCCAGATCTGTGTATAGGCTGATGTTTTCATGTTTACTATTTCGGTCGGAACGGACGTTTATTATATTCCTCATCCAAGTAACTGAGAAAATGTCTTCTCCGCACGAGTCTGATCGTCCGCAGTGGCGTAAACTAGAACTCTAGGGTGAGTGTCCCGTGAGAATTCCCATAATTTTACTAAGTTCAATTCTATACAATCTCTGCATTGGAACTGTTGGTCCTGTGGGTAAAATATTTTATTTATTTATTTATTATGAATTACAATACAAAGTAAATTTATGTGCTAATTTTGGGTCCAGGGATAGAGCCGGAGTAACTAAGACCATTGTAGCGACAGATCAGAGCCTCTGGTGGGAATCGAATCCACAACCCCCACGCCGAGCACGCTATCAACTCGACTACCGGGGCGCTCTGTGTGCAAAATACCATTGAGTGAATACCTCATCAGTAAACGATTGCTTAGCGGGGGCAATCCTCAAAGGAAGATCTTTCTAAGAAGGGGTAACTTAATGGTCGAAGGCCATGTGATTTTTACCTTGGTCATCCAAGACCGCTGCCTCACATTGGGTTAAACGGATCGTCAGGTTGGTAACTACAGACCAAACGTAAGCTCGGGAACATTTCAGTCATTCTGGAGTGCCATAACTTTGTCCATGTGCTGGCGACGGGGAACGGAGATGGACTATGTAAGCTTATGTCGCGCCAAAATTCATCCTTGCGAAAAGCAATCAACCAATCCGCGTGATTGAAAATCTATCTAGTTCCATGACTCAGATATTTCTTCGAACACGTGGAGTTAAAAGGGATCTCGCAAATCTCGACGTAAATAAATCTCCGGGGCCGGATGGCATTTCAGCATCTGTCCTATGTAAGTGGTCTTCGACGTCCGTCCACTTCGCATTCTTTTCAATCTTGCATCGCACTATACGAGTTTTTGTAGATAGGTTCTCATCCGACGAGTATAGGTTAACCGCAGGAGTACCGCAGGGTTCTATCGCCTCCCTCTCCTTTTTCTTATTTTCATTGACGACCTCTTGAATCGGACTTTGAATCCAATCTATTCAGTCGCGGATGACAGCAACCTCTGCCATTCATACTCATTCCATCATAGATACTTCGCAATCTTTTCAACCTTCCATGCCGTGCAGGGGTCTTCCCCTGCTCTGCGATCTTGAAGGTTATGGAGAGTTTGGTTAACTACCAACTTGTGAGGTATTTAGAGACCAATGACTTACTTAATGATCGAAAGTATGGCTTCCGCAGTATCCAATCTACGGGCGTCCTGATGACACTGCTGTCCGAAAAGTAGAATCGATCCATCCACCAGTTTGGTGAGAGAATAGTGTCGTTGCTCTAGATATTTCCAAGGCATTTGATAGAGTCTGGCGCACAGTGGGATATTTTCATATAAGCTGCGGCAAATATTAGAAGAAATAGAGCTGGACCTTGAAATTTCGCACGTCAAATTAGATCAGAAACAATTTTTTGTTCAAATCCGCCCACAAACACGCCTACCTCCAATGTAAGATAAAATGAAAAAACTTCATAAATTTCTTATTTTAATATATATGCTAATACAAATCTTTTGAGTCGACAATTAAGTGAAAATTGTCAGTGCCACACCCAACGCCCAAATAAAAATTTTAGTGTTTTACGATTTTCAGATAAAAATTATTTTATTTTTTAATCGATGGCAAACGGTTATTATAACTTTATAAATAAGATTAATATATTGTCATAACATTTACATGTGATATAATGCCATAAAATCGTACATCCCTAAAGTATGCTTTAAATAAATTTTCCAAAATACATTAACAGATAACGACGAAGAAAGTTTTACTTCATTTTTGGCTTAGAAGGTTTTACCATTTCAGTAATTAAATCGATGTCTGCAGCTATATGCAGAATATTCTTCTTAATATGAATAAATAAATAGTTAGTATTTTTTCTAAATGCCGAGACATCGGCCGCGAATATAGTTTTACATTGTAGAAAATTAGCAATACTAAATAAAAACAACCTTTAGGTAGACCACTGTCTGAAAAGGAAAGCAAAAAAGTAATTAAACTTTTTTAAATGCAAGATAACATCTCAAGAGCTCCTATTTTCTACGAACTAAACGAAATATCAATACGATACATGGTTTCCGAGATACATCCCAATAAAATAACCTCTGTTATGATGAAATTTCAACTATTTTAGTATTTATGAACTTTGAATGTATCCACAACTAAATTTAGCCGCGATATTGGTAAAATCTTTTTGCGATATGCTTAATAGGAATGATCTTAGCAAAATGCAATCACTAAAGTCGAGATTTGCCATTTGGAGTTTGGAAGTTTTTGCCGCTGATAATATACTGTGCGGCACATTCATATCAAAGCTTATCAATTTTGATGTTAGTAGTGACTTGTCTCCATTTATATCGAGTTTCTTCTCGTATAGTGCGATCGCACTATACGTGTTGTCATAGATGGGTTCTCATAGGTTAAACGCAGGAGTACCACAGGGCTCTGTCTTTCCCCCTCTTTGAATCCAATCTATTAATTCACTGATGACAGCAACCTCTGTCATTCATACTCAATCGATCAAGATCACGAAATTGAAGATAAAAGGTGATTGATGAATACTGGCCATTTCCGAATGAGGTCGAGTGAATGGAGTGGATTTTAATGCACGTAAGACCTGTGTTCCTTGATGTATAACAAGCGATTCACTGATCCAACGGTGACGTCAATTTTAATGAACGTTGTGGATATAAAGCAATCAGATAATGTTGATGTTCTAGGCATCAAAATACAATGCGAAATACAATGTTCGTAGGACAAATTATGTATATATTTGATGTGTCGAAAGAAGCATTCAAGTGTTTAGGATTTTTAAATCGGTGTAAGAAATACTTCACTCTCTCTGATCTTCTCAATATCTACACTACCTTCATCAGACCAAAGTTCGAATACAACTCCCACATATGGTCAGGTGCTCCCGGATCTTCCCTTGAACTTCTTGACCGTGTCCAGAGGAGGGCAATGGTGTTGATAGGTGACGGTAGGATATCCAATTCTATCGTTTCCATTGAACACCGTCGTAATGTGGGTTGTGTGTTGTTGCTCTTCCGATACTTTCATGGTGTTTGCTCTTCGGATATTCCTGATCATATACCGCCCGTGAGAACGTTCGGTAGAGATACACGACTTTCCAGGAACACTCAACATTGGAATAATATTATTAATGGATGGCTCAATAAAGTTATTTAAGAACTCGCTGTACACCTGCAGTCCATGTACCTGTGAGCATTTATGGATGAATACGTATTGTACAACGAGATATATATTTACGAGAACTACCTTTCAATTCAGAGGAAGTATAACATCAATTCGTGAGGTCTTCCCAGCTTTTAAGGCCTTACATCTCATTCTGGAAAGAAATTACATATTTTTTAATTCCCCTCTGTCCTCGGTTTATGAAATAAATCAATGAATACTTCAATAAGGTGAACAGAATTGTGTTCTTTCAGAAGATCGTTTTGGAAGAAGAGAGATATGTTGCATCTGGAAAAAGTCAAGTTGAATATGCATCATAATTTCTGCAAGGATATGGGCCTCTTACATGAAGGCCTTTGAAATCGCCCAGTTGGAGAGGAAGTGAAAGGTAAACACCTTTTTAATACATACACCACACAGCGCCGCAGCAAACCCTGAATGAAATGACATAAAGGCAAATAAACCGAAGGAAGGACGTACGGTCGGTCGGTCGAAGCAACAGACAGACAGTTCCAAATAGACGTACGCATAATGGCACTATTGGAAGCAGTCATTTTTTGCCTGTTACACGAACAGCGAAACAACAGCGACAACGGCAGACAACAAGACAAAATAACAATACATTTGAGGTTCCCGAACAACACTGACACGCAATTGTACAGAAAAAGACCTCCTCCGCCAGACTATTCGGGGGAGATTTGAATGCGAATGTGAATTGGGTGGGTGGGTGTTGCGCCGAAGTGTGGCGTGTAGGAGTAGACGGAGGTCCTGAAACAAATGAGCTCAATAAAAACCTGAAATAACGTTTACAAATGAAATGTAAGTAATTTCAAAATAATAATGAGACCCATCGCTTTTTGTTGCGTATCTGTGTGCGTGCGTATGTGCCACAAACATGCTGCACGCACTCACATTTATAACACTTTGCATCATGGCGTGCTAAAGAATCACGGGGACAGAGACAGTGTCTGTGGGAAAGAAAATAAACTAAAGGGAATGGATTCGAAGTGGAGAACAAAGACGGAGTAAAATGGTAGAACCGATGGGGAATAAGAAAAAAGGTAAAAAGTTATATTGCCATGTAAATCGAAATCCAGTGTGGCATGATAGGTTTCGTGGAAAAGGCGAAAACGTATTACTGCATTTACGAAATTCAGAGTCGTCTTCTTTCTTCAGATGTGAATCGCGGAATACATATGCTAGAGATCTACAAGCGATAAAGGTATTCATAAACAGATCACTGCGAAAGATTATTACTGCATTTACGAAACTAAGCTCTTTTTGTTCATATCTTCGTTCCGTAATGTTTTGTGGATGCGAAACGTGGAATATCTTAGCTAAAGTCCTACAAGTGATACAGATATTCATAAACAGATCACTATACAAATATTGATATCGCCAAACAGAGACCTGTGGGAACGAGCAGGAGAAACACCTATCCGCATAGAAGTAGCCAAAAGAAATGGAATTGGATCGACCCTATTTTGAGAAGACCAAATGATGGCAAAGCGAAGATGGGTGGAGTTGCGTGATTGAGTGACTGACTGATCACTCCCCAGACCAAACGGCTAGAGCTAGAATCATGAAATGTGGTGTGTACATTTCTCTTACAGTGTAGAGATGAGATAAGGCGGTGTTTTTCGAAATTCGTACTTTTAAGGGGTTAAAACGGGATAAAAATGGTACCACCGCAATGACCAAACGGGTGGGACTAGAATCTTGAAATTTAGTATTCCTTGAATTTTATTATTTGGGTATTCCTCTTGCGGCAAAAAGTGGATTTTGAAAAATTCGTACTTTTGGGGGTTAAGTGGGGCAAAAAGGGACAAAAATGGTACAAATACACACGACTGAAGCTAGAATCATGAATGTTGGTGTGTACATTTCTCTTACAGCGTAGAGTTCAGATATGAAGTGAGTTTTTCGAAATTTGTACTTTTAAGGGGTAAAATGGAATAAAAATGGTACCTCCGCAATGACAAAACGGGTGGGCCTAGAATCTTGAAATTTGGTACGTGTCCTCATGCCGCATGAAGGCATCCCAAAGAAATGGATTTTGAAAAATTCGTACTTTTGGGGGGACAAAAGGACAAAAATGGTACAAACAACACGACTGAAGCTAGAATCATGAAATTTGATACGTACATTTGTTTTACAGCGTAGAGGTCAGATTTGAAGGGATTTTTTGGTAATTCGTACTTTTAAAGGGTAAACTAGGGTTGAAAGGGATAAAAATGGTACAACAGCAATGACGGGTACGGGTATTCCTCTTGCGGCATGAAGGCATCCCAAAAAGTGGATTTTGAAAAATTCGTACTTTTGGGGGTTAAATGGGGCAAAAAGGGACAAAAATGGTACAAACAACACGACTGAAGCTAGAATCATGAAATTTGGTGCGTACATTTGTTTTACAGCGTAGAGGTCAGATTTGAAGGGATTTTTTGGTAATTCGTACTTTTAAAGGGTAAAATAGGGTTGAACGGGGAAAAAACAGCAATGACCAAACGGTTAGGTCTAGAATCTTGAAATTTGGTACAAAAATTCTTCATATAGTGCCTAAGAAATTTCTTATTTTTTGGGGGGTGAAATCGGGTAAAAATGACTAAAAAAGTATGAATAAAGAATGGATGGAGCTGGAATCATAAAATTCGGTATGTACATCCCTCAAAATACTTAGGAACGCAAAATGATCGCATTTTTCGAATTTTGTACTTTTAAAGGGTAAACGGGGAAAAGTGGATATAAAGGTACCAGCAGCACGGGTGACGCTACGATAATAAAATTAGGTGTGTATATTCGTTTTACAGCGCAGATGAGTGATAATTATTCTTCCCAGCTATATTGTTCATACTTCAATGCGTTCAGCACTTTCTTGACATTGTCGTAGTTCTCTTTGAGAGATACTGAATGCGCCAGAGGAAGAGACGGATACTTGTTGCCATTGTGAAGCAACACGGCTTTGAGACTCTTGCATGAGCTGTCAATGAAGAGGCGCCACTCTTTTGGTTCGAAATCAATTCCGATTTCCTCGAACAGACCGGTCACGTCGTGGCAGAAGCAGAGCCCATCTTCGCTGATGAAGAAGTTGGAAAAAAGTTCGTGACGCTTCCTCTGACATGAGACTTTAACACTAGGATCCAGCAAATTCCACTACATCAGTCTGGACGTCAAAAGTTCAGCATTGGACTTGGTGAGACCAAGATCTCTGATCAAATCATTCATGTCCTTTTGGTTGGGATAGTATGGGTTTTTGTTATCAGCTAGTAAATTAAATCCTTCACCTTCATTGTCTTCCTCACTCTTGGAATCAGGGCTGCCATGGCCAAAAAAGCAAAGTTATCTTGCGACAATAGCTGTTTTCTATACTTTTGGGACCTAACTGACTAGGAAATAACAATTACAACCCAGGGACAAAAATCTTGTTACATAGTGTAATAGGGAATTTTCCGAATTTTGTACTTTTAAGAGATTAAATGGGATAAAAATTGTACCACAGCCCAAACCAAACGGTTGGGCCAAGAATCTTGATGTTCAGAACGGTTACTTTGTACTTTTAAGTACAAATAGGAACAAAATGCGATTCCCGCCATTGTATCGCATATGGTATATACATAATTACTCTGCCGTTCTAAAACACTACATTTGTAGTGTATTAAAATGGGTCCTTTAAAGTGGAAGCGGATCAAAAGTGATAAAAATCGTACAAACCAAATTGGGATAAAGATGGTACCAACCAAAGTTTTCACCTAGAATATGAAAAGGCTATTATAAATTCGGCCTTATATACCCGATTACTGGTTATATACTGGATTACATTCCAGAAAAGAGGCTGTCGGCGAAGAAGTAAAATAAAATATTAGGAAAATTATGATTTTTTGTAATAGAGATATTAATTAAATAAATTGTGATGCTTTTTTATTATAATTTTGTCTTTCGCGTTCACATTGGAATGTATATCAATAATAATTTGGTGTATACATTTCTTCAGCTATGTATAATCTGAAGAATGTGAAATGGTGTGAATATACTTCTGAATACGTAGTTGCGCAACATAATACGATTTTTCAAATTTTGTGAGCGTTTACAAGCGATTTACCCTGAAAGGGATATCCATACACCGCGTACGAAGTAGCGGGTATTTGCTAATACTATTATAAATTTCTTCATAGATCCCTCGATCTTGATTAATAACCAATCATTCATTGGAATCCTTTTAAACTCTGTTAACCAAATTTGATCTGAGGTCACATTGGAATAATGTTATTCATTCATAAGATCTTCTCAGTCATTATAAACTAATGTTTTATATCTCGTCAAATTAATGCGATAACCCATTTCAACTTTTTTGGGGTATATAAATGAGCAAGAGCTTGTTTCCCGTCTATGGAATTCGATATCTCACTTCATGAAACATTCTTTCTCATATAGTGAATGGAAAATCTCATTTCAAGAAGATTTGTATGTTATCTCCTTGTGTTCTCTCTCATATTGTGAATGAAACAACAACGACTTTCTTGTGGGGATCTTCTTTTTTTCTTTTTTAAATTTGGCCCAGAGAATGAAATGTGATGATAGATGCTGTATATTGGGTGATTATAATTAAAATGAAATTATTTAGTCAATGTTAATAAGCTATTTGAAATTAATTTCTTTGATTGTTTATTTAGTCTTGACTTGTGCTAAGTTAATATAGTGTATAATACTCGAAATGGGATATTAGATTCGGTTATCATAAGTTCCGACTTCCGAAGTGATCTGTTACAGAATGTGTTTTTCCAATCCCCCTGACTTAAACCATGTGGACTTGGAAATTCATATAAGTTTCTACGAATTAGTAAGTAGTTAGAAAAAATATAGGGTCCGCCAAATAACTTTTTTTTTTGAAAATGCTATAAAAAAACTACTGAATATTTTCTCAAATTTCTTTTTTTATTTGAAAGTACAATCCTTCCGGTTAATAATGGAAAATAATTTCATTCAAATGGCTGCTGAGGGCACCCCACAAATAATAGTCCAACAGTTGAATAGTTGAAAAAAAAAACGTTAGATGGTGGACCCTATATAATTTCCATTATGACTATAATAAACAATTTAATTTTGATAATATTAATTCTTTAATTTTTATGAGTAGTTATGAAACTATTTTGGATAGTGAATTAGTTTTTATCTGCTGCGGTGAGTTTTAACCTCCTAACCAATGGGTTTACAAATTGTCATGGTAAACTAGATGTCTAGAAAACCTAAAAAATTTAAAAAAATATAAATACCAACTTCCAAAATACTTAGGCTTTTTGAGCAATATTTTATGATAAATTGAATTTCGATGTCAAACGCTATATGGGCATCTCCCAATTGCCTGGACGCGACATTCACATACTTTAACTACCCCTAAAAAAAGAAAGAAGGAGAAAGGTGGATTTGTATTTTTAGTGTTGTAAAGTTCTGTAAGAGTACTACAAATTTAAAAACAATTATACAATGAAACGGTCGCGACCAAAAACAGAAGTACTTTTGAAGATCTTATAGAAATAAACAAAGTTCAGCCATTTTTGAGAACTTTTTTGATATAAACATGTAAACGAAGGTCAAAGGATAACATTTGTTTGTAGACTTGTGAAATACGAGAATTATTAATTAGATTATTAATTACAACTATAAATACCTCCACGATTTTGGTGCTTCTCATTCGTATGTGAGAATCGTTTACTTAAAGAGGGCGGGTATGTTGTCGAAAAGTCGCTGCGAAGCCATCTGATCATGATAGTGGCAGTCTGCATTCAAGTAATAAATGTCACCATGCCATTCGTAAATAAATTTGCATTCTATTAATAATGGTGTTGAGCCAGAACAATATCTCAGTTTAAATCAAATATTGATTACAGAGCAAAAAAAAATACAAACGAAAAAAGCTAAAAAAATATTTATTTAAAAACGCGATTATACGGTAAGACTACACTATATAAGACAAAGTTTATACTATATATATCGACATAATACATGAAGTCAGTTCAAAAAGCAATCTTCAAAAAACCCCGGTTCATTAGCCTACTTCTTATGCTTTTGAAAGTAAAATGAATACTAATTGATAGTTTTAAAGTAAAGTTTGTGTGGGCAGTACCACGCCCCTTTGTCCTAACACGACCTTGTATATTATATATATAGATAGATATATATCCTTTACAAACGGAATGACAAACTTAGTATATCCTCATCCTGTGGTGGAGGGTATAATTAGATTTATTTGCATTAAGAATTATAGTTTTCATAACATATTAGTTTTAGCTTATATATTAATTTTATTAGGGCGTATGATTGTTATTAATAAAGGGGTGCATCAACAGAGTGTGGTATATCTTTGGTTCTACTTGCGATAAATTGAAGTTTTAATACAATTTGAGAGCCAAGATCTGTTGATTTCTTATGTTAATAAATAGTGAAACTTTATGCAGTCATAGTAGCTTTCATATTTATGGTTTTAATAATATATTAATTCTAGTGTTCTATATTAATTAGTGTGACGTATGATTGCACTAGTCAACAGTCAAAATGTACTCGGGATGCGATAATTTTTTCTGTGTAGATAACCTTGACATGAGCTCGAAAAACGCAATAAAAAATTTTTTTTTCGTTTGGTTTTTTTTATTTATTTTTTTTTAAATTTAAAAAATTTTTTTTTGGTTAATTTGTTTCGTCCGGCATAACTCGGGAACCACTAGCCCGATTTAATTGAATTAAATTTTAAAAAATTTAAAATTACAATTCCCTTAATCTGTTCATATATTGTTTTCCTATACAAGCAACAGTTTCCAAGTTAAAAATGAATATATAAAGGAAAAAACTTATTTTTTGCCTAAAGATTTAAATTTTTTTTTTTTTAAATCCATAAAAAATCCAAAATGAAAAAAAATGTCAAATCTTATTACTTTTACGTAAAGTCACATAACCTATGAGCAAAATGAGACAAAGATCATGAAAATCGATGCAGTTTGAGCACATTTTATCACCAAATGAAGCTGCAGCTTGGAACTCATTTCGGCAAATTGTTTCCGGATTTCTTGGAAACAACAAAAGCTCAAATTACAGAGAGATCGTCGAACAACTACTCCAAAATTATAAAAAAATTAGAGCAAATATGTAGCTTAAGATACATTTTCTACACTCGCACTTTGACTTCTTTCCGGACAACCTGGGCGATGTGAGTGACGAGCATGGCGCACATGTAACAAAAATTACTTGGATTGGTATTGCATTCAAATCCTCGCGAACGTTTGCTCATTTTAACTATCGCGTTCGTCGACACTTGTTGAATGAGTAAAATCGATCAATGAAGACCTATTTATACTGTGTATTGTTTAGTATTTTACTGACAGGTACTTATAAATGGGTGTATATTTTTTTACGGTGGCTACATACCTGTTTCACCATGTGTGAGTCTTAAATTTTCCGAATAATGACCACCCTTAAATGTGGGTTGCATTTCTGTAAAAAAATAATACAGGTAGCCAACGGAAAACCCAAATAATTAAAAAAAGTCCCCTTTCCTTTTTTCCTTTTAATTGTTCACGCACATTTATTAGCGTTTATTACTTTGCTTACGCAATCATAAAAATTAAATAACCCTTTGTTTATTCCGTTTTGTTAATTCTGAGAATCAAAAAAAAAGAAAAAACCTTACCATAGACAAAGTTGTGCATATGTCGAGCAAATTTTTGAAATTCATACCTTTACTCAATTGCGAATAAAAGCGAAACGCGTGCATCGATTTTCATGATCTTTGTCTCATTTTGCTCATAGGTTATGTGACTTTACGTAAAAGTAATAAGATTTGAAATTTTTTTTCATTTTGGATTTTTTAAAAAAAAATTTTTAAATCTTTAGGCAAAAAATAAGTTTTTTCCTTTATATATTCATTTTTAACTTGGAAACTGTTGCTTGTATAGGAAAACAATATATGAACAGATTAAGGGAATTGTAATTTTAAATTTTTTAAAATTTAATTCAATTAAATCGGGCTAGTGGTTCCCGAGTTATGCCGGACGAAACAAATTAACCAAAAAAAAATTTTTTAAATTTAAAAAAAAAAATAAAAAAAAAACCAAACGAAAAAAAAAATTTTTATTGCGTTTTTCGAGCTCATGTCAAGGTTATCTACACAGAAAAAATTATCGCATCCGGAGTACATGAAATTTTTTTCATTTTGTTGAGTAGTGTTGTTATCAATTGGCAGGTTAATCAAGAGAGTATTATTACACTCCACGAGAGTATTATGTCTTTGTGCATTTGTTTGTAACACCCAAAAGGAAACGAGATAGACCCATTGTTAATTATACCGATCGACTTAGAATCACTTTTTGATTCGATTTAGCGATGTCCGTCTGTCTGTCCGTCTGTCTACCTATTGTTGTAATCAAATTACAGGTCGCAATTGTAGACATAATCAAATGAAACTTCGCACAATGAAGTTTTTCGGGATAAGGACGAACGCTATTTAATTTGAAGCATATCGGTTCAGATTTAGATATAGCCCCCATACTAATTTCACTCCGATTTGACTCTTTTCAGTCTAGATATCACATATTACAACAGATTTTCTTTAAAAATGGCAAAACATCTTATATTTCAACTAGAAACACCTGTGCTAAAAATGTGTTAGATCGGTTCAGATTTATAGCTCTCATACAAATTTCGCTCCCGATTTGACTTTTTCCGCTCTAGAAACCATATATTGTATCAGATTGTCTTCAGATTTGGCAAAACATCCTATATTTAAACTAGGAACATCTATGGTGAAAATAGGTCAAATCGGTTCAGATTTAGATATAGCCCCCATACAAATGTCGCTCCCGATTTGACATTTTCCGTCCTAGAAACCACATATTGTACTCGATTTTCTTTAAATTTGGCACAACATCTTATAATCCAACTAGAAACACCTATACTGAAATTGGGCAAGATCGGTTCAGATTTAGATATAGGCCCAATATAAATGTCGCTCCCGATTTGACTTTTTACGCTTTAAATGCCACATATCGTGCTCGATTTTCTTTAAATTTGTCACAACATCTTATAATCTGACTAACCAAAACTATGGTGAAAGTGGGTAAGATCGGTTCAGATTTAAATATAGCCCAAATTCAAATGTTGCTCCCATAAGTTTAACCGATTTTGGCCAAACTATACATTTTATATTTCACCTATTTCGTTCCAGGTTTCAATATATCCTCATACAAATGTCCTTTCCGATATAAAATTTTTTGTCAAACACATACATTTACAGGATACAAAAAACCTTCCCGTTTTCACTTTTTCACCGAATTGAATTGTGTTCGGATTGAAAGTGGAGTGTATCAAGAGTCGGCCCCGCCCGACTTTAGCCTCTCCTTACTTGGAACGATGTGAACCGCTTTGTTTACAGGTGAAATATAATATGTAAAGTTTGTCCAAAATCGTTTAAACATTTGGGAGCAACATTTGTATTGGGGCTATATCTAAATCTGAATATTTATATATTTAAATCTGAACCGATTTACCTCAAATTAAATAGCTTTCGTCCTTGATCCACAAAACTTATTTGTACCAATTTTTGTTAAGATCGCACTGTAATTGCGATCTGTAATTTGATTACAACAATAGATAGACAGACAGACGGACATTGCTAAATTGACTCAGAAAGTGATTCAAATCGATCTGTATAATAAACAATGGGTCTAACTAGTTTCCTTTTGGGTGTTACAAACAATTGCACAAAGACATAATACTCTCGTGGAGTGTATAATAATTTCGAAAGCCAAGATCTGATACTTTCTTATGTTAATAAGACGTTAAACATTTTGTAGCCGTATTGTTGCAATTTAAGTTCGAATTCTATTTGAAAATAAAACATAAATATTTAACGTCAAGTCTTTCCCTAGGAATTTTGCTGTAATATTTATATTAATAGCATTGGGATTTCGAGAAAAAATTAAATTTAAAGTAATTTTTGTGAACTCAAGTTTGAACTTGAAACCCCATAACGCATTCTGGATAGTAATGGATACATATGAGCATATATAATAGGCCTACATTTTCTTTGAAGTAAGACAGCAAGTTGGACCAATGTATCCATTCCTATATCCATTTATCCATCCTTGTATTACTCAGCCCAAGGTAACTCTTTTAGTAACGTGACCTTAGCAAAAGCAGCCACTTCCGAAAGAAAATGCTCCATAAGAGCATTTTTAGTACCACCTCTCTGTAACGTGTCAAAGTTTAGTCGCCTCCGAACAGAGAAACGGAAAACACAGGAGCCTTCGCTCGACAAAGTCGAGGGTAATAAAAATGTTGTGAAAAAAACTAAAGAAACACACAAGAAAATTAAAGAAAGACAAACAAACAGAAAATAAATGTAATAACAAAACATCATCTACTTCAACACAAATGAGTGGGCGGGGTGGGGGTGAGGTAAACAGAGTGCGAGAAGTATGATGCCTCTGCTGCTGCTTGATGCTGGAAGCACTCCGTGCAATGGTGGTGAACCTCATCTGTTTTGTCAAACATTGAGGATATAAAAAGGATCAAATACTCATTTCGGTTTTGTATGCCACCTACAATGCAAAAGCAGCACAACAACAGCGGCAGCAGCAACAGTATGAACTAAAACACTAACAACGACAAGAACAACAACAACAATAAGAACCTCAGCAACAAAAGCTGAATGAACATTACCATCAACATGGTTTTGTCGTTGTGATCCTAAGCCAACTTACCGAGGAGTACAAGTACAACAAACAACAACAGCAGCCACCACAAACACTCACACACACACACAGTCTCACACACACTCATATAGTCGGCTACAGAAGAAACAAACAGAAGCGCAACATTAAGGCAAAGCCAGACCCGGCATTTCCGGCGGAAGTTAAATTACAATACTTTAAGCTCTCTGTGTCTTTAGCTCTCTTTCTCGTTTGAATGTGCCGCGCGTATTAACGCACACTCAGACACACACACACGTAGCCATGTAACAAGTTTTCTGTTCTTGTCATTGTCGCTGTTGTCATTTTTGTTTCTATTAGTGTCATTGTTATTGTTATAGATGTTTCTTTTAGCCTCGTTCTGGTGCATGATGGGATGGGTTGGGATGGCGAGTAGAGGCGGGGGTAACAAGGTGTCTTGATGCGTGCCAGGAGGGCATCGCACAGTGGATTCGAACCAAACAAAACAATTTCAGTATTAACTTCAGAATGGAATATTTTCATACAAGTTGAGAGCAAACATTAGAAGGAATGGTGCCAATTTAGATCAAAAAAGTAAAAACGGCATTAAGTTCCTTATATACCCTCTACCATGGATTACATTCCGCAGCGGCCTGGCGATTTTACGTAGAAATGCATGAAAATGTTACATTTTTTTAATTTAGCCAAGCAAAAGAAATGCAAATATTGAAAAAAAAAAAAATAAATAAATAAATAAATATAAAATTTTAATTATTTTAAACCACGACCAGGCTACCGATATGTTTATACTATATGTATCGAAATAATACTTCAAGTCAGTTCAGAAAGTATATAAGGCAGCAATCTTCAGAAAACTTAAATACCTTAAAAATTATAGGTTAGTGGGGGCGTTTTCAGATACAGCCGTTTGGTTGGTTGTATTTCTATCCTATTTTAATTCCAAAAGTACAAATTTTGAAAATCCATTATCTCTTACGTACACAGTGCAAGGTAATATAACTTTATGATTCTAGACATTTCCTCGCTACCAGTTTTATCACTTTTCCATTTTTGCCGTAAAAGTAAAAAAGTACGAATTTGGAAAAATAATTTTAATGTTGCGAGTTTATTCAGTACGATGAATGTATACACCGAATACCAAGACTCTAACTGCGGGTATTTGGTTGGTACCATTTTTATCCTCTTTTTCCCATTTTACCCCTTTAAACGTACAACTTTCGAAAATCTCTTTATTTTACGTGTCTACACAATAAGAGGAATGTACTCACCGAATTCCATCATTCTAGCTGTAGCCATTTAGTTGGTACCGAATTTGGAAAAACCTTTTTATTTTTCGTGTCTATGCAGTCAGAGGAATATATACTCCGAATTTCATGACTCTAGCTGCGACCATTTGGATGGTAAATTTTTTATCCCCTTTTCCCATTTTAGTCCCTTAAAATTACGACTTTCGAAAATCTCCTTATTTTACGAATTAGAGAAGTTCGCCATACACCTTCGAATATGAAGTATTATTGAAAGGTAGTTTCAAAAAATTTTTTTTTATTTTTTTATGCCGAACGTAGGGGTCGCGCTTTTACATTTTTCTATATAACTTCTGCATTTATAAACGGATTTTAAAGTGTGATACATCGATGTTTTTGTCTCGACAAGGCCGATTTTTTTGTCTTTGAAGTCATTGAGCTCAAGCACCCCGTTCTGGTACTTACCCATCATATCTCAGTTGCTACTACCCTAATGTACCACTCTAATATCAGAAAATTAAAGCTCGCATAAAATCATGAAACTCTTCCTAAGCATGTATGTCGATTTTCAAAAAAATCGGCCTCGTCGAGACAAAAACATCGATGTATCACACATTAAAATCCGTTTATAAATGCAGAAGTTATATAGAAAAATGTAAAAGCTCGACCCCTACGTTCGGCATAAAAAAATAAAAAAAAAATTTTGAAACTACCTTTCAATAATACTTCATATTCGAAGGTGTACGGCGAACTTTTTTTTTTACTTGTAACCTGGTACGTTATAGCTGGAGCTGTTTAGCTGGTACCATTTTTATCCCTCTGCTCCCATTGTATCCCTTGAAAAAACGAATTTGGAAAACATTTATTTTTCGTGTCTGCCCAGTCATTATTCTATTATCATTATTCAAGCTGCGGTGATTTGGTTGGTTCCCCCAAACAGTACGAATTTCAAAAAATCCCTTTATTTTACATGTCTACGCAGTCAGAGTAATGTATACAACGAATTTTATTATTCTAGGTGCAGCCGTCCGGTTGGTACTATTTTTATCCCTCTATGTCCATTTTATCCCTTAAATATACGAATTGGGAAAAAAACTTTTATATTATGTATCTACTCAATTAGAGGATTGTAAACACCGAATTTCATGTTTCTAGCTGTTGTCGTTTGATAGGTACCATTTTTATCCCTTTTTGCCCCATTTCACCCCCTACGAATAAGAATCACTTTTTGGTGCACGTTTTTTATATAAGGGGAATGCAATATGAAGTAAATATAAGCAGACATATTACATGCTTAAGTACTCTAAATATTAGGGGTGTTTTTAGTCCTTGTGAGGGAAAAATATTTCCCTGTGGACCGATTTGGTCAGTTGCAATTCCAACTTTAGTTTAGATGCTAGCTAGGATTTCATTAGACGGACGTAGAGACGGGCGGATGGCCGGGCGGACGGACATGGCTAGATAGTCTTAGAATTGTAAGACTATCAAGAATATATATAATTTATAGGGTACCAGGTCAATATTTCAAGGTGTTACAAACGGAATGAACTTGTTATGCTCTCCACCTACAAGTTTAAATACTCTAAATATAGGGTCCGCCATCTAACGTTTTTTTTTTCAACTATTCAATCGTTGGACTATTATTTGTGGGGAGCCGAGGCTGCCATTTGAATGAAATTATTTTCCATTATTAACCGGAAGGATTGTACTTTCAAATAAAAAAAGAAATTTGAGAAAATATTCAGTAGTTTTTTTATAGCATTTTCAAAACAAAGTTATTTGGCGGACCCTTTATTAAGGCTTATTGGGACATTTTCAATCAGTTTGAGGGAAAAATTTTTCCTGGTGGAACGATTTTGCCCACTTTCGATCCCACCCAACTTACATTTATGTCAAATTTGGACGCCCTAGATCATTTCCTTTAGATGCTAGCGTTCTTTCAACAGACGGAGAGATGGATGGTCGGACGAACGGTCATGGCTAGATCGTCTTAGAATTTTATGACGATCAAGAATATATATACTTTATAGGGTCCCAGGTTAAGGGTATAAAAAGATTTTGTTTAAAACCGCCCACAACCGCGCCAATGTAACATCAAATAAGTAAGTAAGCGCCCGTCGGCTAAACCGACTTATATATACCTTCCAAGAATGTTATAAGGACTTCAATTTGACCTGGGGTCAAATTAAAACAATATAAAAGCATTTTCAAATATCAAAATGCAACTGGTTCCGACAGGCTGGATGGATTTAATGTTAGTTTTATGTTGACCAAAGCTTATACCAATTTGTTTGGGAAGTACCAGAAGGGGTGTGGTAATATCGCCCATATTTTGTGTTACACTTTTTGTTTGTCCCAAATGATATATACCCTCTTACTCTGTAGAGTGAAGGTATAATTGTTTCATTTGAGTCTACAATTAAATAAAAATTGCCGTGCCAACGCCCATATGTAAATTTTTATTTTTTACGATTTCGAAATCCCAGATAAAACTCCTTAGATCTTTTAACTGATAATGACTAGCTCTTATAATTTAATAAATAACTAAGGTTTAATATATAAGATCAACATTGACAAAGAATCTGACGAAAAACTCTTAACGTTGTTTGTTAATTAATAAATCATTCCAAATATCCTGCCAAATCATTTCTATAAAATTATCGATTGATTAAAATAGCATGTGAGTTTTGCAATGCATACTTTTAGGGTTATAATAAATTCACTTTTGAAATATTTTCAAATTTTTACATCGTTGGGCCTAGCGATTATAGTTTTATACTGGAGGAAATGAAACACAATTCCTTCAAATATATTATTCTGATCCTTTCAGAATTTTGTGCAGAGCATAAATCGTTGTCAACTATGATCTCGTTTGTTAGTTGGTTTAACACCACTGTGCCACGGTGAGTTGGTGCTGCGCTGTTTTGTGGTATTTAAGCTCTATGCCACGATGGAGGGGGTCTAGCTTGGCCCAGCCTGCTCTGGCTACAGAGATGATACTTTAATAAGGCGTGTGTACTTTGTCTTTGGCTGTTCATTAGTAATCAAATAAAAACTGTTGCATATTTTCCAGCGTTTTGAGCACGGCAAAGGGACATGGAGCATTAGGGGGGGAACAGATTTGTAGTTATAAAAACTTCGTTAACTTGTTTTTAGTCTATTTTTAGGCTTATTCGTATTAATTTTGTGCGCTGGTTTGATAGGATTTCCCCATTTCGTTGCCATCTTTGCCTGTATTTGGGGTTGTTCGTTTTCGTTTGTTTTTTTTTTTTTGAGGATTTTGTTGGATTTTAATTTACTTCTCAATTTGTTGTTGATGTTGTTTTGAGGTTGGAATTTTATCATGCACCTGCTGTGTTATTTGGTTTGTTATTGCTGTTGCCGTTGGTGTTCTCGTTGTTGTTTGAATGTAGATGGCAACATCAATGCCAACAACCTCGACAACAGCAGCAACAGCACAACAACACTGGTTGGTATATTTTGTTAATAAAATGAGAGGATTTTTGTGGCTTTGCTGCGGGTGCTGTTCGTTTTATTTGGTCGGAAGTCTGTTTACAAATTTTTGTGGTCTCATTTAACATTGGATTTTTAAATAATCATTTGTTTTAATGTAATTTTTTCGAAATAAATTGTTATTTGCCAACGCACAGCTGGTGATCAATTTTTGGATGGTGCTCGTGCAGCATAAACCTTTGCCATGTGAGCATTTACTTTGTGTGTGTGTGAGAGAGAGTGGTGGTTAAATGGTAGGACTTAAATTTGAAGGGAAATTTAGGGTAAAATTTAATATTCATATGTATGCATGTGTTCTGATGTCCTGATGAACTATACAAAATGAGGAAAATAGACAGCACAAAGCAAACAAGGACAAATAAGCATGTCTCACAAACATCTCTGCAGTATTTAAGGGCGTTTCTCTCAATCAATAACATGAGCAGTAGGGCGTACCTCAAAAAAAAAGTTCGCCGTACACCTTCGAATATGAAGTATTATTGAAAGGTAGTTTCAAAAAAAAAATTTTTATTTTTTTATGCCGAACGTAGGGGTCGCGCTTTTACATTTTTCTATATAACTTGTATTTATAAACGGATTTTAAAGTGTGATATATCGATGTTTTTGTCTCGACGAGGCCGATTTTTTTGTCTTTGAAGTCATTGAGCTCAAGCACCCCCTTCTGGTACTTACCCATCATTTCTCAGTTGCTACTACCCTAATGTACCACTCTAATAATCGAAAATTAAAGCTCGCATAAAATCATGAATCATGTTTGAGCTCAATGACTTCAAAGACAAAAAAATCGGACAAAAACATCGATGTATCACACTTTAAAATCCGTTTATAAATGCAGAAGTTATATAGAAAAATGTAAAAGCGCGACCCCTACGTTCGGCATAAAAAAATAAAAAAAATTTTTTTGAAACTACCTTTCAATAATACTTCATATTCGAAGGTGTACGGCGAACTTTTTTTTTTTACTTGTAACCTGGTACGCTCTAATGAGCAGTGGTATTTTACAAATTTCCACAATTACTTTGCAAAAAGCTAAAGATGCAGTTCTATAGAAAATAGTTTCAATGAGAATATTGTATGGGTCCGCCATCTAACGTTTTTATACCCTCCACCTCCAGGATGGGGGTATAATAACTTTGTCATTCCGTTTGTAACACCTTGAAATATCGACCTGAGACCCTATAAAGTATATATATTCTTGATCGTCATAAAATTCGAAGACGATCTAGCCATGTCCGTCCGTCTGTTGAAAGCACGCTAGCATCTAAACGAAAGGAGCTAGAACGTTCAAATTTTCCATAAATGCGTCTTATAGTCGTAGATCGGTTGGGATTGAAATGGGGCGAAATCGGCCCAAAGGGAAAAAATTTTCCCTCACACGGACTAAAAATTCCCATAATAATCCCTAATATTTTAGCGTATTTAAGCCTGTTTTTTGAATATGTCTGTTTATATTTGCTTGATATTTGGTATGCGCATTCCCCCTACAGCAAAAACGTGCACCAAAAAAGGGATAAAAATGGTACATATTAAACGACAACAGCTAGAAACACGAAATTCGGTGTGTACATTCCTCTAATTGAGTAGATACATTATATAAAAGAATTTTTTCCAAATTCGTACTTTTAAGGGATAAAAATGGTACCAACCAAACGGCTGTACCTAGAATAATGAAATTCGGTGTATACATTCCTCTGATTGCATAGACTAGTAAAATACACGTTTTTTTTTAAATTCGTACTTTTTGGGGTTAAACTGAAAAAAGGGGTTCAAAATAGTACCAATCAAATGACCGTCGCTAGAGTCATGAAATTCGGAGTATACATTCCTCTGACTGTGTTTACACGGAAAATAAACTGATTTTTCGAAATTCGTACTTTTTGGGGTCAAAATAGAAAAAGGGGATAAAAATAGTACCAACCAAATGACCGCAGCTAGAGTCATGAAATTCGGAGTATACATTCCTTTGACTACGAAGACATGAAAAATAAAAGGTTTTTTTCCAAATTCGTACTTTCAAGGGATACAATGGGTACGGAGAGATAAAAATAGTACCAAGCAAACGGCTACACCTGGAATAATGAAATTCGGTGTATACATTCCTCTGATTGCGTAGACACTTAAAATAAACAGATTTTTCGAAATTCGTACTTTTTGGGGTTAAACAGAAAATAGGGGCTACAAATAGTACCAATCAAATGACCGCAGCTAGAGTCAGGAAATTCGGAGTATACATTCCTCTGACTGCGTAGACACGGAAAATAGACGAATTTTTCGAAATTTCAAGGGATACAATTGTACAGGGGGATAAAAAAGTACCAACTAAACGACTACAGCTAGAATGATGAAATTCTAATTGCGTAGAAATGTCAAGGGGGTAAAAATGGTACGAACCAAATGGGCATAGCTGGAATCATGGAATTCGTACTTTTTCTTTTACGGCAAAAATTGGTTGAATCATGAAATTTGGTTATTTTGTGGATCAAGGACGAACGATATTTAATTTGAAGCAAATCGGTTCAGATTTAGATATAGCCCCCATACAAATGTCGCTCCCGATTTGACATTTTCCGCTCTAGAAACCACATATTGTACCCGATTTTCTTTAAATTTGGCACAACATCTTATAATCCAACAAGAAACACCTATGCAAAAATTGGGTAAGATCGGTTCAGATTTAGATATAGCCCCCAAACTAATGTCGCTCCCGATTTGACTTTTGCCGCTTTAGAAACCACATATTGTACTCGATTTTTTTAAATTTGGTACAACAGCTTATAAAGAGTGATTTTTTTGAGGTTAGGATTTTCATGCATTAGTATTTGACAGATCACGTGGGATTTCAGACATGGTGTCAAAGAGAAAGATGCTCAGTATGCTTTGACATTTCATCATGAATCGTCTTACAAACGAACAACGCTTGCAAATTATTGAATTTTATTATCAAAATGCGTGCTCTGTTAAGAAAGTTCATTGCACGCTTCCATTTTATGGTCAGTTTAATCGACCCACTGAAGCGGCTATTCGGGCTATTGTGACTAAATTTCGCACCAAATTTACATTGTTGGACATTAAACCACCAACACGCTTACGTAGAGTGCGAACTGAAGAAAATATCGCAGCTGTATCGGCCAGTGTTAATGATGACCACCAATTTTCGATTCGTCGCCGTTCGCACCAATTGGGTCTCTGTTACTCAAAAACGTGGAAATGCCAAAATTGGACTAAGCGGATGGACCACCTAAGACGCAGCCGCGGTCAACATTTAAATGAAATTATCTTCAAAAAGTAAATGTCATGGACCAATCTAACGTTTCAAATAAAGAACCGATGAGATTTTGCAAATTTTATGCGTTTTTTTTTAAAAAAAGTTATCAAGCTCTTAAAAAATCACCCTTTAATCCAAGTAAAAAACCTATGGTGAAAGTGGCTAAGATCGGTTCAGATTTAGATATAGCGCAAATACAAATGTTGCTCCCAAATGTTTAACCGATTTTGGCCAAACTATACATATTATATTTCTCCTATTTCGTTCCAGATTTCAATATATCCTCATACAAATGTCCTTTTCGATTTAACATTTTTTGTCAAACACACACATTTACAGGATGCATAAATCCTGCCCGTTTTCACTTTTTCACCGAATTAAATTGTATTCGGATAGAAAGTGGAGTGTATCATAGAGTCGGCCCCGCCCGACTTTAGCCTTTCCTTACTTGTTTAATTTGAAGCAAATCGGTACAGATTAATGTATAGCCCTCTTAGAAATATCCGATGGGTGATTCCATTTGAACGGGTGTGACACTTTTGATTAGATATGTTTAAATATCTCCCATATTCTTCGTTGACTGATATTTTCACTATATTGCTAATTGATAACGTCAGGTTAATCGGAATATTATTGAAATATAAATATGTCTCAGCGTTTTAAATATTGGAGATATACAACAAACTAGAGCGTCACGGGTGTGATCTCAGCTTTGCAGAAAATATTGAGGTTTTACTTGGTTTTTATTTTCTTGAATTCTGTAAGGTTTTTCCATTACATGACTTTATTCATTTTTGCTAATCTTGAAAAGCATTCGTTACCGACATCTCTTTATGAATATAGGAAACATAGGATATTTAAATTGTAACGGACATTTTGACGGTAATTCCGTTACGACCCCAGTCTATATTTGGAAAAGGAAATCATTAGACCTATTGTTATCATTATTTTTTTGAAATATAATCAAAAATATGTATTATGAGAAGTATAAACATCACGAATGTTTATCGTTGTTTTTGTAAATTAAATTTTGAAAATTTATCCGATATGATTTTTTCGTCTAGAAATCAGAAATTTTAACCTATTTAGCTCAGATTTTATACATCACGTTATATTTCATCCAGAAAGATCTACTAGGTCCATATAAATGTCCATCCAGATATGAATTTTCTCTCTCTATCAAACTTAACCCGAATTTGCTCAACACGTTATATTATTTAGACTTTATTTGTTTCCAACTTGTTTAGTAACTGACAATGACTTCGTTCCCAAATGAATTATATAGGGTCCGCAAAATAACTTTTTTTTTGAAAGTGCTATAATAAAACAAGTAAAAACGGCGTTAAGTTCGGCCCGGCCGAACCCTTTCCGAACCCTCGGCCGAACCCTCCACCATGGATTGCATTCCACAGAGGATGTCGATTTTCGTAGAAGTGCAGCAATATTACAGAAAAATATAAATATTTTAATATAGCCAAACC
Source organism: Polietes domitor (assembly GCA_947397865.1). Taxonomy (NCBI): domain Eukaryota; kingdom Metazoa; phylum Arthropoda; class Insecta; order Diptera; family Muscidae; genus Polietes; species Polietes domitor. Next base: position 160,998,045 of record OX377619.1, on the reverse strand, counting down.
AAACAAATACAAATATTGAAAAATTAATTTTATAAATAAATATAATATTTTAATTATTTCAAACCACGCTTCAAGGTAATGCTACCAATGCGTCAATTCAAAAAATAAATATTCTTATATTAATATTTTCAAAAATATTTTCAAAGCCATAAATATTGGTAGATAGTGAGTGCTACAGTTGGTTGTATTTCCATTCTATTTGAATTCCAAAAGTACAAATTTTGAAAATCCATTATCAGACGTACATAGTGCAAAATAACCTAACTTCATGATTCAACTAATTTTTGCCGTAAAAGAAAAAGTACGAATTTGGAAAAAAAAACTTTTTATTTTGCGTGTCTATGCAGTCAGAGGAATGTATACACCGAATTCCATGATTCCAGCAGCGCCCATTTGATTGGTACCATTTTTACCCCCTTGACGTTTCTACGCAATTCGAATTTCATCATTCTAGCTGTAGTCGTTTAGTTGGTACTATTTTTATCCCTCTGTACCATTGTATCCCTTGAAAGTACTAATTTTGAAAATTTTTCCTATTTTCCGTGTCTACGCAGTCAGAGGAATGTATACTCCAAATTTCATGAGTCTAGCTGTGGTCATTTGATTGGTACTATTTTTTCCCCCTTTTTTCATCTTATCCCCAAAAAGTACGAATTTCGAGAAATCAGTTTATTTTCCGTGTCTACACACTCAGAGGAATGTATACTCCGAATTTCATGACTCTAGCTACGGTCATTAGATTGGTACTATTTTTATCCCCTTTTTTCATTTTAACCCCAAAAAGTACGAATTTTGAAAAATCCGTGTACTTTACTTATCTATGCAATCAGAGTATACACCGAATTTCATTATTCTAGGTACAGCCGATTGGTTGGTACCATTTTCATCCCTCTATTCATATTTTACCCCTTAAAAGTACGAATTTCGAAAAATAAATTTTATATTATGTATCTACTCAATAAGAGGAATGTACACACCGAAATTCGTGTTTCTAGCTGTTGTCGTACCATTTTTATCCCTTTTTTGCCCCATTTCACCTCCTACAAATAAGAATCACTTTATGATGCACGTTTTTGCTATAAGGGGAATGCGCATACCAAATATCAAGCAAATATAAATAGACATATTCAAAAAACATGCTTAAATACGATAAAATATTAGGAATTATTATGGGTATTTGTAGTGCTTGTGAGGGAAAAATTTTTCCCTTTGGGCCGAATTCACCCCATTTCAATCCCAACCGATCTACGACTATAAGACGCATTTGTGGAAAATTTGAACGTTCTAGCTCCTTTCGTTTAGATGCTAGCAGACGGACAGACGGACGGACATGGCTACATCGTCTTAGAATTTTATGACGATCAAGAATATATATACTTTATAGGGTCTCAGGTCGATATTTCAAGGTGTTACAAACGGAATGACAAAGTTAGTATACCCCCATCCTGGAGGTGGAGGGTATAAAAACTACTGAATATTTCCTCAAATTTATTTTTTTATTTGAAAGTACAATCCTTCCGGTTAATAATGGAAAATAATTTCATTCAAATGGCTGCTGAGGGCATCCCACAAATAATAGTCCAACGGTTGAATAGTTGAAAAAAAAACGTTAGATGTCGGACCCTATATATACTTCCATCCTCCCCGCCAATAAAACAACCGATTAATTTCATTATGATTATATAATATTAAAAGATTTTTGATTCATGTTATTGAATTCCAATTTTAAGTACTGAATGGAATTATATATTCTCCCACCCTCCCCACCACAATAAAACAAACGATTAATTTCTTTATGATTATATCATTTTAAGATTTTTGCTTCATTTTATTGAATTCAATTTTTAAGTACTGCTTCAAATATGAGTTGTTTTTTCTTCGATTTTGCTTTCAAAAAATGCTTTATGATTGTGCCTAACAAATTCATAGTTTTTCGTTTTTGTTTGTTTTCGTTTTGCTTTTAATTTTTTATCGCCACAGTGTTTTTTTTCGGCGCAATTGAGTGGTGAATTGTGTGTGTTAAATACAAATGTTTTTGTTTTGGTTTACTTAAATGTAGGATTTTTTTCTTTGAATTTTAAAATATGTGTGTTGTTTTTTCTCGTTTTATTTAAATTAATGTATACATATTAAGTACTAAAATTGTTAATAATTTATGTTAAAATCAAATAACATTAAAACATATTTATTTTTTCTGTACGACGAGTATATATCTATATATAAATATTGACTTTTGACATATGAATAAATCCGATACTATATATACAGTACATATACCAGAGAGATGCTCATGCATACACATACATTTTGTATGTATGTATGTATACGATGCACTACTAGAGAAGTCCATTACATATCCACGTACATACATAAATACTAATTTGTAGAACACGTTGAAATAAAATGGGCTTTAATGATGACTTGTAATTTATTAAAAATTTAACATACTTGCAGTATGCCTACATTGCACAGTGGCACATAGTGTGGAGTGTGTTGGCTTGCTAGTGGACTTTTGGCAAATCAAATGAAAATCATCGTTGGTATAGGGACTGTCTCCAAAAAATTGAGAAAAACTATGTTTAAAAAAACTGTTGGCTCGAAAAACACAAAAATAGAAGAAAGAATGAAAAGGCATACTAACTAAGAAAACAATATCTATATGTAACAGATTTATGGATAAATGTAGAAGTTATGAGACTCTTAGTAGACGCAAAATATTTTTGTAAAAATATCATGATTTTTTAATTGTTGCTTACATTTTTTAATAGCTGGCATCTTAACGAAGATACTACTTGAAGAAAATCTTTTGATAAATGTAGAAGGTATTGTCATTCTTGTTGTCTTGATATTCAATTAGACTTCAAGTATTCGTCTTCTTCACTGAGGTGTTCGAATTTCAAACAATAATGGTCATAACTTGAATTTTGAAAATCCATCCTTACTTCATGATTCTATCCGTCGTAAAAGTAAAAAGTACGAATTTTGAAAAATCATTTTATTTTTGCGAGTTTATCCAGTCAGTTGAATGTATACACCGAATTCCATGATGATTGGTACCATTTTAATCCCCTTTTCCATTTTACCCCCTACAAAGTACGACTTTCGAAAATCTCTTTATTTTTCGTGCCTACACAATTAAAAGGAATGTACACACCAAGTTTTATAATTGGAGCTGTAGCCGTTTAGCAGGTACCATTTTTATCCCTCTGCTCCCATTGTATCCCTTGAAAGTACGAATTTGGAAAAACCTTTTTTTGTGTCTACGCAGTCAGAGGAAAAAATCGTTTATATAACGTATCTACTCAATTAGAGTAATGTACACACCGAATTTCGTGTCTCTGGCTGTTGTCGTTTGATAGCTACCATTTTTATCCCTCTGCTCCCATTGTATCCATTGAAAGTACGCATTTTAAAAAACCTTTTTATTTTTCGTGTCTACGCAGTAGGAGGAATGTATACATCAAATTTCATGATTCTAGCTGCGGCCATTTGGTTGGCACAATTTGTATCCCCTTTTTTAACGTGCACCATAAAGTGATTCTTATTTGTAGGGGATGAAATGGGGCAAAAAAAGGGATAAAATGGTACATTTTAAACGACAACAGCTAGAAACACGAAATTCGGTGTGTACATTCCTCTAATTGAGTAGATACATAATATAAAAGTATTTTTTTCCAAATTCGTACTTTTAAGGGGTAAAATGGGAATATAGGGATAAAAATGGTACCAACCAAACGGCTGTACCTAGAATAATGAAAGTCGGTGTATACATTCCTCTGATTGCATTGACAAGTAATCCGTGTAGGATTTTTAAAAATTCATACTTTTTGGGGTTAAAATGGAAAAAGGGGATAAAAAAGTACCAACCAAATGACCGCAGCTAGAGTCATGAAATTCGGAGTATGCATTTCTCTGACTGCGTAGACGCGGAAAATAAACGGAATTTTCGAAGTTCATACTTTTTCGGGTTAAAAGGGAATAAAAATAGTACCAACCAAATGACCGCCTCTAGAGCCATGAAATTCGGAGTATACATTCCTCTGATTGCGTAGGCACGTAAAATAAACTGATTTTTCGAAACTCGTACTTTTTAGGGTTAAAATAGAAAAAAGGGATACAAATAGTTTTAACCAACTGACCGCAGCTAGAGTCATGAAATTTGGAGTTACATTCACCAACTGTAGAACCCGCTATCTACCAATATTTATAGTAGTTAAGCTTTTTGAAAATATAAATATAAGAATATTTATTTTTTGAATTGACTTGAAGTATTATTTCCACATATAAACGTATTGGTATCCTTGCCTTATAAGCGTGGTTTGAAATAATTAAAATATTATATCTATTTATAAAATTATTTTTTCAATACTTGTATTTGTATTATTTAGTTTGGCTACATTAAAACTTGTATTTTCCTGTAATATTACTGCTCATCTACGAAAATCGACATCCTCTATGGAATTACGATTTTTGAAAATATCACATGTCTACGTAATCAAAGAAATGTATACACCGAATTTCATTATTCTAGGTGTAGTTGTTTGTTTGGTACTATTTTTATCTCTATATGCCCATTTTACCTCTTAAAAGTATGAATTTGAAAAAAATCTAATTTTGCTCGAGAAATGTGTGCTTTAGTCTGCGGTCATTCGTACCATTTTTATCCCTTTTTCCATTTTAGCTCCTTAAAAGTATGAATTTCGAAAAATCGCTTTATTATTCGTGTCCACACAATTAGAGGGATGTACAGTGTACATTGTACACTCCTAATTGCATCGTTCTAGCTGTAGGCGATTGGTTGGTACCATTTTCATCCCTCTGTTCCCATTTTATTCCTTGAAAGCATGAAATGGGGAAAAATATTTTTATCTTGCGTATCTACGCAGTCAGAGGAAAAATCGTTTATATTACGTATCTACTCAATTAGAGTAATGCACTGGCTTTTGTCGTTTGATATGTACCATTTTTATCCCTTTTTGCCCCATTTCGCCCCCTACAAATAATAATCACTTTATGGTGAACGTTTACACTATCAGGGGAATGCGAATTCCAAATATCAAGTAAATATAAGCAAACATATTCAAAAACAAGCTTAAATTAGGGGTAATTTCAGTCCCTTTGAGGGAAACATGTTTCCCTTTGAACCGCTTTCGACCAGTTGCAATCCAAATCGATCTACGACTAGAAGACAAATTTACGGAAATTTTGGACCTAGACGGTAGTGTGCTTTCAACAGACGGATAGACGGACAGATGGACATGGCTAGATCGTCTTAGAATTGTATGACAATCCAGAATATATATACTTTGTAGGGTCTCAGGTCGATATTTCAAGGTGTTACAAACGAAATGACAAAATTAATATACCCCCATCCTGTGGTGGAGCGCATAAAAGAACAAAATAATTGTTTCGATTGTTTTTCTTTATTTCATGGGGTTTTTCTCTTCAAAAACGCTTAGTGGTTAAGTTTTTGGGTGTATATATATCCCATATGTAAATTTGGTAACACCAAGCAGTCTGAATAGAAACGCCACTAATGATTAATTCGCACACAGGATATGAAGCACGTGTATGTCCAAAATTTGTATAGTTTAGTGTTGTTCTTCTCCTTTCCATTAACAAAATTTCCTTCGTAAGAAAAAACTTGATGGAAATATCTGGAATTCGAAAGTATTACACTCAAAAGCTCCTAAAAATCAGAAACACCGATCTCGGTCAATCGCTTACAGGCTTTAGGTGAATCGATCCAATCCTATTTCATTTCGAATCACAAAATATAGTAGGCAAACTAACGGGTTCCTTCGTATCGGAGCATATAACGGACAGAATCCCAGGAAGAACCGTTCACATGAACTGTAATACAAAGACTACACTGCTACACATAGATTCTTAGGTGATGGGTTTCACTATGAACAAAAAAGCTGTTCTAGGAATCTATATAGAGTACTTCTCTTTAGAAATCGTACCGCCTCCCGGACCTAAACACTGTATTTGAGGCAGTGGTTTGAGCGATAATGGAGTGTGTGAAATGGTTAAATGGAAAAGGAAGAGTTGGGAACGTGAGAAAGGCCGGGTTTGATGTTGAAAAGTCGCTGTGAAGCCACTTGAAAAGACTTTTGACATGGTCGAAATCATGATCGTGGTATCTGCTGCCCAGTAATAAATGTCACCATGTCATTTGTAAATAAATTTGCATTCTATTAAATATAGACGAAAAATGGTCTTGAGTCAGGACAATATCCCAGTTCGAATGAAATATCCATAAAACTTTTTGTGAAAAAATCAATACAAGAAAAAATTAGGTCTCGGGCACAATTATTATTTTTTGTTGCATAGGCTGAAGCCGGAGAAAATTGGTGTTGGATTCTGTGTACGACAGTCAGATAGATTATGAAATACTCGATTACTTCCGTATAAAATCCTTACAAGTGCTGCATTTTAAGGGCCCCTACCTTTAGTTTGTCCTATAAATTTGTGTTTTTTAATCACTGATTATTGCCACAAAAGCCCATTCGCACCCACTGTACCTCAATTAAATTACACATTATCGTGCCTGTGCTCAAATAATTAATTTTAATTAATTATATTTTGATTCGGGTTTTTTGCACTCGCTTCTTCGTCGATGCAAACCCAATTAACCAATAAATTACCCATTATATCCAAACATTAATTTAACAAATACGAAAATATATATATACACAAAAACAAAATGAAATTTATATTCGTTGTAAGCGAAACAATAGAATGACATATTTATTTTTATTTTATTTATTAATTTTTGTTGTTGCCAAAATGTAAACGAGAGTATGTGATTGTTTGCAAATGGGGGTATGTCTGTCTGCCTGTCTTTTTTCGCTTTCACTTCAATGACATTTGACAGGACAGGGAGAGCGTGAGAGAAATTAATGTGTCTGGTTTAGTGTTGTCCTTTGACCTAAATATATGTATGTATGGATGTATGCTTGCATGTATATATTTAAATTAACTTATTTTTTCACTAATTTGTATACATTTCCATTAGATTCATACACACGAGTATAACAACAGTACATGTATACAGATCGTATTTAATTTAATGCCTTACATGTAGTTGAAATTACCTGTTTTTTGTTTTTATTATAGCAAATTATGTTGAAATATTATACAAAACTTTTTTTCATTTCTAGAAAATATGTTTGTTTTATAAAATATTTTAGCTGCTGTTTTGTTTTTTTTTTTTCTAAATGTTAAGCGGCATTTGATTACTTCAATTTTCCACTCTGATTCCGGCTGGCGGTTTTTTTCTTCTCATATTTTTGCTCTCGTATAATTATAGCAAAATTATATTTGGAATAAATTTGATTTGATATTAAATTTCTTTATATAGCGAAACCTTTGATGATAAAGCTTTAATATACATACACAAAAATATTATGGAACGAATTAATTGAAAAAATTGTTTTAATTTTTTTAAGTACAGATATTTTTTGTTCGCGGAAAAAGGCACAAGGGAAATATTTGTTCAGCTAAAAAATGTTAGTTACGAAGGAAAGATTAATTTTAAAGAAGATGTTATAAAATTTTAAAATATACCAATTGCAGTGGTTAGGTTAGAGTTGTCTTCCAAATTTAATTAAAGGCTTTTTATTGTATTTGATTTGAACTGGGATATTATCATTATTATTATATATTTCATCGATTAACACAAATTAAAAATTGTCACATTGTCCAGAAAATCGTGCCCAAATGTCAAAAAATACGATTATTAAGCCGCTTCTCTTGGAAATGTTATATGAGATAACTTTTGATTTTCTTTAATTAAAAAATAAAATTAAACAAAAAATAAAAACATGATAAAACATGAGCTTTTGGAAAATCATATCATATTTGAGGGCACATTCATGTTCAGTGTTGACGAACATAATAAAATACAAATAATGAAATAAGAAAAAAATACAAAATCCGTGTTTTTTAAACCGGTTTTCTGGAAAATGTAGCATTATATAATATTAAAGATTTGGTATATGTTCATCGACGAATAATAAATAAGAAAATAATCCAAAAGAAAATTAAAAACCGGTTCTTTAAACCGGGTTTCTCAAAAATACAACCGGTTTTCTGGAACATGTTTCATATTTAATGGCATATTCATATCCGCCGTTGACAAAAATAATAAAATGCAAATAATTAAATCAGCAAAATATAAAAAACCGGGTCTTCTGGGAAATTTAACGTAGTAGAAATTTAGAGTTTTGATTCATGTTCTGCGATAAATAATCAATAAGAAAATAATTGAAAAGAAAATTAGAACCCGGTACTTAAAACCGATTTTCTCAGAAATGCAACCGGTTTTCTGGAAGATGTGTCATGGTTGCGAGCATATTCAGCTTTGACAAAATAATAAAATACCTATAATTAAATAAACAAAAATATAAACGCCGAATCTTTAAACCGGTTTTCTTGAAAATGTACCATAATAGAACTTTAGAGTTTTGATTCTTGTTTAGCGATGTATTATTAATAACAAAAAATCAATTAAAATGAATAACCGGTTTTCTCAAAAATTCGACCGGTTTTCGGGAAAATTTAATAAAATATAAATGTTTTGACTTATGTTCAGCGATAAATAATTGATAACAAAATAAAAAATAAATTATAAACCAGTTCTTAAACCCGTTTTTTATAACCGGGTTTCTCAACAAAGAAATTCAAACAATAAATAAGCAAAAAAATTAAAAATCTGGACTTTGGTTTCTGGAAAATTTAACGTAATAAAACATTACAGGTTAGAATATGAACAATATTTAACAAAAAATCAAAAGAAAATTAAAAACCGGTCTTCTCGGAAATTCAACCGGTTTTCTGGGAAAGGTAATAAAATATAACATTAAATGTTTTGACTCATGTTCAGAAATAAATAATTAATAAGAGAATACAAAATGAATTATAAACCTGTTCTTAAAACCGTTTTTTTACCGGGTTTCTGAACAAAGTAATTCAAATAATAGCGAAAAAATTAAAAATCTGGACTTTGGTTTCTGGAAAATTTAACGTTATAGTTTAGAATATGAACAATATTTAACAAAAAATAAAAAAAAATTAAAAACCGGTTTTCTCAAAAATTCAACCGGTTTTCTGGAAAATGTAAAAAATATAACTTTAAATGTTTCGACTCATGTTCTGCGATAAATAATTAATAACAAAATAAAAAACAAATTATAAACCAGTTCTCAAACCCGTTTTTTATAACCGGGTTTCTCAAAAAAGTAATACAAATAAAAATAAGCGAAACAAATTAAAAAGCTGGTCTTCGATTCTGGAAATTTAACGTAATAAAACATTATAGTTTTGAATATAAACAATATTTAAAAAAAAAATGAAAAGAAAATTAAAAACCGGTTTTCTCAAAAATTCAACCGGTTTTCTGGAAAATGTAATAAAATATAACTTTAAATGTTTCGACTCATGTTCTGCGATAAATAATTAATAACAAAATAAAAAACAAATTATAAACCTGTTCTCAAACCCATTTTTTATAACCGGGTTTCTCAAAAAAGTAATACAAATAAAAATAAGCGAAACAAATTAAAAAGCTGGTCTTTGGTTTCTGGAAATTTAACGTAATAAAACATTATAGTTTTGAATATGAATAATATTTAACAAAAGATCAAAAGAAAATTATAAACCGGTTCTGAAATATCTTAGGTTCTTCGATAGCTGGGAAATGTAACGTAATACAACTTTAGATGTTTTGATTCATGTTGAGCGATAAATAATAATAAAATAAAACAATTCAAAAGCAAATTACAACCCGGTTCTTAAAACTATTTTTTATACCGGGTTTCTAAAAGATGGCACATGTTATAAATTTTGAGGGCAGATTCGTATTCAGCAATGATAAATTGATCAAAAATAATTTAAAAGTAAATTAAAACCCAGTTCTTATGTCGGTTTTCTTAAAAATACAATTTTACAGAGTCTTATTAAACGATGAGAAAATGCCTGTTCTTAAAACCGGATTTCTCAAAAATGTAACAATAAATTAAAAGTGCATTAAACCCCGGCTCTTAAAATAAACAATATTTTAAAGTAAACTAAAACCGGTTCTTGAAATCCGTTCTTGCAAAAATCTCACACAGTCGAACTATTGAGGGTAGAGTCTTATAAACGGTTCATAAAACCGGTTTTCTCCAAAATGTAACATAAACGAACATTTGATGGCTGATTCGAATTTCCACACGAAAAATTAATAACAATTTGAAAAGTGAACTAGAAACGGTTTTGTGAAAATGTTGCACAAGCGTACTTTTAAGGGGAGAATTCATATTTTGAAATGAATATGAACAAAGAAAATATTTTTTTAAGCAAACTAAAAACCGGTTCTTGGAAACCATTTTCGTAAAATTGTTGATCTGCAACATATATATATGTTATATATCTCGAAAATATAACATAATCGAACATTCGAGGACTGATTCAAATATCGAAAGGAAATGTCAATTAAAACAACAAATTACGAATTAATACCCGGTTCTCTTGAAAATGTAATATAATATTTGATTTTTGATATTTAGAAATCCAAATTTAATAAAAGAAAATAATTATAATGCAAGCTAAATACAGCTTCATTGAACCGGTTTTCGCGAAAATATCGCACAATTGAACTTTTGAGACAGAACTCATATTTAGAAATGTAAAATTAACGAAAAAAATATTTTGAATTAAAATAAAATCCGGTTCTTAAAATCGGGTTTCGCAAAAATGTTGCACAATCGAACTTTCGAAGGGCAGAATTCTTTTTTAGAAGAGCAAAATTAATAAAAATATTTGAAAAGTCGCTTCACAAAACCGGTTTTCTCGAAAATATAACATAATAGAACATTTGAGGAGTGATTCGTATTACAAAATGACAAATCTATAAAAAAACAATAAATTTAAAGTAAATTAAAACCAGATTCTCTCAAAAATTTAACATGATGTTTGGTTTTCAGCGCGGATTTGTATTTAAAAATGCAAATTTATTAAAAGAAAATAATTTTAAAGCAAATTTAATGAAGCTTCTTTGAACCGGTTTGCTCGAAAATATCGAACAATTGAACTTTTAAGGACAGAACTCGTAGATAGATAGATAGATATGCAAAATCAAAGAAAAAAATTTCGAAATAAAAATGCAATTAAAACAACAAATAAAGACCGAAAACCCGGTTCTCTCGAAAATGTATGTTACATTTGATTTTTGTGGGGGTAGAATTAGTATGTCAGACAAACGAGCTATGAGCGATGAAAAATTTATGAATAGAAGTATGAAAAACCCGGTTCTTTAAACCGATTGTCTGGAAAATGTAGCAATGTAACCGGTTCATTCATTTGATTTTTGTGGGGGTAGAATTCGTATGTCATACAAACGAACTACGAGCGATGAAAAATTTATGAATAAAAGTATGAAAAAAACCGGTTCTTCAAACCGATTGTTTGAAAATGTAGCAATGTAACCGGTTCTTAGAACCGGTTTTCACAAAAATTTCACACAATCGACATATTGAGGACAGAGTCCTAAAGGCGATGAAAAATTAATGAGTAGAAATATGAAAAAACCCGGTTCTTAAAACTGGTTGTTACAAAATCGAAAATTTGAAACAGATCAACGTTAAGACATGACAAATTTGTGAATAAAAATATTGAAAAAACGGTTCTGTTTTTTTGAAAGCAGTTCGACATTTAGTCATGGAAGTTTTATGAAAACAAGTATTAAAAAATCTGGTTCTCTCGGCAGATTAGTATTCGTTTATGATTCCTAGAGTTGTGAGTTGGCAGCTTAAGACTCTCGGCCACTATATGCTAGAAATTGCCTTTTTTATAAATTTATTTTTTCGCATTTTTAATTTTATAACATCTTCTTTAATACTAAATGAAAAGAAAAACAACAACACAAAATCGTTTTTATAGTTTCCCGTCTAGGCTTAAGGAGAAATTTTTTGAAATAATTTTTTGAAAACAAGAATTCTATGACTAGAAGCTTTTAAGATGGTTTTCTTGAGATTTTTCTTTGTAAACTTGAGGTTTTTTTAATCCAATATTTTAGAAATTTTTTTCTTAGGGGGTTTCTTGCTCTTAAACAGTTATTGTCAAAAACGTGAATATGTAGATAAAGATCCTTTTATTTGGGGTTTTTTTACTTTTCATTGATAATTATACAGATTTGGATGCAAATTTGCAATTTTTATAATTTTGTTTTGTGTTTTTTGTGGTTCTGGAATAAAACTTAAAAAATAATTTAGAGGTGATAGACACATATGTATGTTATGGAGGCTCTAAGGGTCTTTTGAGGTTAATTTGAAGGATATATATTTTATTTTGTGTGAATGTATGTATGTTTGTGTTTCTTGTGTTGTGTTGTGAGTGAGTGAGTTAGTGAAGAGACAGGTCAATAGTAGTAGTTGTAGGAGTTTATTTAGAGGTACTTACTTTATTTATAAATAATACACGCACACATGTACATTCCAAAACACACACACGCGCGCATGCTCGCACACTAATCTAATGTAGCTTAATGCCAGAACTTAGGATAACTTGTTGCTGTACAAACTAAAGGACGAGGTGTTTAAGCTATTTTTAATAATTCCCTTAAAATTTAATACAACTATCAATGGTGATTGCTCAATACAAGTCTAGTGATAATAGTCCTTTGGCCGGGGTTTGTGGTGCTCGCACCAAGGACTATATGCAAAATTTACAAATTTTCTTGTTTTTCATTTTCTTTTTGGTTTCATTTTCTCAAACTTATAAAATCTAAGATTGTTTAAAACTATTTTTTTTTTAAATTTTTAATTTAAATCTAAATCTAGTTTTTTTCATTTCCATTTCAGATATATCGTAAAAATAATGTCTCCTTCTATATTGTGAGAATATATACTTTTAAAAAAGAGATTCCAATTCATAATTGATATTTCTCTCCTCCATTCAATTCAGTGATATTTGTTTGCATTTGTGTGTAAGTTCGGGCTTTGTGCTTTCAATATGTCATGAGGGTCGGTTTGAAGCCCAGATTTTTTCTTTGCAAAAATAGATGTATTTCCCGGAAATTGGGACGATTTGAGTCGTTGCGCTGCCAACATTCACACATCAGATCGTATATTTCACGGGGACAATTCACCGGCATGGGCAGCAATTCCTTTGGGGAAATAATAATAATTAATTTTTAATAACACTGGATGATGCGTTTTACTTAGTAACTTACATAGTTGCTATTGTCTTGATAGATATGTCCGATATTTTCAATAACCTTGGCATCGTTCAAATGTTCATAGGGCTGTTCCCGGGCAAATGTGAGAATTTCCCATAGTGTTACGGCGAATGACCAGACGTCTGATTTTGAGGTGAATTTGCCCTGAAATGGAAAAATAATTATTAAGAATCAATAAAAAAGGAATAGTGAATTAATTAATTTATTTAAAATTAAGATTTTCATCCAAAGAACAAATTTTCTTGACAATCACTTTGAGAATTCCGCTATGGGGATGTTTGGGAAATTTCAACTACAGATTTTTGTTCTAAAGGGTGATTTTTTAAAAGCTATAGGAAAGTTTTTCAAAAAAAAAACACATAAAATTCAGAAAAAAGCATGAAATCTTTATTTGAATCGATAGTACGGTCCATATATATTTAATGTTTGGAGATTATTTCATGCAAATGTTGACCTTGGCTGCGCCTCAAATGGTCCACCCGCTTAGTCCAATTTTGGCATTTCCACTTTTTTGAGTAACAGAGGCCCAATTGCTGCGAACGGCGACGAATCGATAATTGATGGTCATCATTAACACTGGCCGATACAGCTGCGATATTTTCTTCAGTTCGTAAGCGTGTTGCACATTTTTCATTTCCCGTATCCCGGGAAATTCGTACGGGAATCCCGCGGGAATTCAGTAGAAAATCGTATATCGCATATTTTTTCCATCATTTCCACCATAAAATTAAAAATGTTGTATAAAAATTGTTATCACATAGCTTTTAATCAGGTATGTCAAATATTGCAGTTGGATGACAAAATATTTTTAAGCTGCGTTCGGATTTAGACTAAAAATCTACTTTTTTCAGATTTTTTTAAGTTTCCGTCGTGTCCACATTTTCCAATAAAATAAGAAATATCTTATCTTTAATTAATTTTTAAACTTGAAAAGATGTTTGAATTGATCTCACATTGCGCTTTATTATATGAATTCTGTAACAGGTTCGTTGTGATATAAAGGGTGATTTTTTAAGAGCTTGATAACTTTAAAAAAAAAAAAACGCATAAAATTTGCAAAATCTCATCGGTTCTTTATTTGAAACGTTAGATTGGTCCATGACATTTACTTTTTGAAGATAATTTCATTTAAATGTTGACCGCGGCTGCGTCTTAGGTGGTCCATCCGCTTAGTCCAATTTTGGCATTTCCACGTTTTTGAGTAACAGAGACCCAATTGGTGCGAACGGCGACGAATCGAAAATTGGTGGTCATCATTAACACTGGCCGATACAGCTGCGATATTTTCTTCAGTTCGCACTCTACGTAAGCGTGTTGGTGGTTTAATGTCCAACAATGTAAATTTGGTGCGAAATTTAGTCACAATAGCCCGAATAGCCGCTTCAGTGGGTCGATTAAACTGACCATAAAATGGAAGCGCGCAATGAACTTTCTTAACAGAGCACGCATTTTGATAATAAAATTCAATAATTTGCAAGCGTTGTTCGTTTGTAAGACGATTCATGATGAAATGTCAAAGCATACTGAGCATCTTTCTCTTTGACACCATGTCTGAAATCCCACGTGATCTGTCAAATACTAATGCATGAAAATCCTAACCTCAAAAAAATCACTCTTTATATTTATTTTGCTTAAAAAAATTGTGAATGTTTCACAGAGCTTAACTCATGGTAAACATTATGTTGACGATTTCCCGTGCTGTCCCGGGATCACAGGAAATTGAGAAATTAATTCCCGTTTCCCTGGAAATAAAAAGTACTGGAAAATGCAAACACTAATTGCAAATTCCACAGAGGCTGACGATTTTCGTAGAAGTGCAGTATTATTATAAGAAAATATTTTTTTAATATAGCCAAAACAAATACAAATATTGAAAAAATAATTTTATAAATAAATATAACATTTTTATTATTTCAAACCACGCTTATAAGGCAAGGCTACCGATACGTTCACATATCGAAATAATACTTCAAGTCAATACAAAAAATAAATATTCTTATATTTATATTTTCAAAATGCTTAAAAACCATAAATATTAGTAGATAGCGGTAGTATTTACATGCTATTTTAATTCTAAAAGTTCAAATTTTGAAAATCCATTATCTCACGTACATAGTGCAAAATAATCTAACCTAAATAACCTAACATGATTCAACAAATTTTTGCCGTAAAATTAAAAAAGTACGAATTTGCAAGAATCTTTTTATTTTGCATGTCTATGCAGTCAGACGACTGTGTACACCGAATTCCATGATTCTAGCTGCGGCCATTTGGTTGATACAATTTCTATCCCCTTTTTCCCATTTTACCCCCTTAAGAGTACGACTTTCTAAAATTTCTTTAATTTAATAATAATTTAATATATTAATCTATATATATAAAAGAGTTGCGTTACTGACTGACTGACTGACTGACTGACTTATCATTGACCAGCCCCCAGACCAAACGGCTGAAGCCAGGGTCATGAAATTTTCAGGGTAGTTCCCAAATATGACGTAGACGTCGACTAAGAAAGGATTTTACGAAATTCGTACTTTTAAGGGATAAAATGGCCCAAAAAGGGATAAACATCGAACCTTCGTCCTAACTAAACGGCAGTAGCTATAAACATGAAATTCGGTGAGTTCCTTGCAATGACCATGCAGACGAGCTACAAATGGGGATTTTTCGAAATTTGTACTTTTAAGATCCGAGCGGGACAAAAAGGGATAAAAATGGTACCAACTAAAGTATTACAGCTAGAAACGTGAGATTTGGTATGTAAATTCCTCTGACCATATAGAATCGAAGTAGAATTTGATTTTTCGAAATTTGTACTTTTAAGCGGCGAGCGGGACAAAAAGGGATAAAAATGGTACCAACTAAAGTATTACAGCTAGAATCGTGAAATATGGTATGCAAATTCCTCTGACCATATAGAAACGAAGTAAAATTGGATTTTTCGAAATTTGTACTTTTAAGGGGCGAGCGGGACAAAAAGGGATAAAAATGGTACCAACTAAAGTATTACAGCTAGAAACGTGAAATTCGGTATGTAAATTCCTCTGACCAAATAGAAACGAAGTAAAATTGGATTTTTCGAAATTTGTACTTTTAAGGGACGAGCGGGACAAAAAGCGATAAAAATGGTACCAACTTAAGTATTACAGCTAAAAACGTGAAATTTGGTATGTAAATTCCTCTGACCATATAGAAACGAAGTAAAATTGGATTTTTCGAAATTTGTATTTTTAAGGGACGAGCGGGACAAAAAGGGATAAAAATGGTACCAACTAAAGTATTACAGCTAGAAACGTGAAATTTGGTATGTAAATTCCTCTGACCATATAGAAACGAAGTAAAATTGGATTTTTCGAAATTTGTGCTTTAAGGGACGAGCGGGACAAAAAGGGATAAAAATGGTACCAACTAAAGTATTACAGCTAGAAACGTGAAATTTGGTATGTAAATTGCTCTGACCATATAGAAGCGCAGTAAAATTGGATTATTCGAAATTTGTACTTTTAAGGGACGAGCGGGACAAAAAGGGATGAAAATGATACCAACTAAAGTAATTACAGCTAGAAACGTGAAATTTGGTATGTAAATTCCTCTGACCATATAAAAGCGAAGTAAAATTGGATTTTTCGAAATTTTTACTTTAAAGGGCCAGCGGGACAAAAAGGGATAAAAATGGTACCAATTAATATATTACACCTAGAATCGTGAAATTTGGTATGTAAATTCCTCTGACCATATAGAAGCGCAGTAAAATTGGATTTTTCGAAATTTGTACTTTCAGGGGCGTGCGAGACAAAAAGGGATGAAAATGATACCTACTAAAGTATAACACCTAGAATCGTGAAATTTGTTATGTAAATTCCTCTGACCATATAAAAGCGAAGTAAAATTGGATTTTTCGAAATTTTTACTTTAAAGGGCCAGCGGGACAAAAAGGGATAAAAATGGTAACAACTAAAGTATTACACCTAGAATCGTGAAATTTGGTATATAAATTCCTCTGACCATATAAAAGCGAAGTAAAATTGGATTTTTCTAAAATTGTACTTTAAAGGGGCGTGCGGGACAAAAAGGGATACAAATGGTACCAACGAAAGTATTACACATAGAATAGTGAAATTTAAAATTTTTAAATTCCTCTGACCATATAAAAGCGAAGTAATATTGGATTTTTCGAAATTTTTACTTTCAAGGGGTGCTTTGCCCCCTTGAAAATTGATATGTAAATTCCTCTGACCGTATAGAAACGAAGTAAAATTGGATTTTTCGAAATTTGTACTTTTAAGGGGCGAGGGGGAGAAAAAGGGACAAAAATGGTACCAACTAAAGTATTACAGCTAAAAACGTGAAATTTGGTATGTAAATTCCTCTGACCATATAGAACGAAGTAAAATTGGATTTTTCGAAATTTGTACTTTTAAGGGACGAGCGGGACAAAAAGGGATAAAAATGGTACCAACTAAAGTATTACAGCTAGAAACGTGAAATTTGGTATGTAAATTCCTCTGACCATATAGAAACGAAGTAAAATTGGATTTTTCGAAATTTGTGCTTTAAGGGACGAGCGGGACAAAAAGGGATAAAAATGGTACCAACTAAAGTATTACAGCTAGAAACGTGAAATTTGGTATGTAAATTGCTCTGACCATATAGAAACGAAGTAAAATTGGATTATTCGAAATTTGTACTTTTAAGGGACGAGCGGGACAAAAAGGGATAAAAATGGTACCAACTAAAGTAATTACAGCTAGAAACGTGAAATTTGGTATGTAAATTCCTCTGACCATATAGAAACGAAGTAAAATGGGATTTTTCGAAGTTTGTACTTTTAAGGGACGAGCGGGACAAAAAGGGATCAAAATGGTACCAATTAATATATTACACCTAGAATCGTGAAATTTGGTATGTAAATTCCTCTGACCATATAGAAGCGCAGTAAAATTGGATTTTTCGAAATTTGTACTTTCAGGGGCGTGCGAGACAAAAAGGGATGAAAATGATACCTACTAAAGTATAACACCTAGAATCGTGAAATTTGTTATGTAAATTCCTCTGACCATATAAAAGCGAAGTAAAATTGGATTTTTCGAAATTTTTACTTTAAAGGGCCAGCGGGACAAAAAGGGATAAAAATGGTAACAACTAAAGTATTACACCTAGAATCGTGAAATTTGGTATATAAATTCCTCTGACCATATAAAAGCGAAGTAAAATTGGATTTTTCGAAAATTGTACTTTAAAGGGGCGTGCGGGACAAAAAGGGATACAAATGGTACCAACGAAAGTATTACACATAGAATAGTGAAATTTAAAATTTTTAAATTCCTCTGACCATATAAAAGCGAAGTAATATTGGATTTTTCGAAATTTTTACTTTCAAGGGGTGCTTTGCCCCGCGGGATACAAGTTGAACCAATTTAAGTATTGCAGCTATAGTCGTGAAATTTGGTATGTAAATTTCACTGACAACGTAGTAGCGCAAATCTAAATGGATTTTTCGAAATTTGTACTTATAAGGGGTGAGTGGGACAAAATGGGATAAAAATTGTACCAATCAAAGTATTGTAGCTACAATCGTGAAATTTGGAGTGTAAATTCCTCTGGCAACGGATAAAAGTAGTACCAACTAAAGTATTGACAATTTAGAATCGCTAAATTAAAAGAGTTTTTCGAAATTTGTACTTATAAACGGTGAGCGGGATAAAAATAGTACCAACTAAAATAGTGCAGTTAGAGTAGAAGCGCAATCTAAATGGATTTTTTTTTAATTTGTACTTATAGGAGGTGAGCGGGACAAAAAGGGATAAAAATTGTACCAACTAAAGTATTGCAGCTATAGTCGAGCAATTTGGAGTGTAAATTCCTCTGACAACGTAGACTTGCAACAGAAATGGATTTCTTGATTTAGTATGTAAATTCCTCTGACCACGTAGATACGCAGTAAAATTGGACTTTCGAAATTTGTACTTTTAAGGGATGCGCGGGACGAAAAGAGATACAAATTGTGTACAGTCCTTTAATTACTTAAACGCGGAACATAAATGGATATTTCAAAAATACAACGATACGTCCCGACAAGAAATAAATGTGTTACCAAATAAAATACATATTTTTAGAGGAAGCAAAAACACATGTTACTTATAGTGGTTTTTCAAAATGTGTACTTTTTGGGAAAGAGGTGCAAAAAGTTATGAAGTAGCTGGCTGCATCTAAAAACATGAGATCGAGGATATAAATGGTGGTAATTTTTTGTTCAAAACTTGGTAGAAAATGATAAAAATTATACATACGAAGGAGTTCAGCTAAAATAGTGCATATCGACAAGCACATTACTTTGGTTGTGTGTGAGTGCTATATTATAGGATGTTTCCAAATTACTATTTTAGTTTTTTTTTCGCGTGCGAAGCAGCGGGTACTGCTAGTTAATAATAATTTAAGTGTCTACGCAATTAGAATGATATACACACCGAATATCATCATTCTAGCTGTATTCGTTTAGTTGGTACTATTTGCATCCCTCCGTACACATTCTATGCCTTGAAAGTACGAATTTGGAAAAAAAAACTTTTTTTTCGTGTCAACGCAGTCAGAGGAATGTATTACCCCGAACTTCACGACTCTAGCTGCGGCCATTTGGTTTGTACTACTTTTAACCCCTTTTTTCCACTTTAACCCCAAAAATTACGAATTTCGAAAAGTCCGTTTATTTTACATGTCTACGCAATCAGAGAAATGTATACACCGAATTTCATTCATTCATTTTCACTATAAGACGCATTTATGGAAAATTTGAACGTTCTAGCTCCTTTCGTTTAGATGTTAGCGTGCTTTCAACAGACGGACGGACGGACATGGCTAGACGTCTTAGAATTTTATGAAGATCAAGAATATATATACTTTATACGGTCTCAATTCGATATTTCAAGGTGTTACAAACTAAATGACAAAGTTAGTATACCCTCATCCTGGAGGTGGAGGGTATACAAATTTGTTTTCTGATCTAAACAAGTGAGCAAATTTATTCCAAAAAAAATCTATTTGGAAACATTGTATATCTGTGTACGGATCAAATCATCGAATCGACGAAATTTCGATGCTTCCTTCACACTTTTCCTTTTACTTTGACCCTTTTTCCGGATTTTTGACGCATTTGGTGGCCTTTACGGCGATAATGGTTTTATATCCCAGAAACCGGGTATATCGAGCAAAATCTTATTGAATGAACAAAATTCCTCTTTCAACGACTAGAAAAAATCCAATATCTTCCCCTTTGTGCTAAGATTTCTTCAATTTATTTGTTACTTGAAGAAAGTATTAGTTTTTTGTATTCTAAGACATACCTCTCCAGTTATTTCCCCAAAGAAAGTACCATTATCACAAATTAAAATCAGCCCTATATAGTAATGTCCCACATTTACAACACATTTATACCATCATCATTTTCGTTTTGTCGCTATGCTCCCTGAAAACATCAGCGTTATCAAGCCACCTTTCAAGTGTACATCTCCTGTACATCCCAAAATATTGTTCTCTTGTTTTTTGCAAAAAAAAAAACTGTTGTTCAACAATTAAACAGTAAAACCATAATATCATAACTAATTAAATCTCCTTTTCTAATTTATCATATAAATTTCATGAGTTATTGTCCTCTTCAAACACAAAACACACACACATACATACATACAACAACAGAGGACCTCTTTGTCATCATTGTGAACAATGGCACTTAATAATATGATTGGACCCGTGGCAGGAGGAGCAGCGAGACACAGCTTGGCTGTTTTCCTAACAGATGTTTTAAAGTTCGTTCCAGCAGCAGCAGCACGTTACTACGCAGCACAAATCGTCCTTTTTCCCCATTTTCTGCTACGGAATCATAACACAAAGTAAATATTTATATAAATGCGAGAGAGAAACCTTTGTACGACGGCACGATATGATATATTTCGGCTTGGCAAAACAATGAAATGGAAACTACTACTGCTGGTCGATGGGCCCACAGCCTTTGCCATTGCCACAGCCACTTACCACTACTTCCAGGCATCGTTACTGCCTGCTTACTTTTCATTCAGCCACTTGTTTAATGGAAGATGAGGTCTTTGTGCATCATTATGGTGTGTACTTTGTGTACTTAATCATATTTGTTAAGGTCTAAAGTGTTCACCACACACACACCATCCCCATCTCCGTGTGGGAGAAGGACCACAATTCCATATATTTAACTTTGATGCTGACGAAAGACAACAGACGTGCAGAGCAGAGTACAAGGCATGTCATAGCCTAGCCCTTAGACAAATACAAGGAGTGAACAATTTTAGGAGAAAATTTTGCATGTTTTGTTTATTTTTGGGATTCTTCTTAATTTGGCGTTTTTCTGCCTGGTACTGCTAAAATGCCATAAAAATAAAAATGAATGCCACATTTCACAATTACTGTGATATGCTCTGCGGAGGTGGTATGATCGGTAGTGTTGTGAAATAGCAAATGAGTACTTCTATAAAATATTTTTCAGTCAGTTTGAAAAAGAAATACAAATGGAAGATAATGACTCACTTGATGAAGGCGCCTCATTCGCCGATGGTAGTTGTCAAACTGACTGAAAAATATTTTATAGAATGATAACATTAAAAATATTACTTGATTAAATATTTTTGAAACTCAAAATAAACACAAAAGAATCGTTTTGATAGCACGTCATTAATTTCACCATTCATTGCAATTTGAATCCCATGTGGAATAGGATAGGTCTTGCCTATAAAGTCCAAAACTGTGAATTTTGATATTTTGTAACAATTGCCCTGATTTTCGCAACTGACAACATACATGTTACAAGCAACAATGGTTCTTAATACACATTCAAAAAATCAGCCCGATCCGCTTGATCTATCAAGCGAGAAAATTACAAAACATATAAGTCATTCACAAAAATCATATTAGCCATATCTCTCGCGAAAATGAAAATTTTGCAAAATTATAAAATTTATATCTTTTGTTTATCGCGCTCTACTGAAATATCCACTATTAAAAACACATGGCCACGTTTCCCAAATTTTTACCCTTCTCATCTTTTAATTTGATATTTTTTGGTAGGGAGATGTGTACTATTTGATTTGTAACTCAGAAAGTTAATTCGGGGCCATCTTGAAACTTATTGTGTATATAGAGAACAAAATAACCTATCATAAAAAATATTTAAATAAATCGGAGATATATTTTTCTTAAAAATTAAAAAATATTTTTTGTTTTTAAATTAAAAAAATAAAACAAGTAAGAAGGCGTTAAGTTCGGCCGGGCCGAATCTTATATACCCTCCACCACAGAGTGCATTCCACAGTATTACCAGCAGATTAAAGGATGTTGACTTTACATAGAAGTACAGTACAACATTACGACAATTGTGATATCTTTACATTACTATATTTGTTTACTATTTCAAACTATAATGTATACTTATGCGCACTGTTTAAAACCTACTACTATAAATAAATACAATGCTGTAATTGTGAAAATGAACATGCCTAAATGTTAGGCGATGTCAGTCGCCATTAAGGAGTTACAGACAAAGTGGCTGTATTATTTTGATAAGAAAAGTACAAATTTTAAAGATATCCCCATTCGCCCCATTCTCCGACCAATGTACAAATTTCGAAAAAAATCATGATTCTGCCATTTTTTGTCGTAAAAGCAACAAAATAAAGTTCCGAATTCCATGATACTATCTACGGTCATTTTGTTGGTACAATTTGTATCCCCTTTTTCGCATTTTACTCCTTAAAAGTACGACTTTCGAAAATTTCATCAATCTAGCTGTAGTTTTTTAGTTGGTACTATTTTTATCCCCTGTACCCATTGTATCCCTTGAAAGTACGAGTTTGGAAAAACCTTTTATTTTTCGTGTCTACGCAGTCAGAGGATTGTATACATCGCATTTCATGGTTCTAGCTGCATCCATTTGTTTGGTACAATTTTTATCCCCTTTTTCCATTTTACACCCTAAAAGTACGAATTTCGAAAATTTCCTTTATTTTATGTGTCTACACAATCAGAGGAATATATACACAGAATTTCATTATTCTTGGTGCAGCTGTTTGGTTGGTACTATTTTTATCCCTCTATCCCCATTTAACCCCCAAAAAGTACGAATTTAAGAAAAATACTTTTATATTATGTATCTACTCTATTAGAGGGATATACACGCCAAATTTCTATCTGTTGTCGTTTTATAGGTACCATTTTTATCCCTTTTTGTCCCATTTCGCCCCCTACAAATAAAAATCACTCTATGGTGCCCTTTTATGTTATAAAGGGAATGCGAATTGCAAATATCAAGTAAATACAAGCTAATATGTTCAAAAAACATGCTGAAATACTCTAAATATTAGGGGTATTTTCAGTCCTTGTGAGGGAAAAATTTTTCCCTCTGGGCCGATTAGTATTAGTATTAGTATTAGTATTAGTATTAGTATTAGTATTAGTATTAGTATTAGTATTAGTATTAGTATTAGTATTAGTATTAGTATTAGTATTAGTATTAGTATTAGTATTAGTATTAGTATTAGTATTAGTATTAGTATTAGTATTAGTATTAGTATTAGTATTAGTATTAGTATTAGTATTAGTATTAGTATTAGTATTAGTATTAGTATTAGTATTAGTATTAGTATTAGTATTAGTATTAGTATTAGTATTAGTATTAGTATTAGTATTAGTATTAGTATTAGTATTAGTATTAGTATTAGTATTAGTATTAGTATTAGTATTAGTATTAGTATTAGTATTAGTATTAGTATTAGTATTAGTATTAGTATTAGTATTAGTATTAGTATTAGTATTAGTATTAGTATTAGTATTAGTATTAGTATTAGTATTAGTATTAGTATTAGTATTAGTATTAGTATTAGTATTAGTATTAGTATTAGTATTAGTATTAGTATTAGTATTAGTATTAGTATTAGTATTAGTATTAGTATTAGTATTAGTATTAGTATTAGTATTAGTATTAGTATTAGTATTAGTATTAGTATTAGTATTAGTATTAGTATTAGTATTAGTATTAGTATTAGTATTAGTATTAGTATTAGTATTAGTATTAGTATTAGTATTAGTATTAGTATTAGTATTAGTATTAGTATTAGTATTAGTATTAGTATTAGTATTAGTATTAGTATTAGTATTAGTATTAGTATTAGTATTAGTATTAGTATTAGTATTAGTATTAGTATTAGTATTAGTATTAGTATTAGTATTAGTATTAGTATTAGTATTAGTATTAGTATTAGTATTAGTATTAGTATTAGTATTAGTATTAGTATTAGTATTAGTATTAGTATTAGTATTAGTATTAGTATTAGTATTAGTATTAGTATTAGTATTAGTATTAGTATTAGTATTAGTATTAGTATTAGTATTAGTATTAGTATTAGTATTAGTATTAGTATTAGTATTAGTATTAGTATTAGTATTAGTATTAGTATTAGTATTAGTATTAGTATTAGTATTAGTATTAGTATTAGTATTAGTATTAGTATTAGTATTAGTATTAGTATTAGTATTAGTATTAGTATTAGTATTAGTATTAGTATTAGTATTAGTATTAGTATTAGTATTAGTATTAGTATTAGTATTAGTATTAGTATTAGTATTAGTATTAGTATTAGTATTAGTATTAGTATTAGTATTAGTATTAGTATTAGTATTAGTATTAGTATTAGTATTAGTATTAGTATTAGTATTAGTATTAGTATTAGTATTAGTATTAGTATTAGTATTAGTATTAGTATTAGTATTAGTATTAGTATTAGTATTAGTATTAGTATAGGTATTAGTATTAGTATAATACCCTACACCACTCCCACCGTATATACCTCGCTTTGATTACTAAACCCATGTATTTCATGGTATCAATACTATTAATGCATCTTTAGTCAAATTTAGTAAAGTAACATGATCTGGAAAAAATGATCAAAATCCAATGACAAATATAGATTATAGAACGGTAATAGGATGAATCGGACGGACATTTGAAGGGGCCTATAACAACACTTGAGGCCTGTGCAAAAACATAGTTATGTAGTTGAAATATATCATGATTTGCAAAATTTGATCTAGATTCGATGTAAGATGTAGTTTCTAGAGCTGTAATGGAGTAGAATGGGGCCCATTTGTGTTATACATTAGCCTATATAGATATTCTTCTCGGTAGGTATTCCTACTTGAAATATATCATGATTTGCAAAATTTGATCAAGATCCGATGTAAGATGTTGTTTCTACAGCTGTAATAGAGTAGTATGGGGCCCCATTTGGGTAATACCAAAGTATGGACACATATATTTGACTTTCATAGTATATATTCTTAATTGAAATATAATAAAATCTACAAAATTTGAAAACGTCCGATGTAAAATACGGCGCTACGTTAAAAAGTGGGCCCATATAGATCACTTTCAAAGTAGGTATTCTTAGTTGAAATATAACATGATCTGCAAAATTGTATCAAGATCCAATGCACGATGAGGGTTCTAGAGCTATAGTAGAGTAGAAATCGGATGTAGTGCAAATTATAGGGATATTTGTATGGAGGCTATATCTAAATCTGCACCGATATCCTCCAAATTCAATACCCAAGATTTCCTTGGCCAAGAAGAATAACTTCTGTCAAATTTCATGATAATCGCACAACAATTTCGACCTGTAGAGTGCGAACAAGGTTAAATGGACAACAGACGAACGGACAGACAGACATCGTTAAATCGATTCAGCTGGTGATTCTAAGACGATCCTTATACTCAAAGGTGGGTAGCACGATTATTTCTTGGTGTTATAAACATTTGGCGCGAAACTAACTTATAATACCCTAGTGCACGGAGTGGTGAAGGGTAAAAAAATTTTAGTGCAAAATCTCTTAAAATGTGGGAGAAACAGTTCAACAAAATCAAAAAAAAAAAAGAAATTACGTTTTTTTCAATATTCAAAATCTGAAAAACGTGAAAATCTGTAATACAAAAAAAAATTAAAATTTTATCTTCGCATTATGAACAAATACGTAAAAATATTTAAATATTTAAAAAACATAAAAACAAAAAATAAAAATTTTAATTTTCTTTCAAATCGAAAAATACGAAAAGTAGTCAACTTTGGGCCGATTTCTAAAATATATCCGATTTCCCGATTTATTAATGTTTATATCTCAAAATAATCCTTGTCTAATTTTGTTTTTTATAAAACGCAAAAATGTCTGACGAAAGTTATTGAATTTTGGCCGATGAATTTCGATTCTGAACCAATGTGTGACGTAAAATTTTCCTATTATACTCGCAAAGAGAAAATGACCAATATCAGTCATATCTGAAGATGCCTTCAAAAGTTATTACAACATTAACAAGTCTATCTTTTCGTAAAAACACTGAAGTGCATCAACTTTGGACCACTGTAAAACTCAAACTACGTACCACTTAAAGTTATAGTATCCCCAAGAACTAGTAGAACTATAAATCGAGGAGGATCACAATATTGCGTCAAAATCTTGTGGAATTACCCGTAAGTAAAATTAATTACCCCACCTCCCTCGGCTTATATAGACATATGTACACTGTACATGTTAGGTACATAGGTAGTAGTCGTCGTAGTAGTTGATATGTGGTTGTTGTTGTTGTCGTTGATGTTGATGTTGTTATTTTAATAAATATACCCCAAGTTATGCTACTTAAAACGACCTTTGTTCTGCTCTACCAGAAGTTCTTTGGAAGACAAAACAAATATACTTACGCACACATACATACAAACATAACTGAAGGCTCACTCTCGCAGGCACTCACATATATACATGCTCGTATCAAGGCTCTCTCACACACAGAGAACACAGCGATAAAAGCCTTTTTGCATTTTCGGCTGAAATAATATTAAAAGTGTATTTAAAAACATCTGTGCCTGTCTCTATGCATGTCTGTCTGTCCGTCCGTCCGTCCATCCTGTTCTCAGACGGTTTTCATTTGTTAAACAGTTTCATTATACACATGTATACTTGGATCTCATATCCATACATATGTACGTCTAGAGTCGTATGTATGTACTCGTAGGTATACATCTATATTACGTCTGTATGTGCTTGTCTTTTTCCGGTTGAAGTTATGCCCGCAAGCTTTAATAATGTTTTACTCGGCACACGATGCTGTTGTTGTTGATCCTGTTGTAGTTGATTTCGTTGTACCAGTACTCTGTGCCCCCTCCCACCAATATGACTGTTTTCCATGTTGTTTCTGTAGAATACGAATGTTTACACATATCTTGGCTGGTTGTGTGTCTTTAACGTCATTTCATTGCCATCGCAGTGTATTCAAGAGGGGGAAGTGTAATAAATCGGGCGAAAAAAGCATCGCCTGTTCGTGAATATTGTGCCGACGGAAATGAGGATATTGGATATATGATTAAAACCAAACGGGTTTTCTTAAAATCCTTATTTAAAATTTATCGTTTTCACATTACACTATAAAAAAAAATAAAAATTGTGTGCTCGAGACGTTAAAATTATTTTTTCTGTGTACTGAGGCACACTAACTCATAAAAGAAACACAAATAATTTTTTATGATTTTTTTTTTAAATTTTTTTGTGAATGATTTATAAATATTTTTTTTTATTATAGTTCCAGTTTACGTCGAGATATCTTTAATATTTGTACTAGTATTTTGGAAATGTAGGTCCTATCACATCCGCTTATATGTTCAATTAATTTGTGAGTTTGTGTGTTCAAGTAGAAACAGTGGCTTAGGAACAGTCACCAAAAAATTGAGAAATCGTTGTTTTTTTGCGGGCACGTAGCAGTAGAAAAATATTGAAATAAAGAATATAGCTAATATTCTAAAACAAAAAACAACATCAATAT
Source organism: Polietes domitor (assembly GCA_947397865.1). Lineage (NCBI taxonomy): Eukaryota > Metazoa > Arthropoda > Insecta > Diptera > Muscidae > Polietes > Polietes domitor. Next base: position 160,969,942 of record OX377619.1, on the reverse strand, counting down.
TTACAAGATCTATGGATAATGGATATGGATATGAAATTTAAATAGCTCGAAAAGCCCCTTTACAAATTAGTTAACATAATGTTTTGTTTTATTTTGTATTAGTTAGGATCATAATGAAGAAAATAAGTCCAATTTGAAGAAAATCAATGGATAATATATATGTTATGACCCTTCTAGTAGAAGTACATGTCGTCTTCACATCAGACTAAATTAATTTAAACAAAAATTAAATTAAATAAAAAAAACAAGTAAGGAAAGGCTAAAGTCGGGCGGGGCCGACTATATGATACACTCCACTTTCTATCCGAAAACAATTCAACTCGGTAAAAAAGTGAAAACGGGAAGAATTTTTGTATGTTTCGTATTCATAGGCTAATATTACCTGGTCCAATTTGTCAAATCGGAAATATTTATATCGGTGCTATATCCAAACATGGAATATAGTGACTAACTTTCACAAATATTTCATCCTGTTCAAATATAACGTGTTAAGCTCATTTTGTGAAAATTCGTGCTTTCTGGTGCGGAAAAAGTCTATCCGAAATTTGTATGGGAAATTTTTGGGGCGAAATTTTTATGGGAGCTATATGTAAATCTGAACCGATGACCCATTTTCACCATGGGTGTTTCCAGTTGAAATATGAGATAATTTGAAAGATTTGAAGAAGATCTGTTAAAATATGTGGTTTATAGAGTGGAAAAAGAGAAATCGGGAGTGAAATTTGTGTGGGAGCTATATATAAATCTGAACCGATCTGACAAATTTGCGCCATGGCTGTTTATAGAACAAATATAAGATATTTCGCCTAATTTGATGAGGATCTGTTAAAATATGTGGCTTCTAGAGCAGAAAAAGTAAAATTGGGACCGAAATTTGTATGGGAGCTATATATAAATCTAAACCGATCTGACCTATTTTCACCGAAGGTGTTCCTAGTTTAAATATAAGATGTTTTGCCAAATCTGAAGACAATCTGATACAATATGTGGTTTCTAGAGCGGAAAAGTCAAATCGGGAGCGAAATTTGCATGGGAGCTATATATAAATCTGAAGCGATCAGACTTATTTCCACCATAGGTGTTCCTAGTTTAAATATAAGATGTTTTGCCAAATCTGAAGACAATCTGATACAAAATGTGGTTTCTAGGACGGAAAAAGTCAAATCGGGAGCGAAATTTGTATGGGAGCTATATATAAATCTGAACCGATCTGACTTATATTTACCATGGTTGTTTCTAGTTGAAATATAAGATGTTTCGCCAAATCTGAAGACAATCTGATACAATATGTGGTTTCTAGAGCGGAAAAGTCAAATCGGGAGCGAAATTTGTATGGGAGCTATATATATATCTGAACCGATCTGACCTATATTTCCCATGGATGTGTCTAGTTGAAATATAAGATGTTTTGCCAAATCTGAAGACAATCTGATACAATATGTGGTTTCTAGAGCGGAAAAAGTCAAATCGGGAGCGAAATTTGTATGGGAGCTATATCTAAATCTGAACCGATTTTCTTCAAATTAAATGGCGTTCGTCGTTGTACCGAAAAACTGCGTTGTGCAAAGTTTCATTTGGTTCTGTCTACAATTGCGACCTGTATCGTGATTACAAGAATAGATGGACAGACGGACGGACGGACATTGCTAATTCGACTCAAAAAGTGATTCTAAGTCGATCGGTATAATTAACAATGGGTCTATCTCGTTTCCTTTTGGGTGTTACAAACAAATGCACAAAGACATAATACTCTCGTGGAGTGTATAAAAATCGTGTCATTATGCGAAATTTAGTCACAATAGCCCGAATAGCCGCTTCAGTGGGTCGTTTAAACTGACCATAAAATGGAAGCGCGCGATGAACTTTCTTAACAGAGCACGTATTTTGATAATAAAATTCAACAAGTGTTGTTCGTTTGTAAGAGGATTCATGGTTAAATTATAGACCAAACTGAAGATGTTTGACAGTGAAACAAAACAAGAAACGTGCGTCAGCTGTTTATACCAGTGTTGCCAAAAAGATAATAACTAAAAAATCACCCTTTAGATAATTTTTGCAATAGTATATCTTATGTAAATAATTGATATACGTTATGATATTCCATTTCTGTGGCTCTAATTTTTTCTTCCAAACTCCAGGTTATTTACTAGTGTTGCGTGTTCTTTAATCGATTGATCTGAACATATGTTTTGTATTTACCAATATTTATTTGCAAATACCCCATAAATTTTTGTTCAGCCACTGATAAGGGAAGGCAACTTTACGACAACCAGGAAGAAGATCGTTGGAAATCTGGAATGGTAAGTTGGCACAACCTAACATTTCAACGAAACTTTCACCAAATTTATACTCTTTCCCTGTTCACGAGTGTTCACAGTGCTTTCACTGTTATCCCTTCGTGTACCATCATCATCATGAATTTCACGAGAGATACGAGCATTATAGTCACAAGGATGTAAGCGTGTCCTCGTATGTGCGTGCTTGTTATCGTGCAGTTAATTAATTTATTTAGTGCGCGGTTGGTTTTTTCTCTTTCACATCTGGGGAATACAAACGTCCCCGGCATTCTTTCTGCGGCACCTGCATACACAGTCGCTTTTTAATGCCCATTATTTTGTGGGTTTTTTTTTTGTCAGCAACCGGAAGCAAATTTCCATGCGTTCATTTGTAATTCGTTTAAACATTCGAATCCAAATGTATGTGTACAATTTCAAGGATAGATATTTTTAAAGTTTTTAAGGAGCAAAAAAACTGAATTTATTTATTTAAAATTAAAAGGCGTTTGGAAAAAATTCAAGGATTTTTCGATACTTAAATATACCAAATAAACTATTATATCAAATCGTCATGGTAATGACCTTTCGTAATTCAATTAAAATTCCATCCCTTCATTTGTTCACATTTCTTAAATTGTCTTTACTTATTTCATTTGTTGGTCAGTTCTAAAAATTACCCCACAACTTTATTTCGTTCGTTATTTTTTTTTAGCAAATCCCTTCGTTTCGTCCTTATTTTTTTTTTCGGCAAGCACGGACAACTTTTTCGTGCATGTATTGAAGGAAATCCTTATAATGCCACAACACGGCCATTACTGCTGCTGCTGCTGCACTACTACTGCACAATCCACAGAACTCCAGTTGTTTGTGGACGAATGGACTACCAAGTGGAAAATTAGTATAAAAATGAATATTTATGGTTGCTGTTGCGGCAAAAGGATTAAGGGCACAGCGCTCTTATACCGTCCAGCATACGTACAACAGACAAAGTTACAATGGCAGTGATTTTTTTCCGGGCAGGAAAAAAAAATAGCCGAAAAAACAGTAGCACAGAATATATACCCTTGAATGTGAGCCCCGGCAGAAATTGTTAAAAATAATAAAGCCAACAATTCATTGGAAAAATTGTTTTTGTCAGAGAGAAAAAAATATGAATTTACAAAATTCCCAAAATATGAATTCACACGTTGGCAAAAGATTAAAAAATAAATACTACGAAATACGTAATGGAAACAGAGAATACCGGCTTTTGTAAACATAGAACTCGTAGTATATACGTATGTATGTATGTTTAATCGACAAGGATCATTTTTACAACGCTTATAACACTTTAAAGTACTAAATGTTCTAAACTTACCAGTAGGACACTTTCCCAGGCCATCCATCGGATGGGCATCGGCTGTGTCTGACGGCCCGCTGAACCCTCCAATTGACAGTAGTCGGATGTGTAGGCCGAACGATTTATCACAGTACCAATAGTGCAAACTTTTATGCTATAATCGGGACCAATGATGCAACTTCTGTAAATAGAAAATAAAAGGGTATGGTATAAATATTAGGAAAATTGATAAAAAATTATTTATAATGAGAAGCTGATAAGATAGTGACATATCATAGCATAACCATCAGTAACATCAATGGGTTCAATGTCTCAATGATGGTATGATCCTTATAACTTTATCTGAAGTTAAGTTTTTTTAAATATCCATCAAAAAGAAAATGTATACCTCTTTGCTAGGTTAGAGCCTGAGAGCCATTAAGAAATCAAACCTACAATAAAAACATCAATTGATTTTATCCTGCAACCACTGTGGAACCAAAAATAACAAGGCTTTGGCAACGGATTCTGATGGAGTAGGTAAAAAAGAAAATATACACGTTTGTCGGCTTTGAAGTACAATATTTTAAAAAAATTCCTAAAATTTAGATTTGTGATACAGTTTAGCACCGATTCGGAAAAAGTACGAAATCAACCCTAAAATGAATTTTAAGTTTTTACTTATTTCTAGCATTTAAGTTTAGTTTTGAGTTTTGGTATATTCGGAGACTAACAGTAAAATTTTATGGCAAATATTTTTGTAGAACACTTTAACCCGTTAAATCCTTGTTTTATGCCTGTTTTTTACCCTTTGCACAAAAGGGACCAAAAATATTTAATTGACCTTATTATTCTACTATACATAATCAAATTTAATTTTTATACCCTCCACTTCCAGGATGGGAGTATACTAAGTTTGTCATTAGCTTCATAATAAAAACACGAAGTAAAAAAACAAAGTAAAATTGTTCATAATTTTGTACAAATTTGTATAAATCTTTAAGCGCTTTAGAACACTAAAAAGGACGATCGACTTTTCAGTTTCTTTATTGTTTTTGCGTAGTTTTAGGCGTGCGAATGTCGCGTCCAGGCCACTGGGAGATACCCATATATAACTTTTGTTAATGGCGTAAATTTGAAAAATAAATTCAACTACTTATTGCTCTTTATTTTAGAGTCAGAATTTTAGGTAACAAGAAAATAAATTCCGTTTAGTATAGTTTACTACTTCTCTTAAAAACATTTTTTAACGATTTTCGAGTAAATGGCTATAAAACCAACATTTACGACAAAATATTACATTTGAGTGAAATATACACCAAAAGAAGTCCTTTTGCACCAAACGGCCTCCAAAGGTTTTGTCTCTGATGTAATCATCAAATTAAATTATATGTCACCAGAAAATATTATATTTTTATTTTCTAATAGCTAACGAAGAAAGAAGTACTTGTTGAAGAAAATCTATGGATAAATGTATAAGTTATGACCATTCCAAGAAAACATTGTTTTATTTTCTAATGGCTGGCATCCTAATGAAGAAATCAAGTTCTGGTTGAAGAAAATCTGTGGTTAAATGTAGAATAAATGTTCCATATTTGTAGATTTTCTTCAAGCAGGCCTTTATTTTTTCGTTTGGATTTCTGGTTTTAATAACGATATATTAAACAAGTAAGAAGGCGTTAAGTTCGGCCGGGCCGAATCTTATATACCCTCCACCACGGAGTGCATTTCACAGTATAACCAGCAAATTAAAGGATATCGACTTTACATAGAAGCACAGTACCATATTAAGAAAATTGTGATATTTGTATGCACATTACTATATTTGTTTAGTATTTCAAACTATAATGTATACTTATGCGCACTGTTCAAAATCGACTACTATATATAAATAAAATGCTGAAATTGTGAAAGTGAACATGCCTAAATATTAGGCGATTGTCAGTCGCCATTAGAAAGAAGCATTTTCAGATACAGACAAAGTGATAAGAAAAGTATAAATTTTAAAGATATCCCCATTCGCCCCTTTTTCCGCCCAAATGTACAAATTTCGAAAAAAAACCTTTTTCGAGTCTTCATAGTCAGAATGTATACACCGAATTTCATGATTTCAACTTCAGCGGTTTGGTAGGTCCCATTTTTATCCCTCTTTTTAATTATATCCTATCCGAAAAATCCCTCTCTTTGACGTGTCTATGCAATTAGAGGGATGTACACACCGAATTGCATGATTCTAGCTGTTGTCGTATCATTGGTACCATATATTATCCCTTTTTGTTCCATTTCGTCAGCTAAAACTTTTATTTTCTTTGTGGTGCTTCCAAGCTACAAGAGAAATGTCCGCAACAAATTTCAAATATATGAAAATCAGAAATCTAATTAATAAGCCAAGGCTACCAATATTTTTATACTATGTATATATAATGAAAATAATTCTTCAATTCATAAAGTAAATATAAGGCAGCAGTCATAAATACCCTAAATATTGGGGGATAGAGAGTGTATTTTCAGCTACAGTCGTTTGGTTGGTTGTATTTCGATCCTATTTTAATTTCAAAAGTATAAATTTTGAAAATACCTTATCTTGTCTTAACAACTTAATTTTTTTGTCGTAAAAGCAACAAAATAAAGTACGAATTTGAAAAAAAAATATTTTACGTGGCTATGCAGTCAGAGTAATGTATATACCGAATTCCTTGATTCTATCAGCGGTCATTTTGTTGGCACCATTTTTATCCCCTTTTTCCAATTTTGCCCCCTCAAGAGTACGACTATCTAAAATCTTTTTATTTTACGTATCTACACAATTAGAGGGATGTACACACTGAATTTCATCATTCTAGCTGTATTCGTTCAGTTGGTACTATTTTTATCCCCTGTAGCCATTTTATCCCTTGAAAGTACGAATTTGAAAAAAACGTTTTTTTTCGTGTCTACGCAGTCAGAGGAATGAATACTCCGAATTTCATGATTCTAGCTGCTGTCATTTGGTAGGTACTATTTTTATCCCCTTTTCCATTTGAACCCCAAAAAGTACGCATTTTGGAAAGTTCTTTTATTTTACGTGTCTACGCAATCAGAGGAATGCATATATCGAATTTCATTATTCTAGGTGCAGCCGTTAGGTTGGTACTATTTTTATCCCTCTATCCCCATTTAACCCCTTAAATGTACGAATTTAGAAAAAATGTTTTTATATTATGTATCTACTCTATTAGAGGAATGTACATGCCAAATTTCGTGTTTCTATCTGTTGTCGTTTGATAGGTACCATTTTTATCCCTTTTTGTCCCATTTCGCCCCCTACAAATAAAAATCACTCTATGGTGCCCTTTTATGCTATAGAGGGAATGCGCATTGCAAATAACAACTAAATACAAAAAACATGCTGAAATACTCTAAATATTAGGGGTATTTTCAGTCCTTGTGAGGGAAAAATTTTTCCCTCTGGGCCGATTTCGTCCACTTTCAATCCCAACCGATCTACAACCATAAGACACATTTAGGAAAAATTTGAACCTCCTAGCTCATTTCGTTCGGCCGCTATCGTGCTTTCAACAGACAGACAGACAGACAGACGGACAGACGGACATGGCTATATCGTCTTAGACTTTTACCCCGGCCCAGAATATATATACTTTATGGGGTCTCCGATGAATATTTCAAGGTGTTACAAACGGAATGACAAAGTGAATATACCCCCATCCTGGAGGTGGAGGGTATACAAATTATAAAACATGTTTTTTTTTTTTTAATTTTCTTGTAAAGTCGGTCATCAATTTTACATTAATATACATACATATACATTCAAATAAACATAGCTTTCTTATTTATGATGCTAGCTAAAAAGGAAACAAAATAATTTGTATTTATTGTTATTGCTTTTTTCGTGCCAACAAAAAACTATTTAAACAAATCATTTTTTCTATTTTTTTGTCGACTGTTCCTAAACCAATGTAATACTCAGAAGATTCATGATACCGCCAATATATAGCACAAATATCGAAGTTACCTTCAATGAAAATTGGAATTTTAATAAAAAACCAGTAAGGAAAGGCTAAAGTCGGACGGGGCCGACTATATGATACACTCCACTTTCTATCCGAATACAATTCAATTCAGTAAAAAAGTGAAAACGAGAAGAATTTTTGTATGTTTACTAATCACAGGCTAATATGACCTGGTCAAAAGTTTGTCAAATCGAAATGGATATTTGTATCGGGGCTATATCCAACATGGAATGAAGTGACTAACTTTCATAATAAGTTCTTCCAGTTCACTTTGAAGAAATTCGGTGAAGATACGCAGTTTCTGGGGAGGAAAAAGTCAATCCAGGGGCGAAATTTGAATGGGAGCTATATACAAATCTGAACCGATCTGACCTATTTTCACCACAGGTGTTCCTAATTTAAATATAAGATGTTTTACAAGATTTGAAGAAGATCTGTTAAAATATGTGGTTTCTGGAGCGGAAAAAGTCAAATCGGGAGCGAAATCTGTATGGGAGCTATATGTAAATCTGAACCGATCTGACCCATTTTCGCCGTGGGTATTTCTAGTTGAAATATAAGTTATTTTTCAAGATTTGAAGAAGATCTGTTTAAATATGTGGTTTCTAGAGCAGAAAAAGTCAAATCGGGAGCGAAATTTGAATGGGAGCTATATAAAAATCTGAACCGATCTCCACAGGTGTTCCTAATTTAAATATAAGATGTTTTGCCAATTTTGAAGAAAATCTGTTGTAATATGTGGTATCTAGAGTGAAAAGAGTCAAATCCGGAGTGAAATTCGTATGGGGGCTATATCTAAATGTGAACCGATTTTTTTCCATGCTTTATATAAGGTTACTTTCAATATATGTTTGTGTGCCACAAAATTTGAAATCAATTTTTGAAAGCTTTTTTCTCAACCAATTTTGCTCAAATTTTGCACACTTAATCATTTTCGATGACAATACAAGGAAATGGAAAAATTTGACCAATTGGACAAAGGGGCGTGGCACCTCCCATACAAAGTTAAAACCTATTATTGAATATTGCCAGTTCTATGACACCTAGTATGCTGAAATTTTGTGTAAGTGCATCTAGCATCAATGTGCATAGCTGTGCCAAAAATGGGCGGTATTGGAAAAGTGGGCGTGGAACCTCCCATACGAAGTTAAAACCTATTATTGAATATTGTCAGTTCTATGACACCTAGAATGCTGAAATTTTGTGTAAGTGCATCTAGCATCAATGTGCATAGCTGTGCCAAAAATGGGCGGTATTGGAAAAGTGGGCGTGGCACCTCCCATACGAAGTTAAAACCTATTATCGAATATTGTCAGTTCTATGACACCTAGAGTGCTGTAATTTTGTGTAAGTGCATCTAGCATCAATGTGCATAGTTGTGCCAAAAATGGGCGGTATTGGAAAAGTGGGCGTGGAACCTCCCATACGAAGTTAAAACCTATTATTGAATATTGTCAGTTCTATGACACCTAGAGTGCTGAAATTTTGTGTAAGTGCATCTAGCATCAATGTGCATAGTTGTGCCAAAAATGGGCGGTATTGGAAAAGTGGGCGTGGCATCTCCCATACGAAGTTAAAACCTATTATTGAATATTGTCAGTTCTATGACACCTAGAGTGCTGAAATTTTGTGTAAGTGCATCTAGCATCAATTCGCATAGTTGTGCCAAAAAGGGGCGGTATTGGAAAAGTGGGCGTGGCACCTCCCATACGAAGTTAAAACCTATTATTGAATATTGTCAGTTCTATGACACCTAGAGTGCTGAAATTTTGTGTAAGTGCATCTAGCATCAATTCGCATAGTTGTGCCAAAAATGGGCGGTATTGGAAAAGTGGGCATGGCACCTCCCATACGAAGTTAAAACCTATTATTGAATATTGTCAGTTCTATGACACCTAGAGTGCTGTAATTTTGTGTAAGTGCATCTAGCATCAATGTGCATAGTTGTGCCAAAAATGGGCGGTATTGGAAAAGTGGGCGTGGCACCTCCCATACGAAGTTAAAACCTATTATTGAATATTGTCAGTTCTATGACACCTAGAGTGCTGAAATTTTGTGTAAGTGCATCTACCATCAATGTGCGTAGTTCTGCCAAAAATGGGCGGTATTGGAATAGTGGGCGTACCACCTCCCATACGAAGTTAAAACATATTATCGAATAGTGTCAGTTCTATGACACGTATAGTGCTCAAATTTTGTGTGATTGTACAAAGGGGCGTGGTACCTCCCACACAAACCACAAATTAAAAATCTATTATTTCTGCTCCTGATAACGGTATTTGAACAAAATTTGGTACGTCGGTTTGGTGTGCATTTTTTAAGTGCTGCTGCAAATATGAGCGGGAATGGACAAAGGGGCGTGGTACCTCCCATACAAACCACAAATTAAAAATCTATTATTTCTGCTCCTGATAACGCAGTAATTTTCCTTCTACAAAAGATAACTAAAAAAGAATTTCTAGGCCCAATAGAATTCTGTTTGCATAAAGCATGGATTTGAAAAATTTTTTTTTTTGATTTACTAGTTTTCAAATTAAATAGCGTTCATCCTTATCCCGAAAAACTTCGTTGTGCAAAGTTTCATTTGGATTTGGCTATAATTGCGAACTGTATCGTGATTACAAGAATAGATGGACAGACGGACATTGCTAAATCGCTTCAAAAAGTGATTCTAAGTCGATCTGTTTAATTAACAATGGGTCTATCTCGTTTCCTTGAGGGTGTTACAAACAAATGCACAAACACATAATACTCTCGTGGAGTGTATAAATTAAAAGTTCAGGTTGGAATTGTGGTCCGATAGTCTTGAAGTTTGGCAAACTTTTTTTTAGGCCAGGAACGATCGCTTTTTAATTTGGAGAAAATCGGTTCAGATTTAGATATACAGTACGAACTCGTTTACAGCAACCCTCGATGGACGCTACTGCTCGATTATCGCAACACAACTCAATTTAGAATTTTTCTATAGAAATCTTGAACACAAATTTGAGGAACACAAAGTTGGAAGATGAGATAATTTAATAAAACGTGTACTTCAGTATTTTGCTTAATTTTTATTTTACTTCCAATTATAAATGGTGGAGTTAAGCACTACTATTTGAAATCCGAAAAATTGACCTGCAAATATTATTGATTCGGTTATCGCAACTACCGCGGTTTTTGCAACTGAAATTTGCAAATTTGAGGAACACAAACTTGGAAGATGAGATAATTTAATAAAAGGTGTACTTCAGTATTTTGCTTAATTTTTATTTTACTTCCAATTATAAATGGTTGAGTTAAGCATTTCTATTTGAAATCCGAAAAATTGACCCGCAAATATTATTGATTCGGTTATCGCAACTACCGCGGTTTTGGCAATTGAAATTTATTTGAAAATTTCTATTAGTTACTTTAAGCGAGGTCGGACTGTAGTTTCCATCCCTATGTTTCGCCCTATTGATTGTCTAGAATCAACATTTTACATCAGATCAAATTTCATGTTTGAATTCAATTAGAAAGGCATACTGTGAAAGTGAACCATATGGTCCATGGTTTGGAATAACGTCCATATAAATGGATCGCAAATTAGACAAATTTTCCGGATCATGTTTTATTTCACCTACTGTAAAAGTGGCCAATTTTTTGGAAATAAATCCCATATAAATATCGCTCAATTTCCATTAATGCCGCCTAAAACCATTACATTATATTGATCAAAATTATGGTTTGCATTTTCCCGTACCTTTTATTTCCCGGGAAACGGGAATTATTTTTTCAATTTCCCGGGATCCCGGGACAGCACAGGAAATCGTCAACATACTGTTTACCATGAGTTGAGCTTATTTATTCCAATGAAACATTCACATTTTAGTAAAGTAAAATAAATATATATTTCACAACGAACCTGTTACAGAAATCATATAAAAATGCGCAATGTGAGATCAATTCAAACATTTTTTCAAATTTCAAAATTATTACGGATCAGATATTTCTTATTTTGTTGGAAAATGTGGATGCGACGGAGGACGATCGTTCACATTAATAGTGAGTAGAGCATTAAATGAAATGTTTGTTCTTTGTCCTGTCGCTTCGAAAATTTTAAATTCTTTATTTTTGGCGTTCGGATTCGCGACCAAAATCTATTTTTGCCGGATTTTAATTTTTTTCATATGGAGCTTGACAGGAAAATTCCGAATAAGTGGATTTTGAGTATACATCAGAACGCAGCTTAAAACTATTTCGTCATCCAACTGCATTATTTGACATACTAAGCTATGTGATCTAAATTTGTATACAACATTTTTAATTTTATTGTGGAAAATGATGGAAAAAAATATGCGAAGAAATATGTAAAATTTTCTACTAAATACCCGCGGGATTCGCGTACGAATTTCCCGGGCTACGGGAAATGAAAAATGTGCGAATTCTCCCGCGGGAAATCCCGGGAAGCAAACCCTAATCAAAATATAGGCGACAATGAAAAAAACATTTTTTTATTTGGAGCAAACAAAAAAAATAAGGAATACATGTTTGTTATCGCAGTTTGTTGTCCCGGCTGCGCTAATGTGTAATCTGAATCGCGATCTGAACGCTTCTTATTGGTTGATAACACTTTAGTGAAGACAAGGCGGCAAATACAATTCGGACAAGGTTTTTGTTAATATTTTAATGTTTCTTTCTGTTGTTGCATTTGAGTACAAAATATTAAAAAAATCACAGTTTACGTTTCATAATATTGCGTAGTCTTCAGATCAATAAAGTTGTATTGCTTATTCAATTGTAAAATCTAATTAGAAGGATTATGACCCTCCTTTAAGGAATTCTAGAATATTTTAAACAATTTTCAACAAAAATTATCCCAAAAAGTCAAATTTCCCCCTTAAACGAAACAATCTTTAACCAAATTTCTGTAAATGAAATAAGCACATGAAGCGGAATCAAACATTACTTATTTCCGTGTTGGTTGGTGGTACATCCTTTTAAATCAAACAAACATTTCCTGAAACCACAAAATTACGTTTTCAACGTCGTCCACACGAATTGCACGCACATCCTCCCCGCAAACAACCCTTATTTCAGGGCAAAAATAAAACCAAACAAATCTCTAAACAGCAGCAACTCCCTGTGTGCCGCCGATGAATCTTATCATCATAACCAAGTACCAAGTGTTGATATGTATTTGTTGAAACTCCCTTCAAATTGTGGTGCTGCTGCAGCATTTCCTCCCAACCAAAAAAAAAAAAAACTAAGCAACACCCGAAAACTGTCAGTGTTGGAAATGGTTTTGCAAACATCATCGCCGTCTGTGTCCGTTGCTTTTGCATTTCCATTCGGTGGTATTTTTGCTGTCGTTGTTGTTGTATTCGTACCCATTTCATCATTCATTTGTTGGGTTTGTCAAATGTCAGATCATCAAATATTGTGAATGCCTCATGGACATATCACGGTCTCTCTCCGTGCAGCAGATGATGACGGGGATACGGTGGATGTGAATGAAGATGACACGCCATTCTGATATTCAGGTCTATTCAGAATTATTTCTAAAATGTTTCATGGCCCGAGGCCGCTAAGGCTCGCTACAAGAGGCAACAGCAACAAAAACAACAAGCCTTGTCTGAGGCACACCGACCATTGAGCAGGAAAAGTCGGGCATTTGTAAAATGTTAAACAAAAACTGTCAAGTGGTCAACAGCTTTTTATTTTCAATTATTCCTTTTGGGTCGTTGTTGCCGTTGTAGTTGCTGCTGCTGGAACTGAGTTGAGTGTATATTTGAAGTGGTCCCGGCCACCAAAAAAGGGGTGGTTTTTTTTTTTTTTTTGAAATATGAATGGAAACATTCATACTTTAGAATTCACAAATAAAAACCGTAACTAATGAATATTTGAATGATGGTTAAAAAGGGACCATGAAATTTTGATGTGATGCGTTATAAATTATTTATTTGTAAGGATAAAACCATAAAACGTCATTATCATATGGTGGGTGTCTGCGAAAAACTCTTCGAACGGCTGGAAATGTGGCGGGGCAAAAAGGATTAGTTCATAAAAAAGGTTGCGAATTCATTTCAATTTAGCAAATGGGGAAGTATTTGGTTTTATTGGTGTGTTATTCGCAATCGATTATTTTTCGGATAACTATAAATATGACTTTCAGATGAGAAACCTGAGGGATTATTCGGATGTTAACTGTCCCATTGTAATGTGAATGGTAATGGGAAATGGTAAAAAAGTACACGTCGATAATAGTTGGTTTTCATGGCTGCTCACTTTAACTGGAGCGTCAAGTAGTACCTAAGGCACGGTTTTGAATTATGTCAAGCTTGAAATATTTGATTAGATCTTTAATATCAATTTTCGATATCCCTTCAATGACAGAAGTAATTGTTGCTTTATTAGAGCTCGGCGGACGCATAAGTGCTCGACAGTCTTTTTTACTCTCTCAGTTGTCGCAGCTTCGGCAGTATTATAAGTTGGTTTTCCGCCAAATGTTTGTAACACCAAGAAATAATCGAACTAGACCCAACTTTAAATATACGGATCGGCTTAGAATCACCAGCTGAATCGATTTAACGATGTCTGTCAGTCCGTCCGTCTGTTGTCCATCTAATCTTGTTCGCACTCTACAGGCCGCAATTGTTGTCCGATTGTAGTGAAATTTGGCAGAGGTTATTTTTTTTGTCCAAGGTACCATCGGTATTGAATTTGGAGGAAATCGGTTCAGATTTAGATATAGCCTCCATACAAATATTCCTATAAATTTCAATATTACTGCTCTAGAATACACATTTGACATGTGATCATGATATATTTTCAGGATCTTGTTATATTTGAACTAGAAGCAGCTGTAGGGAAAGTGGACCACATGATTCCATGGTGTGATATAGCCCCCATACAAATGTACATACGATTTACAATATTACTGCTCTAAAGTGCACATTTGCATCCGATCTTGATCAAATTTGGTATAGCCCCCAGTTCACACTATTATCGCTCTAGAACCCACATCTTACATTGGATCATGATAAAATTTTGCAGATTATGTCATATTTCAATAAAGAATACATACTTTAAAAGTGATATATATGGTCCACTTTTCAATGCAGCGCCCTTATAAATGGCCCCATTTTAGTGTGTCCCCTCTAAGGCCAACATTTTACATCGGCAGTTTTTCAAATATTGCAGATCATAGTCTATTTCAACTAGGAATACCTACTATGAAAGTCAAATATATGTGTTTGGCACAATCCCCGTACAAATGGTCCCCCCGTTCTACACTATTACCGCTCCAGAACCTTATCTTACATCTATATCTTACATCTGATCTTTATAAATTTCCATAATTTCAAATTTTCCATATCATATTATATTTACTCTCGGAATACCTTCCCGAAAATTGGACCATTTGGGTCAATGTTTGCAAATTCAACTGCCCCACCAATATTACATCGGATCTAGGTTAAATTTTCCAGATCATGGCTTATTTCACATAGGAATACTTGCTGATGAAGTGGACCATGGATCCCGATTTTAGACGTATTTTCTACATCACGTTATATTTCAGTTAGGAACACTTACAGCAAAAGCAGAGCATTACGCAAAGAAATTGCCTCCGCTCATTATCAGTTTCTGATTTGTTTACATAACACTTCAGATTCAACTTATTACAGCCAATCAAATTTGTCATGTTCGTTAAATTTGACTAAAGATGCATTTATACTGTATAATTTATCGACCCTATAAAACACCTGGGTTTATTAATTAAAACCAGGTATATACGCAGGGAGTGGTGTAGGGTATCATATAGTCGGCCACGCCGACTTTAGCCTTTCCTTACTTGTTTTTTCATTGCACCTCTTCAATAATATGAGTTAATAGCTGTCACCTTGAAAACCCTCAAAAATCAATATAAACGTCCAATAATACGACCAATGAGTTATTCTAAGACAAGAATAATAATTTTCATTTAAAGTGCTTCCGAGGGTCTATCAATTCAGAAAAAAATTTGGACAGAAATGCAACATAAAAAGATTACACGAAAAAACATAATTTTTAGAGTTGTTTTGAGGAACGTAAAGCTCATAGATGGCTTGAACCTATGATGGAATATTTTTAGATCATCATTAAACAATCCAATCTTCATTTCTGGGGTGTGACCACAGCAATTTATTTTCGTGATCCATCCTATTGTAGATACTATTTGTATAGTCTGTGGAGGCGAAATATTTAAAAAATAAATTCAATATCTTCCCTTGAGAATTATGTCTCGGATGCTCCAAGTGAACTCTGCTTCTTATAATTTTATAAAAATGTATCTGGTTAAAATTCTAAAAATCCGACTCATTGGTTATTTGCCTATGATGCATATCAAAGAAATTATGAATAATTTCAGATATCTTCATTTAGCTTTCTTTGGGTAATAAAATATTAAAGAGCTACTCTGAAATCGTGAAGAATTTATTCAGGTCATGGAACAGAGAATACTACTGAGAGCTGTTTTATTTGTCAATTTAATACCTCTAAGGTACTTTCTCTGGAAAGTTTCTGATTTAAGTCCAATCATGGAATTCTATATACGCCGATTTGTATCCACTCAATCAAAAGCACGGAAGATTGGAAGTTACTGAAATAAAAATCTTGGAAATAAAATGTCTTATAAGACAGCTGTTCGGACGGCTCCAAAATGGATTGTGGAGTTGGTTCTGGTGTATTCTCAGAAAAAACTAGGCTATCTGATCATCATTTCGACACCCTGATAAGTGCACCGTGTTTCAGGTGGAAGACTTCGCATTTAAGAAAGCATTAAGTAAACTTTCTTATTCAAACCCAACGCATGACTCTTTGTATACGGCCAAGGTAAAGTAAATAAGTAAAAGCATTGAGACTTAGTTATCTGTTCGAAGTCACTCTTATATAGAGCCCTGAACATAGGGGATCTACTGAGAGAAAACAAGACGAGATGAGTTGACGCGGATGGGATCTACTTTAAGTACCCACGCTACGGAGTTAGTCGTGACCATGTAAACCAACCAACCAAGACAGCTGTAATAGCATATATTCTGCTGGGGAAGCAATATCCTGTATTCTGATTTGCAGCGATGGACTTTTTATCCCAGAATCAATGTCAAAGGAACACACAAAATATCTTGCCTCACATTCAATATTAATATTGAAAACGAATGTATGCATCATTTTCGTAGACCAGAAGTAAAATAAAAGCATCTTACCGTTCCGGAAGATACTCACTTCAAAGTTGATGTGTATGCTTTCGGGGATAGAATTGTGTTTGATTAATTTCCCATTTCTAAAATGCAGAACTACAACGTAGATGGCTCTTAAATCTGAAGCGTATCCATTTTCACAAACCTTAATGGTCTGTCTGTAATAATGCACTGCAATACTACAACGGAGACATTTAAAACTTATCCTACCCTCTCCATTCAATCCAACGCCACCACCTGCGGTTATGGATCAAAACAAGTGTGTTCCGCTTCGCCAGAATTGTAGACTATTTACACTTTCCTTTTTCCAATTATCAATTATGCTCACCCTCGTCACCCCTCGCAATTTTATGCATATTACAGACGTTGTTCTTTGACAGACATGAGCATTATATGGAAAATCGTAAGCTTTCCATGTAATCCTAGACATGTGATAGCTGAACCAATCATAATTCATTGAACGCTCGCACCGTTACAGTCTGCTGTCTGGCTTCCATTTGAAATTTGGACGTTTATATTATGGGTCCGTTTCTCAATGAAATCCATGAAACAAAAGTATTGACACTTTCAATTATGATGACTATGACGACGACGACGAGTGTTGCTGTCGACGTGATTACGTTTCGGATGATGATTCACATTCGTAATGGAAAAATATTTGAAATGTGAAACCCAAGAAACACAAGAAAAATCACTCGACCGTAAATCGGTCTAATAATAATTTTGCCAACACTAAACAACGACCCACCCCCTTAATCATAGGAAGCTTAACGAAAATTTACCTTACCGAGAAGCACAGCATGGTCAGAGTGAACGATTTTATGCATTGCTGAATTATTTCTTTTTCTTTTTTTGGTCAGACATCCTTGGCCAACCCTTGTTTAGAGGGATGCGGAATGCATGTGCTAATATTGAGAAAACATAATATGAGCTTACAGAACTAATCTCATACACTTGACAAGATATATGCCGAAGAAAAATATATTATGAATGAAAATAGGAAAGGGAAAATCTTCGTCAAATACTCGTAACGTGGCAGCTAACTAAAGGGTGACGATTTTGGGTGATAGAAAACTTCTAAAAAGGTGAAAGTTATTCCAGAAGCCTCGACCAAACTTAGACAGCTCGTTGCTTGGTCATTTCAAGTGGAAATCCTGATATTCTTTGATGTCTGTGTTCGGTCATATTCACCATGATGCAATCTGAATGCTACACCCTTCAAAATGGTTGAAATTTATAATATAAAATCGTGTTATTTTCGCCATACCTTGGCAAACCATCCCATCAGTTCCAAAGTGCTCGTTTGCTGATTGTGCAGTTTCTATTCGCGGGATGAAAGGAGAGTGTGTGTGTTTATGCTGGAAGTGTGGCGGAAAACCCATAACTCTCGATTTCTCGTCCTAGACAAACAATTAGTACTTCTGCCAACTCTTCATGTCAGAAATTGAGGAACGAACGCCTTATTTCCAGAAGGGACGATGTGAAACCATCCATCCATCTTTGAAGCTGTGTGATTGTTCGAAATAAATCTTCATGGTTGATTAAATATATTGGTATCATTGTTTAAGCTGCAGAGGATAATCCTTGTAAATTAAGGATACTTTATATATAAACTCCTAAGAACACTTACAGTGAGAGTGGATCACATTGGTCCAAGATTTCATATAGACGTTATACAAATTTCAAATTTTAAAAAGTAGAACTAAACACTTTTTTCTGTTGCAGCCAGTGTTGAATTGCAGCTATATTTGGCGACGAATGAAGCTGCAATTCGAAGATCGCTGCCTTTGTTGCGACAACGAATAGCTCGAGCACTTCTTATCCGGCCGATCAGCTCTAATAAATCAAAAGGTCTTGGGAACCAATTACTACACGACATTGACGAGATATCGCACATCGATATTAAAGATTTAATCAAATATATCAATAGTGTGGCCCATGCCTTATGAGCGATCACGTAAACCAACTAATCATTTCAATCTGAAACTGTAGCCTGGACGATACCACGGTAGGCACTTTAGACTTTTATTTGTTGTTTATGTTAAAGATTCACCAGAAGATCAAACTCAACTGATGTCTTCATGACAGTGTCACTGTGTCCAAGTATAGATGGCATTATCATCAAATTATCGATCTTGTATTAATTCAAAAGGTATTAAGTCAAACCATCGATCTTGCATTAATTCAAATAGTCCGACTAGCGCTCTTATTGAAGCGTTAAATACCTCTAAAGAGACTAAACTTTAATTTTACTTAAAGATTATCTTGCTTTGGTAATGGCGTCAATTTTGACACTAAAATCTTGCACTATCATCGAACTTCATCATCATACTGTGCTAGTTGCATCAAACTTTAATATTTACTGAAGGCAATATTTTGCAATCCAAATTTCAATTTGTTTTCTCCGGATTCCATAGACAAAACTAGTTAAAATTTCAAATTTACGGTATGAAAATCCACTTTATTCAGTCCGAACGTTATCACTCCTCTACAAACTCCCCAAACTTCACAGACATCAACAAAAAATGATTCTTACTCGAATCCGAAGTGGCAAAAAATATTAAAATCGCCACTAACATATACAAATTGCTATATAAAATGAAGGTAGCTTTTTAGTTTTACCTCCAGAAATGTACAACTATCATCGATTTCATGAACTCATTTCTCACAATTTCTTGGAGCATCAAGCTACATTATAGAAATATTTAAATCACCAACAATATATAAAGATTGCTACAAATAATGTAGCTTTTTAGTGTTGCCTCCAGAAATTTGCAACTATCATCGACTTCTTCTTCAACTCATAGTCACAATTTCTTGGAGAATCAAACTACATTCTGGATTCATGCGGGATTCTTGAAACGGGGATATGTAAGTGAACTTTCGGCAATCTTTAAAGAACGCTAAATCTAATGATAGTACTCTTTATGTTTAGCCTTTCAATAATCATGAAACTTCTTTCAACCCATAACTTCCTAGCTTCACACTTAATACAAGACCACCAGTAGGCAATTATTAGAAGCCAACCTTTTAAGAACACTAAAAATAATGGTAGTTGTATTTATTTTGCCATCATAAGCTTCCAAATATCATCAAACTTCGATCAAACTATATTCACTACTTTTTGTTAGCATGGAACTTTATTCAAGAACAAACATATTGCTTTTAAACAGTGGTTGAGCAGTATTCCACTAAACTCGTTTTATCTAACTAAACGGAATCCTTTTTATATTATCCACCACAGGATGAGGTTATAATAAGTTTGTCATTCTGTTAAAAACACCTTCATATATCTCCCTGAGACCTTATAAAGTATATATATTTTTGATCATCAAGTCAGTCTGTCCGTCCTAATTTTCCAAGAATACATCTAGTAGCCGTATATGGGTGGGATAGAAAATTGTGAAATCGGCCCAGAAGGAAATTTTTTCAAGGACAGGAAATACCGCCATTAACCCTACCTAGTTAGTAACATTGTTGAAGATTTCTGCTTTGCATTTACATGATATGTGGTTCAATCTTTATTTATATATATATCTTTATATCTTTATTTATATTTATATGTAGTGATATATAAAGGGTGATTTTTTAAGAGCTTGATAACTTTTTTTAAAAAAAAACGCATAAAATTTGCAAAATCTCATCGGTTCTTTATTTGAAACGTTAGATTGGTCCATGACATTTACTTTTTGAAGATAATTTCATTTAAATGTTGACCGCGGCTGCGTCTTAGGTGGTCCATTCGGAAAGTCCAATTTTGGGCAACTTTTTCGAGCATTTCGGCCGGAATAGCCCGAATTTCTTCGGAAATGTTGTCTTCCAAAGCTGGAATAGTTGCTGGCTTATTTCTGTAGACTTTAGACTTGACGTAGCCCCACAAAAAATAGTCTAAAGGCGTCAAATCGCATGATCTTGGTGGCCAACTTACCGGTCCATTTCTTGAGATGAATTGTTCTCCGAAGTTTTCCCTCAAAATGGCCATAGAATCGCGAGCTGTGTGGCATGTAGCGCCATCTTGTTGAAACCACATGTCAACCAAGTTCAGTTCTTCCATTTTGGGCAAAAAAAAAGTTGGATATCATCTCACGGTAGCGCTCACCATTCACAGTTACGTTACGATTCGCATCATCTTTGAAGAAGTACGGTCCAATGATTCCACCAGCCCATAAACCGCACCAAACTGTGACTTTTTCTGGATGCATTGGTAGCTCTTGCAATGCTTCTGGCTGATATTCACTCCAAAATCGACAATTCTGCCTATTTACGTACCCATTGAGCCAAAAATGAGCTTCGTCGCTGAACACAATTTCTTTCTTTCTGAACTTTCTTAACAGAGCACGCATTTTGATAATAAAATTCAATGATTTGCAAGCGTTGCTCGTTAGTAAGTCTATTCATGATGAAATGTCAAAGCATACTGAGCATCTTTCTCTTTGACACCATGTCTGAAATCCCACGTGATCTGTCAAATACCAATGCATGAAAATCCTAACCTCAAAAAAATCACTCTTTACTTTTAGGGAGTGAAATGAGGTAAAAAGGGATAAAATGGTACCAGTGAAACGACAATAATCGCATGTAAACGTAAAATAAAGGGATCTTTCGAAATTTGTACATTTAAGGGGAAAAGTGGAGAAAGGGATACAATTGTTTCTAACCAAATGGTTGCAGTTAGTGAGGGAGACGATGCGAAATGGGATAAAAATGGTAATAATCAAACGGCTGCAGTTAGAATCATGAAATTCAATTTATCTGTAACTTCTTAGACGCGCAAAGTTAAAGTGTTTCTCTAAATATGAAATTTTAAGGAAAAATTGGCTTAAAGGGATAAAACTGATACAAACATCTGTAGCAAGAATCGTAAAAACTCTAAATTTCAAACTTCGTATTTTTTGAATAAAAATGGAACCAACCAATTGTCTCTAGCTGGAACGAAATTTGAAGTTGGAATTGAAAATGGGCAAAATATGCCCAAAACGAAAAACTTTCTTCCCTGATTTCGAACGAAAATACCTCCAAAAATACCAAAAAATCTAATATTTAGGGAATTTAAACATATTTTTGAAGATGTCCGCCTTTTTGAGTACACTAAAACTATAGGACTATCACGCTATTAAAATATTGAAGACTCGACCTGTAAATGTATGTATCGAACATACTTGAAGTTCTGGATAACGTTTTTATTTCTTTAGACCTTGTGTCAAAACCTCTTCCAACCTCAATGTTGATTGTATACACTGGAAGAATAACGTGCGTAACCGGAACGAAATTGTACGTTGCTGCAACGAATTTGGTCATTGAAAGTTAACCAACTGCAACGAACATAGTTTCGTTGATGCAACGAATCTTGATTTAATGGAAATTATAGTTCCGCAACGAATATTTTCGATGATGCAACAATGTTCTTTCGTTGCTGCAGCAATGCTGATTCGTTGTTCCATCAATGTTGTTTCGTTGCTGCAACAATGCTATTTCAATGCTGCTGCTATTGCTATTTCGATGCTTCAACAACTCTAATTCATTGGTGCAACAGCTCTAATTCGTTGCTGCAACAACTCTGTTTCGTTGCTACAACAACGCGGTTTCCTTGCTGAAACAATGTGGTTTCGAAAATATTCGTGACATTAAATTAAACATTTTCTCAACGAAACCCGACGTTAGTTGATTTTCAAAAACAAAATTCGAACGTTTTTCTTTCAGTATAGATAATTCAGTTCCATGATGACCACCGGTAGTGGACTTCGAAGTGATTATTCGTAACAGCAGCTCAACTACTTAAGGCAGAACTCCAAAAACGTGAATGAGAATTTCTATTGAATACATCCCAAAAACACACACACTAGAAAAACACATAATTTGTTTGTTTCCGATTGTTGCACCAGCGAATAAATTGTTGATGCAACGATATCAGTTTCGTTGCTGCAACGAATGAGTTGTTGAGGCAGTGCTCAATTCCAAACTCCATTAATTTTAATAAATTATGACAAAATTTGTATAAAAACAACGATTATGATCAGAAATTTATTGATTTTTTTTATTAATTAATGATTTCCCATGTAAAAAATGAAAGAGAGTATTTTCGTTGCATCAACGAATATTGAATTGTTGCATGACCGAAACTACGAAAAATCGGCTTCACATCGTTGCAGCAACGTGTCGGATTGTTGTGGGAACGTAATATTTCGTTGCTGCAACGAAATGGCAATGACGAATCTGATTCGTTGATGCAACGTACGATTTTTCTTTCAGTCTACGATGGATTAAATGAGTTATTTATACCTTTTAGCTCAATCTGTCCAACCTACAAAAAACGACATGAATTTTTCCCATCAAACATTCTTCGAATTTTGTAGATCGCAAAATATTTTCCTCAAAGCCGATCTGAGCTATAGCTTTTTGTACTCAACATGACACTCAGGCGACATATACTGGTTATTTGTTGCTTATGTTCTAGGTCCTTACACTTGCTGGATTAAAATACCATATAAACTAATTATTTATTTATTGTCTCAAATAGACTCTGTTTATAGGATACCAAAAATCTCGCCTCTAGAATGATTCCATTTAATAAATTTCCTTTAATTATCTCCCACTTTCCATCATCCCATTTAACCACCCTTTTCGTGCCGTTTCTCCTTTTTAATAAATTATTAAAGTAAAGCTAAATATTGCGTGCATAACCTTTGGGTACGGTAAATGTTATGGAACAAAACGTCACTACAATAAAGATGATAAAGTATCGTATAACGAGACAGAAAAGGATGCACGAAATACCAACTGGGGGCAAATTGAATATTAAAAGCGGGGCACGGAGAGAGAGCTCAGAGACATGCGATGCGATACATTTTGCAGTGTTGGAGAGCAACAGCAACATCATCAGCAGCAGCTTAAATTCCAGACATATTTATAATCCTTGATCTCATCAAACAACATGTCTGCATGAACCGTATATGCGTCATTGTCATCGCAGTCGTTTTCATTCAATATGTTATGGGAGGAACGAGAACATCAAGGACAACAGCAGCAGCAGTAGCAGCATTGTAAGAAGCATGCACGATGCATGTGTTATAGCAGCCACGTTTTCCCGCAAAAACAATGGTTAGGATAGGGGAGAGGAAAGGCGAGGAGAAAATGAAAATCCTTAGTGTTTTTTTTATTATTTAAACTTAACATAACTCAGGACCGAGGTGGTTTGAGGCAAATGACAACTTCGATGGAAAACGGGAAAATTGACACGTGTCAGTGTCATTGTCAATACTTGTCAAACTGGGAAAAACAACAACGTTTCGCCGTCCGTTCCTTTAAACAACTCCAGTCCCATTTTTCAGTTGAGACTGACTGACATGATATCATTTTCCCAACAATAAGTAGCAGCTCCTTTTAATGCCACTCCAGTTTTATCTGTCTGTGCAACTCATCCCCATCATCCTGATGCTGATGCCTGAACTCTTCATCGCCGGAGTCATTGCCAATTGCAGATGATGGAATGTCCTGTATTGAATGAATTATATCTTCGTTGCTCTTGAATTTGTCTGCAGTTTCGGTTGAAGTACCTTGAGTATATTTCATTCATTATTGTTTCCAGCTGATTGTTTGGAAAAAAAGAAGAATGTTGTTGGCGTTGTTAAAATAATAATCTCAATTTTGAACTTTTGATTTCATTGTTGTGACACTCTGTGAGATGTTGTTTGTGTGTGGACAATATCCTTACATCCTTTGTGTTTTTGGAGACAGTGAGCCAAAGGGGTGTCATGCTGTGTAGTCATTCGTGACTTTCATATAAAATAAAATGTTTTTAAAAGTTTACATCTCCATTTAAAGTTAATTTGAAGAGGGTTTTTCATGTATGTAAATTTTCTGTTACTGATGTTTATTGATGTATAGAATCTACATTCAATCGAACACATTTTAAAATAAAGTATTTTTCCATTCAAAGGTAATAAATATGTGTAAGCAAGAGTAGCCAGCATAAAGTAGAGAACGATTTACTATTATACAGACTGAGCTGTGAGATTAAAAAAATATGCAGTAGGTGATGCATTATTGGGAAATTGGAATATTCAGCCGTCAAGGATTATTATTTCCAAAAGGAGCTAAATAATCTCTTCAAGTAATCGCTCTTTAATGTCGAATCCAATAATTTAATTAAATTTTTCATATACAATTGTAATTAAATGTTTTCATGGTATCAATAGCACTCTAAGATATAAGGAAGTTCTCATCCTTGTGCTTTTATTATAAACTCAATAAATAAATAAATAAGTTGGTCGAATCTTATTACCCTCCTCCACCACATATTAGGAAAATTTAAATATTTTTTACCAATGTACTGAGTAACAAACGGTCAAAAGTACAAAACATTTTTTTTCCTTTAAATCAATTTTGATGTCAAATCAAATATAGCTATTGAAATAATACCATTTCATATTTAAAAAAAAATCTAGTATTGTGAATTGGAATGATCAAAACTTATATTTCTGAAAAAGTTAGTATTAATAAAAACTTTAATAACTCCAATAATAACAGACAATTACTAACGGATTTGCAAATTTCAAATACTTTATTATTATTATTGTTCTACTCGGCAATACCTCTTCCCAGAGATTTTTGACTGTTGCACAGTGTTATTGATGGCATTTTCATTCGTTGTAAGTGAAGAAAATTTTCCCTTTGGGCCGGTTTCGCCCATTTTCAAGTCCGTCCCTTCTTCAAAATTTCCCCTCATTAAAGTACGAAAAATCCCTTTATTTTACGTGTGATGTACACATTGAATTTCATCCTATTAGCTATAGTCGTTTCACTTGTACAATTTGTATCCCTTTTTGCCCCTTTTCACCCATAAAAGTATGGATCTCTTTATGGTCCGCGTTCTTGCTATAAAAGGATTGAACTAAGTAAATCCTTTTTAGTTTAGTGGTAGATTTTCCTGACCTTGTTAGTGTAAATTTTTCCCACAGAGCGGATGTCACCATTTTCAATTCCAACCTATCTACAACTATTAAATTTATTTTTGGAAAATTTTGACGTACATGGCCAGATAGTCTTAGAATTGTTCAAGAATATATGTATGTATACACTTTATAAGGCCTCAGGTCGATATTTCAATAGGTTACAAATGGTGGAGGGTATACAAGTTGTTAGATGGTGAATGCTTACAAGTGAATCTGTCTTGTTCAGTCTTTATCGTTTGTGATCATTGTATTGGGATGCTACCTTCCGGAACATACCTATATTAGAATAGGCAGAGATGAAGCCAATCGATCGGGTGTGTGGTGATTTTCTATAGTTTAATTCCCTAAAATGGAATGCCTAGAAGTTGATCGCGGGCTATATAGTTATACTTTCGAAAAATTGTCTCCTGTAGATGAGAAATAAGCTTAGAAGTTGATCGCTGGCTACATCGCTTTACAATAGAAGTAGTGTCTCCTGTAGATGAGAAATAAGCCACTTTAGAGAAACATCCACAGAGTCAATACTTAATGACTTCTGGAAGAGTAAAAGTAAAAGGCGATTGTAAGTGGTATGAAATAAATTCAGAATACAGAAATTCAAAAATATCGATATATTATTTATACACTCCACGAGAGTATTATGTCTTTGTGCATTTGTTTGTAACACCCAAAAGGAAGGGAGATAGACCCATTGTTAATTATACCGATCGACTTAGAATCACTTTTTGAATCGATTTAGCAATGTCCGTCTGTCTGTCCGTCTGTCTGTCCATCTATTCTTGTAATCACGATACAGGTCGCAATTGTACACAGAGCCAAATGAAACTTTGCACAACGAAGTTTTTGGAGATAAGGACGAACGCTATTTAATTTGAAGAAAATCGGTTCAGATTTAGATATAGCCCCCATACGAATTTCACTCCCGATTTGACTCTTTTCATTCTAGATACTACATATTACAACAGATTTTCTTCAAAATTGGCAAAACATCTTATGTTTCAACTAGAAACACCTGTGGTAAAAATTTATTAAATCGGTTCAGATTTATATATAGCTCCCATACAAATTTCGCTCCAGATTTGATTTTTTTTCGCTCTAGAAACCACAAATTGTATCAGATTTGGCAAAACATCTTATGTTTCAACTAGAAACACCTGTGGTAAAAATTTATTAAATCGGTTCAGATTTATATATAGCTCCCATACAAATTTCGCTCCAGATTTGATTTTTTCCGCTCTAGAAACCACCAATTGTATGAGATTGTCTTCAGATTTGGCAAAACATCTTATGTTTCAACAAGAAACACCTGTGGTAAAAATGTGGTAGATCGGTTCAGATTTATATATAGCTCCCATACAAATTTCGCTTCAGATTTGATTTTTTCGGGTCTAGAAACCACAAATAGTATCAGATTTGGCAAAACATCTTATGTTTCAACTAGAAACTCCTGTGGTAAAAATGTGTTAGATCGGTTCAGATTTATATGTAGCTCCCATACAAATTTCGCTCCAGATTTGATTTTTTTCCGCTCTAGAAATCACAAATTGTATCAGATTGTCTTCAGATTTGGCAAAACATCTTATGCTTCAACTAGAAACACCTGTGATAAAATTGTGTTAGATCGGTTCAGATTTATATAAGTATATAGCTCCCATACAAATTTCGCTCCCGATTTTACTTTTTTTCTGCTCTAGAAACAACATATTTTAAAAGATCCTCCTCAAATTAGGAGAAATATCTTATATTTGTCCTATAAACAGCCATGGTGCAAATGGGTCAGATCGGTTCAGATTTATATACAGCTCCCACACAAATTTCACTCCCGATTTCATTTTTTCCACTCTATAAACCACATATTGTATCAGATTGTATTCAGATTTGGCAAGACATCTTATATTTAAACTAGGAACATCTATGGTGAAAATAGGTCAGATCGGTTCAGATTTACATATAGCTCCCATACAAATTTCGCTCCCGTATAGACTTTTTCCGCCCCCAGAAACCACGAATTTTCAACGAATTTCTTCGAAGTGAGCATAACACGTTATATTTGAACTGGAAGAACTTATTGTGAAAGTTAGTCACTTTATTCCATGTTTCTATATAGCCCCGATACAAATATTCTTATCGATTTGGCAAATCGGACCAGGTCATATTAGCATATGATTAGGAAACATACAAAAATTCTTCCCGTTTTCACTTTTTACCGAGTTGGATTGTATTTGGATAGAAAGTGGAGTGTATCATATAGTCGGCCCCGCCCGACTTTAGCCTTTCTTTCTTGTTTTTATCGTAATATTTACTTTTTTATGTGCCGACTGGAAATATAATCAACAATCTCACAATTATTTTGACTAAAAGTTTTTTTGTTGGTTTGCGTATTCAATGGACCACATTGAAAATTGTGATATATCCACCTTGAAAGGTTGATTATTGATTGAGTAGATCACATACAATTGGGACCTGCATTAGTGGGGAATATTCTATGCGTGGGACAATTTTGAATGGTCCCTACACGATTCTTACAAAAAGCTTCTTTAAGCGGGAATTTGAACCTCTTTAAGTGGGATTGATTTTTTTTGGAATTTATCTCTATAATTGAGATATTTTACTCGTTTACCTCTAAGAGTAGGATTACCCTCTCATTATGGACCTCTATAAGTGTTTTTTCGATTGCTTTACCTTTTTTAGTATGATTTCTTGTCATTGTGGCCGTTAATTTGAAGTACAAGGTAAACTGAAAAGATTACAAAAGAGTTTCTAGAAGTTGAAGTTCGTTTTGTGATATTGATAAAAGTTTGTCAAGGTGTTAGTGAGAAATCCCTGAAAGTCCCTTGAGCTCCCACTTATCCAGGTTCGACTGTATATCAAATCCCGATATCTCGCCAATGTGGTAAAGTAAATGTTTCCCGAGAGTCTTGTGCATGGCCAATCATTGTGGATGCGTAACTTTTATTGTTACTTAAAAGTGATCTCTGATATCATTGTTATATTCACTCCATATTTCACAAGTATGCAATTTTTTTCACTTGAAATTAGATGAAGATACCATTTTCGACAGTCTCTGCAGCTGTTGACACTAACTTCCTAGTGAGGGTAATCAAAGTAAAGGGTGATTTTTTAAGAGCTTGATAACTTTTTTTAAAAAAAAAATCGCATAAAATTTGCAAAATCTCATCGGTTCTTTATTTGAAACGTTAGATTGGTCCATGACATTTACTTTTTGAAGATAATTTCATTTAAATGTTGACCGCGGCTGCATCTTAGGTGGTCCATTCGGAAAGTCCAATTTTGGGCAACTTTTTCGAGCATTTCGGCCGGAATAGCCCGAATTTCTTCGGAAATGTTGTCTTCCAAAGCTGGAATAGTTGCTGGCTTATTTCTGTAGACTTTAGACTTGGCGTAGCCCCACAAAAAATAGTCTAAAGGCGTCAAATCGCATGATCTTGGTGGCCAACTTACCGGTCCATTTCTTGAGATGAATTGTTCTCCGAAGTTTTCCCTCAAAATGGCCATAGAATCGCGAGCTGTGTGGCATGTAGCGCCATCTTGTTGAAACCACATGTCAACCAAGTTCAGTTCTTCCATTTTGGGCAAAAAAAAGTTGGATATCATCTCACGGTAGCGCTCACCATTCACAGTTACGTTACGATTCGCATCATCTTTGAAGAAGTACGGTCCAATGATGCCACCAGCCCATAAACCGCACCAAACTGTGACTTTTTCTGGATGCATTGGTAGCTCTTGCAATGCTTCTGGCTGATATTCACTCCAAAATCGACAATTCTGCCTATTTACGTACCCATTGAGCCAAAAATGAGCTTCGTCGCTGAACACAATTTCTTTCTTTCTGAACTTTCTTAACAGAGCACGCATTTTGATAATAAAATTCAATGATTTGCAAGCGTTGCTCGTTAGTAAGTCTATTCATGATGAAATGTCAAAGCATACTGAGCATCTTTCTCTTTGACACCATGTCTGAAATCCCACGTGATCTGTCAAATACTAATGCATGAAAATCCTAACCTCAAAAAAATCACTCTTTATATACAATCCTCGATAACTAATCTGCCTGTTAGTTTTCATAAAAGTCCAGATATTCATTGGGCCATTCTGAGCAGACCTGGTGCTAGACCTCCAAAAAATGTCATGTAGGCACGATAACCAGACATAGTGGATGCGTTACGAAGGCCTCTGCCAGGCATATTTTGAGTAGCAGCTGGGCAGCCCAAAAATAAGTAAGTCAAAAATTAAACACTGATGGATTTAATTGGAAATACTATTCAATGACTCAGTTATTATATGATCTAAAATTCACCGAAAATTGCTGGATTTTTAAAATAACTTTCAAATCGCAAAATGAAGCGCTCTTCACTTCACTTGGAATGCTCCCTTTTGCTGGGTTACCTTGTTTGCTATTGATTGGCTTCTTTGCATGTTTTGTAAAAGTTATACATCTAGTTTGTTTCGAATATTATTTGTTGTATGTATTCATCCGGTTTTTTATCTATTCACTTCAGACATTTATCTTTTCCGTTCACTTCATTTGGTAATTTCCTTAGAAATAAATCTCGTTCTCGTTCGTCTTTTTGATGAATATTTAAATAATTTTGCGCCAGGCACAAGATAACTCACCCTTTTGCTGGTTTTGTTTTTTTTTCTTTCACAACAACAACAGCATGCATATTTGATATCGAGAAACATATCTTTCGTTATTTTTAATTTCCTGTTCTTTATGAAGTTGGCAAAAGTAAGAAGAAATAAGTTGATTGGTTTGAGGAGGTCCTTTGTGATGGCAACACATGGTAAATGTCTTCAAGTGGAAATTTGAAAATACTTTGAAAAGGATACTATCGCTAGACTATTGTCATTTTGCTTGAATTTGAAGTTTTTAATCTATGAAGTTGTGATACCTTTCGGAAGTCATATCCTGTCTGTGAGTATTAAAGAAATCCTAGCAAAATTTGCATTTAAAATCCCATTTCCCCATTTATTTCTCGTGTATCATAACTCATGTCCCAGAATCCTGCAACATTTTATTATAATTCAACCATTCAATTTTGTATTTCATTTTTGCCGGAATCGTTTTCCCCCATCCCGAGAGTTGACACCTACTCCATCATTTATAATTCCCTTTATATGTCACAGCATAAACCGGGGACGTAGATTTAATCAAAAAACGCACTGCTGCACACCATCCGCATTCGCATCCGCACCCGCAGAGCCACAGCCACAGACATCACTTTGAAAAACATCATTCGCATGCAGCATGCATCATGCTGCAGCCACCAGACCAAATAAGCAACATGGGGGGTATCATTGCACAGCGATATGGACGGTCGTTCGTTCATTCGTTCGAGGAGACGACGACGATGATGATGATGGCGACATGTGAAATCGAATGTCATGTGTCAGTGATAGGAGCCCAACCTATTTAGTGCCGTAGGAGTAGTCTAGGCTGGGTTGGGAAGAAACGCAGACAGGAGAAGAGGATAAAGGCATCTGCAAAGGTACATTACCGGATTAAACCAATATTTTATAAACGACCAAGGAGCTGAAAAACTTAATTTTGACAATAAGAGAATAAATAACGATATTAAGGCCGTTTTTTGAGTCGAAATTAATTGATGTTTTTATTAACCCTGTGATAAATAATAAAGTATTCATGTTCATAAAATCCAAGGTACTCCTTATATACATTTTGATTGTAAATAAGTTTCCCATCCGAGTTATTGTATTTTTATTAATTTTGGGAAAAATATAAGTTTTGGTCATTCCAGTTGACATCTCTCATTATTTTACGAATTGAAGCCCAATAAAAATACTTAAAATTCGCCAAAAAGATAAAAATATTAGACATTAAATTATTTAAAAAAACATCCGAATTCCCAAAATGGAGAAAATGTGTTCCAAATTAGGGGATTTTATTTATTGAAATGGTCGCCATGCTTTTTTACCGTTTTTATACCCTCCACGTCCAGGATGGTGGTATACTAACTTTGACATTCCGTTTGTAACACCTTGAAATATCGACCTGAGACCCTATAAAGTATATATACTCTTGATAGTCATAAAATTCTAAGACGATCTAGCCATGTCCGTCCGTCCGTCTGTTGAAAGCACGATATCATCTGAACGAAAGGAGCTAGGACATCCAAATTTACCATGTGTCGGTTGAGATTAAAGCTGAGCGAAATCCGCCCAAAGGGAAAAATTTGTCCCTCCCTAATATTTTAGAGTATTTCAGCATATTTTTCCAATATGTCTGCTTGTACTTTCTTGATATCGATTATGCGCATTCCCTCTATAACATAAACGAGCAGAGAGATTCTTATTCGTAGGGGTGAAATGGGGCAAAAAGGGATAACAATTATACATATCAAACCTGTTGTCGTAGAAACACGAAAATCGGAAAGTATTTTTTCAAATTCGTACTTTTAAGGGGTAAAATGGGAATAGAGGGATAAAAATAGTACCAACCAAACGGCTGCACCTAGAATAATGAAATTCGGTGTGTACATTCCTCTGATTGCGTAGACATGTAAAATAAACGGACTTTTTGAAATTTGTACTTTTTGGGGTTAAAGTGGAAAAAGGGGATAAAAATTGTACCAACCAAATGACAGTAGCTACACTGAAAGAAAAATGTACGTAACCGGAACCAATTGTACGTTGTTGCAACGAATTTGTACATTAAAAGTCAACCAACGTCGGCGTTCGTTGCTGCAACGAACAAAGTTTCGTTGATGCAACGATTCTTGATTTAATGGAAATTGTAGTTCTACAACGAATATGTTCGTTGCTGCAACAACTCTTTCGTTGCTACAACAATGTTTTTTCGTTGCTGCAACAATGCTGATTCATTGCTGCAACTATACAATTTCGTTGATTCAACAACTCTAATTCATTGGTGCAACAACTCTGATTCGTTGTTACAACAATTCTGTTTCGATGCTATAACAACGCGGTTTCCTTGTTGAAAAAATGTGGTTTCGAAAATATTCGTGGCAATAAATTAAACATTTTCGTTGCGGCAACGAAACTTTATCGTTGCAGCAATGAACGCCGACGTTAGTTAGTTTTCAAAAACAAACTTCGTCCCGGCCTCGACCTCTTTCAGTATAGATAATTTAGTTCCATGATGACCACCGGCAGTGGACTTCGAAGTGATTATTCTCAACAGCAGCTCAACTACTTAAGGCAGAACTCCAACAACGTGAATGAGAATTACTATCGAATACATCCCTAGAAAAAAACATAATTTGTGTGTCTCCGATTGTTGGACCAACGAATAAATTATTGCTGCAACGAATGAGTTGTTGAGGCAAAGGGTTCCATCCAAACTCAATTATTTTTTATAATTTTTGACAAAATAATATGGATTTATATAAAAACAATGATTATAATCAGTAATTTATAGATTTTTTGTATTAATTAATGTTTTCCCATATACAAAATGAAAGAGAATATTTTCGTTGCATCAACGAATATTGAATTGTTGCAGGAACGAAACTACGAAAAGTACGAAAAATCGGTTTCATACCATAGACGTTCACATCGTTGCAGCAACGTGTCGCATTGTTGTGGGAACGAAATATTTCGTTGATGCAACGAAATGGCAATAACGAATCTGATTAATGCATCGAACGATTTTTCTTTCAATGTAGAGTCATGAAGTTCGAAGAATACATTACTGTGACTGTGTAAATACGAACAGTAAAAAGGTTTTTCCAAATTCGTCCTTTCAAGGGATACAATGGGAACAGAGGGATACAAATGGTACCAACTAAACGGCTACTGCTAAAATGATGAAATTCGGTGTGTACATACCGCTAATTGCGTAGACACATGAAATAAAGAGATTTTAGGTACCAACCAAATGGTTACAGCTAGAATCATGGAATTCGGTGTATACATTCGTCTGATTACATTATAACTATTTTGCTCTGTGAACGTGAGAGATAATGGATTGAAATACAACGAATTGTAGTGTTTAAGCTTTTTTGAAGATTGCTGTCTTATATTTACTTTTTGAAATGACTTGAGGTATATTTCGATATACATATTATAAACGTATTGTTAGCGTTGCCTTTAATGCGTGGTTTGAACTAGTAAAAAATATATTTATTTATAAAATTATTTTCGTAATATTTTTATTTGTGTTGGTTTGTCATATTCTTATAATGTTACTGCACTTCTACGAAAATCTACAGCCTCTGTGGAATGCAATCCATGGTGGAGGGTATATAAAGTTCGGCCCTTTACGCCGTTTTTACTTGTTTTTATATTTATTATATATATTGGAAAATCAATTGCTAGAAAGGAAAGTTTGGAAACAATTTCGAAAGACTTCAGTGCTCTGAATCAGATAATGGGATCAGAACTGCCGCTTTTTGAGATATAATAACCAATATTTAAAAATCTCGGTTTTTGGTTGGATTTGTGGTTATATTACTTGCTTGAAAGGCAATTATTTGCCTTCACAAGTATTTATAAATAAATAAAAGATCTTATTCCATACGCTAGAATATCATCGTTTCAAAATACTACCCTTGCTGAATTTAGAATTTCTCTACAGAAATTAAAAAATTGAAACATTTTAGTAGAGTAATATCTCAAGATATGACACATAATGAAAACATTATCATTTTGACAATGGTGCGATTTTTTAAACGCAAATGCTTCTCGATCGTTTGTGAGAATCATCTCCTTATAGAGGCCGGGTTTGATGTTGTAAAGTCGCTGCGAAGCCACTTGAAAAGACTTTTGACATGGTCGAAATCATGATCGTGGTAGTCTGCAGCCAAGTAATAAATGTCACCATGCCATTTGTAAATAAATTTGCATTCTATTAAATATAGATGCAAAACGGTCTTGAGCCGGGACAATATCCCAGTTCAATCAAATATTGATTTCAGACCAAAAAAAATACAAACGAAACAAGTAAGGAAAGGCTAACGTCGGGCGGACTATATAATACCCTACACCACTCCCTGCGTATGTACCACGCTTTGATAACTAAACCCAGGTATTTCATGGGAGCAATTTTATGTAGTTCATACAAATTATATAAATTATATGAATATAATTTATATGCTATAAATTCATCTTTAGTCAAATTTAACGAATATGGTAAATAATATGGTAATTGATCCAATTGTCCGACAGACAAATACAAATTATACAGTAGTATACCAAAGTCATACCAAAGTATGGACATATGGGCATCACCCAAACAATTCTCATTGCAATTCAATTCGGTAAAAAAATGAAATCGGGAAGGATTTTTGCATCCTGTAAATGTATGTGTTTGACAAAAAATGTTAAATTGGAAAGGACATTTGTATGGGGTTATATTGAAACCAGGAACGATGTGACGCGCTTTCACCATGTCTGTTTATTGGTGAAATATAATATGTAAAATTGGCCAAAATCGGTTAAACATTCGGGATCAACATTTGTATGAGGGCTATATCTAAATCTGAACCGATCTTACCCACTTTCACCATTGGTTTTTTAGTTGGATTATAAGATGTTGTGCCAATTTTAAAGAAAAACGGGTACAATATGTGGATTTTAGAGCGGAAAAAGTCAAATCGGGAGCGACATTTGTATGGGGGCTATATCTAAATCTGAACCGATCTTACCCAATTTTTGCATACGTGTTTCTAGTTCGATTATAAAATGTTCTGCAAAATTTAAAGAAAATCGGGTACAATATGTGGTTTCTAGAGCGGAAAATGTCAAATCGGGAGAGACATTTGTGTGGGGGCTATATCTAAATCTGAACCGATCTTACCCAATTTTTGCATACGTGTTTCTAGTTGCATTATAAGCTGTTCTGCCAATTTTAAAGAAAATCGGGTACAATATGTCGTTTCTAGAGCAGAAAATGTCAAATCGGGAGCGACATTTGTATGGGGGCTATATCTAAATCTGAACCGATCTTACCCAATTTTTGCATACGTGTTTCTAGTTGCATTATAAGATGTTCTTCCAATTTTAATGAAAATCGGGTACAATATGTGGTTTCTAAAGCGGAAAAAGTGAAATAGGGAGCGACATTTGTATGGGGGCTATATCTAAATCTGAACCGATCTTACCCAATTTTTGCATACGTGTTTCTAGTTGCATTATAAGATGTTCTGCCAATTTTAATGAAAATCGGGTACAATATGTGGTTTCTAAAGCGGAAAAAGTGAAATAGGGAGCGACATTTGTATGGGGGCTATATCTAAATCTGAACCGATCATACCCACTCTCAGCATAGGTGTTTCTAGTTCGATTATAAAATGTTGTGCCAATTTTAAAGAAAATCGGGTACAATAAGTGGTTTCTAAAGTGAAATCGGGAGAGACATTTGTATGGGGGCTATATCTAAATCTGAACCGATCTTACCCAATTTTTGCATACGTGTTTCTAGTTCGATTATAAGATGTTCTGCCAAATTTAAAGAAAATCGGGTACAATATGTCGTTTCGTTGCATACGTGTTTCTAGTTGCATTATAAGATGTTCTGCCAATTTTAATGAAAATCGGGTACAATATGTGGTTTCTAAAGCGGAAAAAGTGAAATAGGGAGCGACATTTGTATGGGGGCTATATCTAAATCTGAACCGATCTTACCCAATTTTTGCATACGTGTTTCTAGTTCGATTATAAAATGTTCTGCAAAACTTAAAGAAAATCGGGTACAATATGTGGTTTCTAGAGCGGAAAATGTCAAATCGGGAGAGACATTTGTGTGGGGGCTATATCTAAATCTGAACCGATCTTACCCAATTTTTGCATACGTGTTTCTAGTTGCATAATAAGATGTTCTGCCAATTTTAATGAAAATCGGGTACAATATGTGGTTTCTAGAGCAGAAAATGTCAAATCGGGAGCGACATTTGTATGGGGGCTATATCTAAATCTGAACCGATCTTACCCGATTTCGGCATATGTGTTTCTAGTTGGATTATAAGATGTTGTACCAAATTTAAAGAAAATCGGGTACAATATGTGGTTTCTAGAGCGGAAAATGTCAAATCGGGACCGACATTTGTATGGGGGCTATATTTAAATCTGAACCGATTTCCTCCAAATTCAATACCAATGGTCCTTGGCCACAAAAAATAACTTCTGGCAAGTTTCATGACAATCGGACTACAATTGCGACCTGTAGAGTGCGAACAAGCTTAGATGGACAGCAGACGGACGGACGGACGGACGGACGGACAGACAGACATCGTTAAATCGACTCAGCTTGCGATTCTAAGCCGATCCGTATACTTAAAGGTGGGTCTAGCTCAATTATTTCTTAGTGTTACAAACATTTGGCGCGAAACTAACTTATAATACTCTAGACCACGAAGTGGTCTAGGGTATAAAAACTAAAACAAATTGTAAAAACTTGAAATAAACCTAGCACAACTGTACCATAGCAAATTATTTTTTTTTAGAATTAATTAAAATTATCTTCAAAACACGATGTAGCACATTCAAATCGGTGAAGAGTTTCAGGAGTTACTGGCGATTGAATGAACACACTTTTTTAAAAAATCTTATTTTTTCTCCGTTAAATCGGTCATAACTCATGAAAAAAATGTGTCTATTTTTTTACTCCAAAAATACCTATACAAAATATTTAATGAGAAAAATGCGTATACAAACATTCAAAACAATCGCAGCTATCGAGGTTAAAAATCGTACCGCTTGACATGTGTTGATTCATTTTTAAAACAATGCTATCTAGCGAATGGAATGAGATCTTTTATTTATTTTAAAATTTCATCAAAATCGAATAAGGTCAATATCCGCAAGGGGTGGAAAGCTTGTGGAATTACCCGACAAACACATAATATCAAATTGAGGGGCTAAATTTTCATTGAAATTTTATGTGAATCTTCAGGAGAAATTTCTCCTTATTAATGGCTCACGACCTTGTCTTCAGACATTAATATTAACTACTTTTACCCTTTATAAAGAGCTTTCCCTTGGATACAAACTAAGCTCAAGTTCGATAGACAAATGGGAAGGCTTTATCCAAAGCCTGTCCATGGATTTAAACATAGCTGTAAATATCCTTAAACTTAGTTTAACAACGAAACATCCATTTGTGGTTTAACTACAGTTCTAGTTCTTCCCCCATCATTATCCAAAACGCTTCCTGTATTTCATCTAAAGTTTAATTTCCCCAAGCTTAATATATATATATATGTGCACAGATGAGAGTTCCTTTCGATCAAAAGTGAAATGCCGAGCTCTTCCGTTTATTTCCATTTGAATTCTGTGTCACAACATTTTAATTCAAATGGTGCAGCAACCCTCCCGCCCATTATGAGTGGCACAGGAGGGGATTGTGAAAGCGGAAAAAAATGCAGGCTGCATATAGGGGCATCCTGCCTGAATGTTTATAACACACAAAATATTGTATATACAAACACTTATTTACACCCCAATCATCGCGGTCATCAGCATCATTATGTATGGCTGGCTGGATAGCTGCATGGCTGGCTGGCTGGAGTCCTGTCATCATCATTTATTGCGAAACGGCAGCACCAAACAGTGCGTGGTGTGAGTGGACATTTTCCAGACATTCACACACACTCTCTCCGGCACATGCTACATGTGTGTTGCACACATAGAGGAAAAGCGAAGTGGTAGCAAAAACCTCTGTCAAAGGTGACCAGCGGGTGAGGGTGTCAAAGCGGCAGCTTATGATTTCATTTTGTTTTTGATACTCCCAGATGGGGTCCCCCATGTGCCGATGGCTTTTTGCGGATCGTGGTGATGGCCATGCCAGAGATGTTGTGGGTGATGTGGGGCGGAGTTTTCAGCTTTTGACATTACCTCTTATTATACGACAGATGCATTCCACATGCAGCCCATGCATGGTGGTTTTTTAATACTAAATGTCATCAGTTGGAAACCCCCTATGCACTCAGTGTTTGAGTATGTTTGTGCATGTGCATGTGTATGTGTGTGTGCGTTGGTGAGACTTTGTTTGGTCCTTTGACGTGTCTGTTGGTGAAATTGCATTGGCAAAGTTGGTCATAATAATAGTGTTATTTTCGTTTTGTTGCGTCAACGCCAACGCCAATGTTGTTGTTATTGCTGTTGGTGGTAGCATTTTAATGTTGATGACGTTGCCTGTAAGTGTCACACATCACACACACAGTTATACACAAACATAAGCTATCACACAAACTGTCACACACTTCCGGTTGGATGCCTTCGGGTGAACATATAAGTATGTAGGTGCAACACACACACATACAGTACAT
Source organism: Polietes domitor (assembly GCA_947397865.1). Lineage (NCBI taxonomy): Eukaryota > Metazoa > Arthropoda > Insecta > Diptera > Muscidae > Polietes > Polietes domitor. Next base: position 160,930,919 of record OX377619.1, on the reverse strand, counting down.
ATATAAATAATAATGTTGCAACAAAATTGTGTATCCATGGATGTCCCTACCAATATGTGTTTGTATATTTTGCTGTCACTTTGTATATGTGTATTTGTGTAAATGTGTATGAATGTGTATATTTTGTTGATTTCACATATTGACACAGAAGTTAAATGTTGCATTATGAAAACTGTTATACACGGACATCATACTACCACCCACACATACCCACGCGTCCATACATATATATCCACCCTGGCATGTCAGTCGTCGTTTTAACAGATCAGACCTGTGCTTATCTGTGCGAGTTTGGTTTTCTAATTTTTCACCTGTATGACCCTTTTAATGATTTTTGCTGTCAGAGTGCAGAAATAACGACAGGTCTGCTGAAGTGGAAATGATGTTGGCTGAACAGTGAAAGTGGGATTAGGATTTATATCCTCACTCTACAGAGTACGAGACAGAAAAAAATTGTAACGCAATTGTAATTGTAAGACCCTAAGTATAGGGTGGGCCATTTTGAATTAGAATCGCCTATGAAAAGTACTAATAATTTTTTCAAATTTCTGGTTTTATTGGAAAGGTTGAACATTGTCATTTAATAAAGGAACATTGCTATGACTACCATGATTGGCTCGGCAGTACCTCATCCGATCAACCCAATTTTTCAGATCATGGCCCAATGATGCCACCAGTCCAAAATCCACACCAAACAGTGACTCGTTGTGGATGCATTAGCTTCGCAATAGTCACGTATGAGCCCCATATGCGACAATTTTGCTTATTGACATAGCCACAGAGATGAAAATGAGCTTCATCTGAAAACACGAAAATTTTCCACGTAAATTTCTTACAGTTTGCGCTAAAGACTCACTACATTGGATGTAAGTTTTTAATATTTCCCAATTTCATTCGAGCGTATAACGTCCCATTTTGCAAATGTCAAACATAAACCTGCAAATAAAAATGAATGTTAGTCTACTTTTCAAAGACAAAGTAGTCGGTAGTTCAAATTTAAAATGTTAAATGACATACCCTATGTTTTTGTAATCAAAGTACAGGTCGCAATTATTGTCCGATCGTTACAAAAGTTGGCACAAGTCAGTTTTGCGCTATATAATTTGAAGCAAATTGTTTCAATTTTAGTTTTCTTTTGGGATATTTGAAAGAAAGAGTGTACATTAACAAACCAAGAACCATACTCGAACAAAAACCAACATTCGAAACCAGTAAGGAAAGGCTCGCATAAGTTTAACCGATTTTGGCCAAACTATATATTTTATATTTCACCTATTTCGTTCCAGGTTTCAATATATCCTCATACAAATGTCCTTTCCGATATAAAATTTTTTGTCAAACACATACATTTACAGGATACAAAAAACCTTGCCGTTTTCACTTTTTCGGGCGGGGCCGACTCTATGATACACTCCACTTTCAATCGGAATACAATTTAATTCGGTGAAAAAGTGAAAACGGCAAGGTTTTTTGTATCCTGTAAATGTATGTGTTTGACAAAAAATTTTATATCGGAAAGGACATTTGTATGAGGATATATTGAAACCTGGAACGAAATAGGTGAAATATAAAATATATAGTTTGGCCAAAATCGGTTAAACTTATGCGAGCAACATTTGAATTTGGGCTTTATTTAAATCTGAACCGATCTTACCCACTTTCACCATAGTTTTGTTTAGTTAGATTATAAGATGTTGTGCGAAATTTAAAGAAAATCGAGCACAATATGTGGCTTTTAAAGCGGCTGAGGTCAAATCGGGAGCGACATTTGTATGGGGGCTATATCTAAATCTGAACCGATCTTACCCAATTTCTGCATAGGTGTTTCTAGTAAGATTATAAGATGTTGTGCAAAATTTAAAGAAAATCGAGTACAATATGTGGTTTTTACATAGGAAAATGTCAAATCGGGAACGACATTTGTATGGGGGCTATATCTAAATCTGAACCGATCTTACCCAATTTTTGCATAGGTGTTTCTAGTTGGATTATAAGATGTTGTGTCAATTTTAAAGAAAATCGGGTACAATATGTGGTTTCTAGAGCGGAAAATGTCAAATCGGGAGCGACATTTGTATGGGAGCTATATCTAAATCTGAACCGATCTTACCCAATTTTTGCATAGGTGTTTCTAGTTGGATTATAAGATGTTGTGTCAATTTTAAAGAAAATCGGGTGCAATATGTGGTTTCTAGAGCGGAAAATGTCAAATCGGGAGCGACATTTGTATGGGGGCTATATCTAAATCTGAACCGATCTTACCCAATTTTTGCATAGGTGTTTATAGTCGGATTATAAGATGTTGTGTCAATTTTAAAGAAAATCGGGTGCAATATGTCGTTTCTAGAGCGGAAAATGTCAAATCGGGAGCGACATTTGTATGGGTGCTATATCTAAATCTGAACCGATTTGTCTCAAATTAAACAGCGTTCGTTCTTGATCCACAAAACTTACTTGTGCCAATTTTTGTTAAGATCGGACCATAATTGCGACCTGTAGTTTGATTACAACAATAGATGGACAGACAGACGGACGGACAGACAGACGGACAGACAGACGGACAGACCGACATTGCTAAATCGACTCAGAAAGTGATTCTAAGTCGATCGGTATACTTAACAATGGGTCTATCCCGCTTCCTTTTGGGTGTTACAAACAAATGCACAAAGCCATAATACTCTCGTGGAGTGTATAATGAAATCATGGCCATAACACTCGAAAAGTTTTGCGAAAAATTACGGAAAATATGCTAAAAAGAGCAGGTATGTGCGAAGCAGAAAATGGACATCACTTACGGGATATAATTTATCAAAGCTAATTGCAAAAAATTTCCCAATAATATACTGTAGTTAAAAAATATATAATATTCGCATAAATAAAAAAGTTATGAACCATAGCTCATTATGCGCAACCCAGTAGCTCCCATACAAATTTCGGTCTCCATTTAACTTTTTGCGCTCTATAGATCACATATTTTAACTAATTTTATTCAAATTTGACAAAGAACCTTACATTTCAACTAGAAACATCTGTAGTAAAAGTGAGTCAGATCGGTTCAGATTTAGATATAGCTTCCATACAAATGTCGCTACCGATTTGTCTTTTCCTACTCTACAAACTACCCTTATATTTCAACCATAGTTCCCATACAATTTTCGGTCTCCATTTAACTTTTTGCGCTCTAGAAACAACACATTGTAATCGACTTTTTTATACCCTCCACCTCCAGGATGGGGGTATACTAACTTTGTCATTCCGTTTCCTTATCATTTTCTCGAAATATCGACCTGAGACCCTATAAAGTATATATATTCTTGATCGCCATAAAATTCTAAGGCGATCTAGCCATGACCGTCTGTTGAAAGCACGCTAGCCTCTAAAGGAAAGGAGCTAGGACCTCCAAATTTTCCATAAATACGTCCTATAGTCGTAGATCGGTTGGGATCGAAATCGGCCCACAAGGACTAAAAATACCCATAATAATCTTTAATATTTTAGAGTATTTAAGCATATATTTTGAATACGTCGACTTGTACTTACTTGATACTGGGTAGGCATTCCCCCTATAACAAAAACGTACACCATAAAGTGATTTTTATTCGTAGGGGGTGAAATGGGGCAAACACGAAATTCGCTGTGTACATTCATCTAATTGAGTAGCTACATAATATAAAAGTATTTTTTCCAAATTCGTACTTTTAAGGGGTAAAATGGGAATAGAGGGATAAAAACGGCTGTATCTAGAATAATGAAATTCGGTGCATTCCTCTGATTGCGTAGACACGTAAAATAAACGGATTTTTCCAAATTCGTACTTTCAAGGGATACAATGGGAACAGAGGGATAAAAATAGTACCAACTAAGTAACCTAATAATGAGATTTTAGGAATTCGGGGTGGGGGTAAAATATGAAAAAGAGGATAAAAATGGTACCAACCAAATGGCCGCAGCTAGAATCGTGGAATTCGGTGTATACATTCCTCTGAGTGCATAGACAAGCAAATAAAAAGATTTTTCCAAATTCGTACTTTTTTACTTTTACGGCAAAATTGGTTGATGTTAGGTTATCTTGAGGTGAGATAATGGATTTTCAAAATTTGTACTTAGAATAGAATGGAAATCCAACCAACTGTAGCACGCACTATCTACTAATATGTATGGTATTTGAAGATATAAATATAATAATATTTAGCTTTTGAATTGACTTGTAGTATAAACGTATTGGTAGCCTTGCCTTATAAGCGTGGTTTGAAATAATAAAAATATTATATTTATTTATAAAATTATTTTTTCAATATTTATACACTTACGAGAGAGTATTATGTCTTTGTGCATTTGTTTGTAACACCCAAAAGGAAACGAGTTAGACCCATCTTTTATTTTACACATCGGCTTAGAATCAATTTCTGAGACAATTTAGCTATGTCCGTCTGTCTGTCCATCTATTGTTGTACTCAAATTATAGGTCGCTGTTATAGTCCGATCTTAACAAAAATTGGCTCAAGTAAGTTTTATGGGACGAACGCTATTTAATTTGAGGCAAATCGGTTCAGATTTAGATATAGCCCCCATACAAAAACCACAAACACCTTATAATATATCTAGAAACACCTGTGGCGAAAGCGTGTTAGATCGGTTCAGATTTAGATATAGCCCCATACAAATGTCGCTCCCGATTTGACTTTTTCCGCTCATATAGTACCCGATTTTCTTTAAATTCTGCACAACATCTTATAATCCAACTAGAAACACCTATGCCGAAAGTGGGTAAGATCGGTTCAGATTTAGATATAATTTTATTTATATATACAAATGTTGCTCCCAAATGTTTAACCGATTTTGATGAAGCGGTTCACATCGTTCCATGTGTCAATATACCCCCTACAGATACCCTTTCCGATTTAACATTCTTTGTCAAATACATACATTTACATGATACAAAAATCCTTCCCGATTTCACTTTTTTACCGAATTGAATTGTAATAGGATAGAAAGTGCAGTGTATCATATAGTCGGCTCCGACCGACTTTTACCTTTCCTTAATTGTTTTGGTTTGGCTATATAAAAAATATATATTTTCCTAATATTACTGCACTTCTACGAAAATCGACAGCCTCTGCGGAATGCAGTCTATGTGGAGGGTATAAAAAGTTCGAAGTTAACGCCGTTTTTACTTGTTATTTTTTAAATTTAAAATACATTATTCCCCCTATGAAATCTTACATTACATTAATAAAATCTGTCATTGTTTTTGGACAAACGTAGAGCTTCATTGATACAATGTAAAATGTTTCATTAAATTAACAATCAATGAACAATGTTTCATTAGTCTTAGATTAACGTAGAGTGTCAGTAATACAATGAAACTGTTTCATTATATTAATGAAGCAGGTAAAGACATATTTCATTAACGAAGTGTTCGCTAATGAAGTAGTTTTATTGATTTAATGACACTGATTCGTTGATATAACGAAAATACTTCATTGCTGCATCAACAATATTTAGTACTATCTGCATATAGTTTGCAGCAATTCTTTGGCGCTACAACCAAAATACTTAAGCTAAGTGTACTACAAAATAAACGAGAATTATACTGTATGCCACCCAAAAATACGCACACTAGAAAATTAAAACACATTGATGAAACCACTTCATTGTAGTAATGAAATGTTACATTCGGATTAAAATGATTTTAATTACCTTGTTTTTGGCGGGAAAGGTAAAAAACATAATAAAGTCGGCTAAACATTTTAATCGAGCCAAAAATCCTCATAATATTATCCATTCTTGCCTCGATTTATACAAAAACAGATTTCATTCTATCACTGAAAACTATTTCGTTGTATCAATGACACAACAAATCATTAAAAATATTGTTAATGAAATATATCATTACGGTAAAGAAACATTTCATTGCATCCAAGAAACATTTCTTTGCATCAATGTAAACACATTAATGAAACTGTTTCATTGATGTAATGATGCATTTTTCTTTCAATTTACAGATTTTCCTTGCTTTTCACCACTTTGAAACGTACGAATGTACGATAAAATGATACCAACCAAACGGTTGTAGCAGAAATTTATTGTGGCTTCTATGACTGTGTGGACGGTTGAGATTGTAAGTGGGTAAAATTGGTCGAGGGGGATTAAGCTTTTTCCTAAAAAGGACTGTTAATATCCCCAATAATCCTTAATATTTAAGGGTCTCATGCTAGCTACGTGAAGGTAAAAGATATAGACGAAATATCTTGTGGGTATTCATAAAACAAATGAATCTTTCATTTACGGAAAACCCCAACTTTTTTCCAACACAGCCTAATGTATAGTCTTGTTTACACTGTATAGTCGATGTCACATGTATATACATTTTGATCTATCCCTATAAGAAGGAATGGTCTTAACTTTTATTTAATTTGAGGCAAATCGGTTCAGATTTAGATATAGCCCCCATACGAATGCCGCTCTCGATTTGACTTTTTCCGTTCTAGAAACCACATATTGTATCCGATTATCTTTAAACTTGGCACAACATCTTAGAATACAACTAGAAACACCTATGCGGAAATTGGGTAAGATCGGTTCAGATTTAGATATAGCCCCCATACAAATGTCGCTCCCGATTTGACATTTTCCGCTCTAGAACCCACATATTGTACCCGATTTTCTTTAAAATTGGCTCAACGTCTTATAGTCCAACTAAACAAAACTTCACCATAGTTAAGTTAAGTGGGTAAGATCAGTTCAGATTTAGATATAGCCCAAATACAAATGTTGCTCCCAAAAGTTTAACCGATTTTGGCCAAACTATACATTTTATATTTTACCTTTTTCGTTCCAGGTTTCAATATATCCTCATACAAATGTCCTTTCCGATTTAACATTTTTTGTCAGACACATACATTTACAGGATACAAAAAACCTTCCCGTTTTCACTTTTTCACCGAATTGAATTGTATTCGGATAGAAAGTGGAGTGTATCATAGAGTCGGCCCCGCCCGACTTTACTTTACTTCTTGTAATTGAATTCCGCACAGAACATATTCTAAAGGATTTCAGCGATATCTTAGCAAAATATTACTGTGGAAGCATTTGAGTTTATAAATGTGAAAACAGTTGAAAAATTCATAATTTTATAGGTTATTTTATTAGTAAATAACTCCATATATCGTATTGGAATTAAATGGAAAACAAGAGCTTTTCAGGTGTTCTTTCGCATTAAGAGAAGTATAAATCTGGCATTTCATTTTCCATTTTTAAACAGTGGTTTATCTGAAGGTTGTCCTAATTCAGTTTCTCCAGTGTAAAACTTTAATAATATTTTTTTGGAGTTTATTGAACCATATTTCGTGAGGAAATTGTTATAAATCCCTTCTACGAAATGAGTGTAAGACATATTATAAAACATTATTAATTTGTTCCTTTTAGGACAGTCATATTGATAACTGCCTCCAAAATACTACTTTTACTATATAATTTGTAGCCCATTTTACTTCCCCAGTGGCTATGTTTATTTATAGTAAAATAATTGCATCTTTGCCAGCTACTTTTGCATTGAACCCTTTAAAGGATTTACTGATTTTTTAATCCTTACTAAATTTCAATTAGATGTATTTATTTTTTCACTTTAAACCCTTTAATAACATTGCCGTTTCACGACCAAATGAAAGTGACTAGGAGGGGGAGGAAGGAGGAACATTTCTAACAAATTGCTAACAAACTGTAGCAAATTATTATATGCTCGTACAACACATCTAACACATACTCAGCTAGAGAGAGAGAGTGCGAGGCACATACGCAAACATAAATATATTGCAAGGACATGTTAGGATATTGTCGAGAATGCCATTCTCTATACAATAAATCGAGATTATTGCCACAGAGACGTTGTACAGCAGAAGGATTCTCCACTAAAAATCTATCCATTGTGTTTCGAGTAGAGGATGTGTGCAGCACACCATCTCCCATAGTCTTGGTGCATATCCTTTTAGCCGAGCTTTAACACAAATCCTTTTGTGTAATATGTGTGTCATTGTTAAAATGAGTTGAAAAATCTCTTGATGTTTTTCTGTTCTTTTTTTGCTGTCCTTTTACACCACCACCTCCGCCCCTCTTCCCGCACAATTTTTGGCAATGATTCGTACTTTTCTTCGTTTGTTCTAGAAAAATGGTCTGTCAGTTCTAGTCGCATAGCTGCTTATACACACACACATACATATATATCTACATACACTATATACGTTGCTATTCTATCCATCTATTCACTCATTCATACATTTGTGTTGGCAGCAGCACACTTCTCGGTATGGGCAGAGCACAAAAATTAATTGCAATTTTTTCATTTGTGACATATTTGTCTGTAACAAGAGATCGAAAGGATTCCATGTTTTTTGTTGTTGTTGTTCTTGTTCATCTTCTCGTTTTCCACTCGGCATAAGTAACAATGAGAAGGATAATAGACATTTAAATTGCTATTTCGACACACAAAGCAACACAGCAGAGCAAGGATTAGAAAATTATGTCATTAAGTTGAGATTATGCTGGATTTGTGACCAATTTATGGTGATTTGAGTTCAGAGTAAATGAGCCCGGCAAAAAGATGAAGCTTTTTATTAGATTGCCTTAAAAATTTTGGAATAGAACTTAGCTAGAGAAAAATTAAAATTAGAAACAAACAGATGTTTGCCAAGGTTATGGTGATTTGTGCCTGAGGCATCGGAGAAGACGTGCAAACCTCTCCATTGTAATTATAAGAAATATCAAAATATAACGGATTCGGATTATACTTGTGGATGTTATATGAATCTTTTGTAACCTAAAATTTTGGACATTTGCTTGTTGGATACCATGTGTTCAAAATGATTATTAAAGCATTACTTGGAATGTCAAAACCGAAAACCGGTTAACCGGTGTTAACTCCAACACTGTCCACCGTTTTTTTAATGTCTCATATTGAATTCTGACAGCATCGCTGATTTGAACATAATGCATATTTGTATACTTGTTTGTGCAAATTTTTGATAAGATAGCATAGCATTCTCTAACGTATTTCTTGTGGAGTCCAAAAGAAAGATAAAAACAAACTTCACAATAATTTGGTAATATAAATATTTACGTGAATTTTAATTTAAAATATGAAAATGAAAATAGAAAATAAGTAAATAGTATTTGAATTCATAAGATTTAATGTTTTTGCATTCAATATTATCAAAAAAGTATGATCATTCTTAGCTTATATATAACAAATAAGGAAAGGCTAAAGTCGGACGGGCCGACTATATAATACCCTACACCGCTCCCTGCATATATACATCGCTTTCATTACTAAACCCAGGTATTCCATGGGAGCAATTTTATGTAGTTCATATAATTATACAATTACTATCAATTCATCTTTAGTCAAATTTATGAATATGGTAAATAATAAAGTAATTGATCCAATTTTCCAGCAGATATTCCGAATAAAGTTAAAATAACATCATATGGAAAAATTGATCAAGATCCATAGGTTTTTTAGTTGGATTTTTAGATGTTGTTCCAATTTTAAAGAAAATCGAGTACAATATGTGGTTTCTAAAGCGGAAAAAGTGAAATCGGGAGCGACATTTGCATGGGGGCTATATCTAAATCTGAACCGATCTTACACACTTTCTGCATAGGTGTTTCTAGTTCTATTATAAAATGTTGTGTCAATTCTAAAGAAAATCGGGTACAATATGTGGTTTCTAAAGCGGAAAAAGTGAAATCGGGAGCGACATTTGTATGGGGGCTATATATAAATCTGAACCGATCTTACACACTTTCTGCATAGGTGTTTCTAGTTCTATTATAAAATGTTGTGTCAATTCTAAAGAAAATCGGGTACAATATGTGGTTTCTAAAGCGGAAAAAGTGAAATCGGGAGCGACATTTGTATGGGGGCTATATATAAATCTGAACCGATCTTACACACTTTCTGCATAGGTGTTTCTAGTTCTATTATAAAATGTTGTGTCAATTCTAAAGAAAATATGTGGTTTCTAAAGCGGAAAAAGTGAAATCGGGAGCGACGTTTGTATGTGGGCTATATCTAAAACTGAACCGATCTTACACACTTTCTGAATATGTGTTTCTAGTTCTATTATAATATGTTGTGTCAATTCTAAAGAAAATATGTGGTTTCTAAAGCGGAAAAAGTGAAATCGGGAGCGACATTTGTATGGGGGATATATCTAAATCTGAACCGATTTCCTCCAAATTCAATACCAATCATCCTTGACCAAAAAAGTAACTTCTGCCAAATTTCATGATAATCGGACACCAATTGCGAAGTGCAGTTCAGTACAGAAATCGGGAGTGACATTTTTAAGGGGGCTATATCTAAATCTGAACCGATCTTACCCACTTTCAGCATAGGTGTTTCTAGTTTGATTATAAAATGTTGTGCCAATTTTAAAGAAAATCGGGTACTATATGTGGTTTCTAAAGCGGAAAAAGTCAAATCGGGAGCGAGATTTGTATGGGGGCTATATCTAAATCTGAACCGATTTCCTCCAAATTCAATACCGATGGTCCTTGGCCAGAAAAACTAACTTCTGCCAAGTTTCATGACAATCGGGCAAAAATTGCGACCTGTAGAATGCGAACAAGCTTAGATGGTCAGCAGACGGACGGACGGACGGACTGACAGACAGACAGAAATCGACTCAGCTGGTGATTCTAAGCCGATCGGTATACTTAAAGGTGGGTCTAGCTCGATTATTTCGTGGTGTTACAGACATATGGCGCGAAACTAACTTATAATACCCTAGCCCACGAAGTGGTGTAGGGTATAAAAACCGGATTGGCAGTTTTCACCTGTTTTTCAAATTTTAAAAACCGAAACCCAGTTTTTTTAAATTGTAAATTTTTGAACAAACCGAAAGCCGGTTTCCGAAGAGGGCTGGTTTTTGACATCCCGAAGCATTACCAATGCAGTTTTATTTAAACTTAGACCCTGTCCGTCCGTCCGTCTGTCTGACTGGCTGGTGTACACGATAACTCTCCAAAGGAGTTAAGGAATCGATTCAAACCTTGTACATGGTAATATTTTTCCCAAACTTAGTTTAAGTTCGAAGATGGGCGAAATTGCCACGCCCCTTTTTGGTACCTCTCACACAACTGACCCATATTCCAATGTTAAATTAAAACCCATATAACTTCTACACAGATAAGGGGAATCAGCTATATTTTGATATTTGATAATGTTTTTATAATCACTTTAAGTGTATTAAATATGACGGGTTTTGCCGCGCCCCTTCCAGTACCTCCCACACAAATCAGGCAAAACTACGTAAAATTAAACTTTTATAACGTCTATACTGATGATCGGAAAACTGTGAAATTTTATATTTAGCAACGCTTTTATAGTGGTAACATTTGCATGGAATATGGGCGATATATTGTCACACCCCTTTTGGTACCTCCCACACAAAGTGGCATAAACTTTGGTTAAAATAAAACCGACATAACATCTATACTTGACTACCCGTATAGATGTTATGTCGGTTTTATTTTAACCATTTGCAATTTGATATTTGAAAATGTTTCTATAATCACTTTAAACCTAAAAAAATATTTAAGTCCTTCTTGTACCTCCGATACAATTGTCTCTACCCTAGGTAATATTAAAGCCTTCACGCTGGAGCATGGAATCCACTATGACTTGAAGGTATGAAGAAATTACCATTCTGATGGTTTTGCATTTCATTTTGCAAAAAATATTTAAAAAAAAATCGTAAAAAATAAAACCCATCATTTCACTACATCCAAACTCCCACTGTTGCTAAAACGTACATCTAAGAACAATACTTTAAAATTAAATTAAAATCGTAATTAATAGATTAGTGAAGAAATTTTCATTCAGACGATTTTTGACTGAAATTTTGGATGAATTTGGAAAAAATATTTTGAAAAAAAAAAATCGTTAAAAATAGAACCCACATCCAAACTTACACAGTCGTTAAAACAGCTGAGCTAACAGCTAAGCTAAACTTTAAAAATTCAAAAAAAAACATCGATTAATGTAATCATTGCGAATATCAAAATAAAAGATAGGTCGGAAGTACAATTTGAAGGAAGTAAAACGAAATGAACATAGCTACAGGTGCAAGGATTTTCAGTGAGGATCGTTTGAGTCATGAATGCAGTGTATTTAAGGCTGAGATGGTAGCGAAAGACAGGACAGTGCAGATTACGATTTACGTCGACTCTGAAGACAATTAGTTCTAAGACCGTCAAGTGGAAGGTCATTTGGTCTTGTAAGGGGACATTAAGCCAGTTACGAGGCCATTAGTTAACAGTCTACTGGGTTCACCAGATATTCATTTCTTTCATTTGATACCCATAACTTAGTTGTATGTCTCGCAAAAGTATGAAAATAAATTATTATAGCAAGTATATCCTTTGGAAATTAAAAGTCCTGTAAAAAGCAGAAAATATCACCAAATGAAAAACTGAGTACACTGCTTTTTCTACATACAACCTCCAGTTTCATATGTTTATGGTCTTGCTCAGGTCCAAAAAATCTGTCGCACTGTGTAATAGAACACATTCTTCAACTAAGGACAATTACAATGGACCAGGAGGTCTCCGAGCGGATGCGACGAGTCTAGACTCGATCACAAGGCCTTCAAACCCAACATATTCTCAACTCTCTCGAAGAATGATGCTAAGGTTAAAACTGTCTTAACATTTTTGCTAATCGTATTCCCTGGCAAATTTTTGTCTGTACTCGGAACACTGTGACGTTCGCTGCAGAACGTGATGGTGTCAAACGTTCATGAATGATTACGGTGTGTTGCCTACTTTTAGTTGCATTTCATGACAAAATCTAATTAATGACACATGTTGCAAACTATACACTCTGTACTCTGTGCTGCGTGTATTGTGGCATGACGTGTGAAAGCAAAATTGTTAAATTGTGGCAGATTGATGTTGTTTCTGCTGGTGTGGCAGAAAAAAATACACAAGAAATTATTTAAAACGATTACAAATCTACAAGTACTCGACGTATTTGTAGTTTTCAAAAGGAAATTGTGGTTTCTAGGTCACTGCGCCTGGAAATACCCGATTTTAGGTTGAAAGAAAATGCTAATAATTATATAGGAAACAGGAAATGAGAGTTATTAAAAATGTTTAAAAATTTAAAGCAGAAATTATTATTGCTTTGATAATGTTGAGTCAGGCCAGGTCTATTTAACTTTAATAGCTTTGAAATAGCCTTAACACAAGCAATGCTGTCGAGCTTAAGAGTATGCTTTGAAAAAATGAAATCAATATTTCCTAATTACATACACTGTTTTTGTTACCATTTAAACGAAAACAAGTTTTCAACTTTAATTCACTTTATTAACTAAACGATTCGTTACGTTACACTTTGCCACTGAACCGAGCAAGAAACCTCTTAGCATGACTGGAATATACAATTTCCATTTACGTTGCCTGGCGTTAGGCTTTGCCAAAACATCCGCAGCCTTGAAAACGTTTTCGCTTGCAGTTCATTTGAATTGTTTTGTACATATACATATACATTCGTAAAGTTTCAAGCGCTAACCTTCAAATGGAAATTCAAAGAAAGCCATTTTCAAGTGTCTACTCTTAGGATTCATTTTCCGTGTTTTCCGTTTAAACCAAAAGCAAAGGCAGAGGCAAACGTTGAAGTGCCAATTAAAATGTTAACATCTCGGGTGATAGTTGTGCAAATAAAAGTTTTCATTTGAATATAAATTCTCATTTAATTATAAACGACGTTTATTAGAAAAAGTAATGGAAATACATATGTCTGGATATTAGCAGAAAATGGGCAATAGAGTGGAAAGTAAATAATCTAGCCTTGAACTGAATAGCAAATATAAGTTTTAAGCAATATTTATTTGTCTACTTTTTGTCCAAGGAAAAGTTTTAATTTCCGATATAGTTAAATATGGAAATTAAGATTTATATGAACATTCCACACGATCGATTAAAAATATACAATGCTAGAAGCAGAACGGGTTCAATCTATATATATATAAAAAGAGTTGCGTTACTGACTGACTTATCATTGACCAGCCCCCAGACCAAGCGGCTGAAGCCAAGGTCATGAAATTTTGAGGGTAGTTCCCAAATATGACGTAGACTTCGACTAAGAAAGGGTTTTACGAAATTCGTACTTTTAGGGGGTAAAATGGGGCAAAAAGGGGTAAAATGGGACAAAAGGGGATAAACATCGATCCTTCGTCCTGACTAAACGGCAGTAGCTAGAAACATGAAATTCGGTGTGTTCCTTGCAGACGATGCAGACGAGCTGCAAATAGGGATTTTTCGAAATTTTTACTTTTAAGGGTAGAAAGAGACAAAAAGGGATAAAAATGGTACCCATTTAAGAATTGCAGCTACAATCTTGAAAATCGGTATTTACGTTTCTCTGACAACGTAGACTTGCAATATAAATTGATTTTTCGAAATTTTTACTTAAAAGGGGTGAGCGGGACAAAAAGGGATAAAAGTGCTACCAACTAAAGTATTGCAGTTAGAATCATAAAATTTGATATGTAAGTTCTTCTGACTATGTAGAAGCGCAGTAAAATGGGATTTTTCAAAATGTGTACTTTTAAGGGTTACGAGGGATAAAAAGGGATGAAAATGGTACTAATTTAAGTATTGCAGCTATAGTCGGGAAATTTGGTGTATAAATTCCTCTCACCACATAGAAGCGCAATATAAATGCATTTTGTACTTTTAAGGGTTGCGCGGGACAAAAAGGGATAAAAGTGGTACCAACTAAAGTATTACAGCTAGAATCTGGAAATTTAATATGTAAGTTCTTCTGACCATGTAGAAGCGCAGTAAAATTGGATATTTCAAAATGTGTACTCTTAAGGGTTACGAGGGATAAAAAGGAATAATAATGGTACTAATTTAAGTATTGCAGCTATAGCAGCAGCAGCTATATATATATATATATATGAAATTTGGTGTGTCAATTCCTCTGACAACGTAGAAGCGCAAATCGAAATGGATTTTTTTTTTTGAAATTTATACTTATGTGAGCGGTACAAAAAGGGATAAAAATAGTACCAACTAAAATATTGCTGCTGTAGTCGTGAAATTTGGTGCGTAAATTCCTCTGACAACGTAGACTTGCAACATAAATGGATTTTTCGAAATTTTTACTTGTAAGGGGAGAGCGGGACAGAAAGGGTTAAAATTGGTACCAACCATGTAGAAGCTCCATAAACATGGATTTTTTCGAATAAAAGGCTCTGCGGTTGTAATTTTTTGTTAAAAACTGGGTAGAAAATGATACAGAATATATATACGAAGGGAGTTCAGCTAAAACAGTGCACACCGACAAGTAAATTCCTTTGACTGTATATGAGTGCTATGTTTCCAATTTACTATTTTAGAAAAGAAAATCAAATAAATACTATCCTAAAACGGAGACGGATAAAACTAACTCGCGTGCGAAGCAGCGGGTACTGCTAGTGTTAGTATAAGTTGTTCCTCAACCGGTTCTTTGCAATAGACATTTTTTTATACCCTCCACCACAGGAGTATACATAGTTTGTGATTCCATTTGTAACACCTTGAAATCAGTGCTGTTAAATTTCGATTACTATTAGTAATCAATTACATTACTTTTTAAAAAGAATCGTAATGATTATATAATCCACTATTCAACAATTTCTGATTACTAATTGATTACGATTACAAATAATCAAAAAATAATCAGGATTACTTGCGATTACTGAAAAATAATCAAAAATAATCAAAAGTAATCAAAAATGAGTTCGACTACTTTAAAAGATTACTTTTGATTAGGTTAGGTTAGGTTGAGAGGGTTGCCCGCTGGTAGTGTATACAACATCATGTGTATACGCAACCAAGCGAGTTCACTCGGAGACTATTTGTCCATTGTGTTACCCTTGATAGATGATTAAAGGAGAGATGTATTAGTGAATAGAGGAGGAGGATTAAAGTGAGGGAAGAGAAGTTGATAGTATGGAAAGTCCGACGGGTTCGTCTTGTCAGTCGTTATTAGATTGCCTGTTGATTCTGCTGGAGAACCAGCTGGCCTTGTCTATGAATTTATATAGGTGGTTCAGAGGAACATTTGCTATTTCTGCCAGATTGTTAAAGAGCCTGCTTCCAAGATAATGTAGCCTGAGCTCCTGCAGTCCGTGGCATGAGCATAGCATATGCTCCACCGACTCCTCTTCTTCTTCGTCGAGGCAGCTTCTGCAGTAGTCCATATGAGGGATTCCCATGCGTTCTGCCATGCGGCCTATTGCGCAGTGCCCTGTAAGGACTCCCATGAGGATGCTTGTGTTTCTTTTGCTGAGTGTCAGTAGTTCCTTTGTTCTGCTAGGAACTGCTGACACTTTTGATTACTTTTGACTATTTTAGATTACTTTTGATTTTTTGCGATTACTTTTTATTATTTTTAAAGGAATCTTGTACATTACATTTATTGAAAAAAAAACTGTACATAGTTAAGTTAGGGTGAATCCGCTAAATAATTGAATAAAAGAATAATTAAATCTGAATTAAGCAAGTAACATTAATAAATTAAATTCCGCTACAATAAAATGAATAAATAATTAATAATAATTTAAAATAGTCAAATGTAATCTTTTAAAGTAGTCGAACTCATTTTTGATTACTTTTGATTATTTTTCAGTAATCGCAAGTAATCCTGATTATTTTTTGATTACTTGTAATCGTAATCAATTACTAATCGTATAAAACTGAATGTAATCGTATTGTAATCATTACTTCTTCTTTAAAAAAAGTAATCTAATTACTAATGATTACGATTACTAATCATTACTTAACAGCTCTGCTTGAAATATCGACCTGAGACCGTATAAACTACATATATTCCTGATCGTCATTCTCAGCCGATGTCATGTCATGTCCGTCCGTCTTCTGAAAGCACATTAGCATCTAAACGAAAGGAGCTAGGAGGTCCAAATGTTCCATAAATGTGTCCTATAGACGTAGATCGGTAGAGAGATTTTTCGAAATTCTTACTTTTAGGGGGATAAAATGAAAAAAGGGATACAAATTGTACCAACCAATGGATCGCAGCTAGAGTCCTGAAATTCGAAGTATACATTCCTCTGACTGCGTAGACACGAAAAATAAAAGGTTTTTCCAAATTCGTACTTTCAAGGGATATAATGGGAACAGGTATGGTATCAACTATACGGCTAAAGGAAGAATGATAAAATTCGGCAAAAATTGGTCGAAACATGAAGTTATGATATCTTGCACTGTGTATCCATGGTGGAGGACATATAAAATTCGACCAGACCGAACTTAACGCCGGTTTTATTTGTTAGCTTTTTATTTGTTACATTTTAAATAAAGGCTGATTTTTCAAAAGCTATTGGAAAGTTTTTCAAAAAAAAACATAAAATTCAGAAAAATGCATGAAATTTTTATTTGAATCGATAGTACGGTCCATATAATTTAATGTTTGAAGATTATTTCATGCAAATGTTGACCTTGACTGCTCCTCAAATGGTCCATCCGCTTAGTCCAATTTTGGCATTTCCACGTTTTTTTGTTGCGAACGGCGACGAATCGATAATTGATGGTCATCATTAACACTGGCCGATACAGCTGCGATATTTTCTTCAGTTCGCACTCTACGTAAGTTTAATGTCCAACAATGTAAATTTGGTGCGAAATTTAGTCACAATAGCCCGAATAGCCGCTTCAGTGGGTCAATTAAACTGATCATAAAATGGAAGCGCGCGATAAACTTTCTTAACAGAAATATTCAATAATTTGCAAGCGTTGTTCATTTGTAAGACGATTCATGGTTAAATTATAGGCCAAACTGGTTTTTGACAGTGAAACAAAACACGAAACGTGCGTCAGCTGTTTAAACCAGTGTTGCCAAAAAGATAAGCAAAAAAATCACCCTTTACAAATAACAAATTCATCACTAATAGATGAAATACAAATATGTGATACGAATTTTCTTCTAGGCTTTTTAATTCAAAAATTTTAAAAAAGTTCTCCTCTCTAGACCAAATAATCAATATCTAAGTACCACTTTTAAGTAATCTATATATAACAAGTAAGGAATGGCTAAAGTCGGGCGGGCCGACTATATGATACCCTCTACTTTTTACCCCATTACAATTGAACTCGGAGAAAAAAGTGATATCGGTACTTAAGGGTGATTTTTTAAAAGCTATAGGAAAGTTTAAAAAAAAACACATAAAATTCAGAAAAATGCATGAAATCTTTATTTGAATCGATAGTACGGCCCATATAATTTAATGTTTGAAGATTATTTCATGCAAATGTTGACCTTGACTGCGCCTCAAATCAACAACATTTCGGCCGGTATCTCACGAATAAATGCTTCAATGTTGTATTCCAATGCGTCAATTGAAGCGGGCTTGTCTGTATAGACATGAGCTTTAACATAGCCCCACAAAAAATTGTCTAAAGGCGTTAAATCGCACGATCTAGGCGGCCAATTGACCGGTCCCGAACGTGAAATAAAATGTCACATGTCATGCAAATCAAGCTCTTGCATTTTGGGCAAAAAAAAAGTTGGACATCATCTCACGATAGCGCTCACCATTCACATTTACGTTACGATTCGCATCAGCTTTGAAGAAGTACGGTCCAATGATGCCACCAGCCTATAAACCGCACCAAACTGTGACTTTTTCTGGATGCATTGGTAGCTCTTGCAATGCTTCTGGCTGATATTCACTCCAAAATCGCCAATTCTGCCTATTTACGTACCCATTGAGCCAAAAATGAGCTTCGACGCTGAACACAATTTTTCGGTAAATTAACTTTCTTAACAGAGCACGCATTTTGATAATAAAATTCAATAATTTGCAAGCATTGTTCGTTTGTAAGACGATTAATGGTTAAATTATAGACCAAACTGAAGACGTTTGACAGTGAAACAAAACACGAAACGTGCATCAGCTGTTTAAACCAGTGTTGTCAAAAAGATAATAGCTAAAAAATCCCCCTTTATATATGTGGGGTAAAAAACGGAAAAAGTAAAATCCGGAGCGAAATTTATATTGGAGCTATATATAAATCTGAACCGATCTGACTCACTTTAACCATAGATGTTTCTACTTGAAGCACAAGGCGTTGCCCCAATTTTGAAAAAGAAGGTACAACGTGGTCACTAGATCGAAAAAGCCAAATCGAGACCAAAATTTGTACGGGTGCTATATCTAAATCGAGAGCGACATATAACTAATTCTGATCCGATCTTACCTGCTTTCACCATAGATATTGCTAGCTGGATTATAATTTGGTGTGCCAAATTTGAGTAAAATCGGGTAAAAATTGTGATTTCTTGATCGAAAAAAGTCATATCGGTAGCGTCATTTGTACTGGGGCTATATCTAAATCTGAACCGACCGCTTTCACCACAGGTGTTTGTCGTTGGAGTATAACATGTTGTGCCAAATTTAAAGAAAATCGGGTACAATATGCTGTTTCTAGAGCAGAAAAAGTCAAACTGGGATCGAAATTTGTATGGGATCTATATCTAAATCTGAACCGATCTTACACACTTTTACCACAGATGTTTCTAGTTGATATATTAGGCTTTGTGCCAAATTTGAAGAAAATTGGTTAAAATATGAAATCTCTAGAGCGCAAAAAGTTAAATGGAGAACGAAATTTGTATGGGTACTATATTTAAATCTGAACCGATCTGCCCCAATCTCACCACAGATATTTCTAGTTCAATTATAATGTACTGTGCCAGATTTAAAGCAAATCGAGTAAAATATGTGGTTTCTAGAGCGGAAAAAGTCAAATCGGGATCGATATTTGTATGGGGGCTATATCTAAATCTGAACCGATCTTACCCAATTTCTGCATAGTGTTTCTAGTTGGATTATAAGATGTTGTCCCAAATTTAAAGAAAATCGGGTACAATATATGGTTTTTAGAGCGCAAAATTCAAATCGGGAGCGACATTTGTATGGGGCCTATATCTAAATCTGAACCGATCTAGCCCGCTTTAGCCACAGGTTTTTCTAGATAGATTATAAGATGTTGTGCCAAATTGAAAGAAAATCGATTAGAATATGTGGCATTTAAAGCGGAAAAAGTCAAATCGGGGGCGACATTTATATGGGGCTATATCTAAATCTGAACCGATCTTACCCAATTTCTGCATAGGTGTTTCTAGTAAGATTATAAGATGTTGTGCCAAATTTAAAGAAAATCGAGTACAATATGTGGATTCTACAGAGGAAAATGTCAAATCGGGAACGACATTTGTATGGGGGCTATATCTAAAACTGAACCGATTTAACCTATTTTCACCATAGATGTTCTTAGTTTAAATATAAGATGTTTTGCCAAATCTGAAGACAATCTGATGCAATATGTGGTTTCTAGAGCGGAAAAAGTCAAATCGGGAGCGAAATTTATATGGGAGCTATATATAAATCTGAACCGATCTGTCCGATATTCACCATGGGAGTTTCTAGTGGGAATATAAGATGTTTTGCCAAATCTGAAGACAATCTGATACAATATGTGGTTTCTAGAGCGGAAAAAATCAAATCGGGAGCGAAATTTGTATGGGAGCTATATATAAATCTGAACCGATCTGACTGATATTCACCATGGGTGTTTCTAGTGGAAATATAAGATGTTTTACCAAATCTGAAGACAATCTGATACATTATGTGGTCTCTAGAGCGGAAAAAGTCAAATCGGGAGAGAAATTTGTATGGGAGCTATATATAAATCTGAACCGATCTAACACATTTTTACCACAGGTGTTTCCAGTTACAATATAAGATGTTTTGCCAATTTTAAAGAAAATCTGTTGTAATATTTGGTATCTAGAGTGAAAATAGTCAAATCGGGAGTGAAATTCGTATGGGGGCTATATCTAAATCTGAACCGATTTTCTTCAAATTAAATAGCGTTCGTCCTTATCCCGAAAAACATCGTTGTGCAAAGTTTCATTTGGTTCTGTCTTCATTTGCGACCTGTATCGTGATTACAAGAATAGATGGACGGACGGACGGACAGACAGACAGACAGACGGACATTGCTAAATCGACTCAGAAAGTGATTCTAAGGCGATCGGTATAATTAACAATGGGTCTATCTCGCTTCATTTTGGATGTTACAAACAAATGCACAAAGACATAATACCCTAGTGGAGGGTATACAAATTTGGCGTTACTGACTGACTGATCAGGGCCCTGATCAAGCGGCTAAAGGGTCATGCAATTTGGAGGTTTGTTCCCAAATATCAGGGAGTTTTTTGGTTTCTCGAAATTCGTACTTTTGGTCATGACTAAATACCAGTAGCTAGAAACAAGAAATTCGGTGCATGCCATCCCCTTACCACGCAGACACGCGACAAAGAGGGATTTTAAACTCCTCTGACCACGTAGACGTTCAACTAAAACTTTTAGGGAGAAAACAGGGATAACAATGCTATTAACTGACGTATTACAGATAAAATCGTGAAAATCGGAGCTTAAATTCCTCTGATAACGTAGAAGCGTAATATAAATGGATTATTTGAAATTTTTACTTTTATGGGATGAGTGAGACAAAAAGGTATAACAATCGTTAAATTCGGTATGTAAATTCCGCTGGCCACATATAAGTGCAATGTAATGGGATAAAATGGTACCAACCAACGTATTACAGATAGAATCGTAAACTTCGGTGTGTACATTGCTGTGACTATCGATTAGCATTACGATTGATTTTCGTAAAAGTGCAGTAACATTACAAGAAAAGTAAATATTTGTAATATAGCCAAGCCACAACAAATATTTATTCAGAAAACAAGTAAAAACAGGATTTAGTTCGGCCGGGCCGAACTTTATATACCCTCCACCATGGATTGAATTCCACAGAGGTAGTCGGTTTTCGTTGAAGTGCAGTAATATTACAGGAAAATATAATTTTTTTAATATAGCCAAACCAAAACAAATACAAATATTGAAAAAAATATATATATTAATAAATATAATATTTTAATTATTTCAAATCAAAAAATAAATATTCTTATATTTATATTTTCAAAAAGCTTAAATACCATAAATATTGGTAGATAGTGGGTGCTACAGTTGGTTGTATTTCCATTCTATTTTAGTTCCAAAAGTGCAAATTTTGAAAATCCATTATCAGACGGACATAGTGCAAAATAACCTAACTTCATGATTCAATCAATTTTTGTCGTAAAAGAAAAATTACGAATTTGGAAAAAACTTTTTATTTTGCGTGTATATGCAGTCGGAGGACATTTCAACGCAATTAGAATTTCATCATTCTAGCTGTAGTCGTTTAGTTGGTACTATTTTTATCCCTCTGTACCATTGTATCCCTTGAAAATCCGTTTATTTTCCGTGTCTACGCAGTCAAAGGAATGTATACTCCGAATTTCATGACTCTAGCTGCGGTCATTTGGTTAGTACTATTTGTATCCCCTTTTTTCATTTTAACCCCAAAAGTACGAATTTTAAAAAATTCGTGTATTTTACTTGTCTATGCAATCAGAGGAATGTACACACAAAATTTCGTGTTTCTAGCTGTTGTCGTTTAATATGTACCATTTTTATCCCTTTTTTGCCCCATTTCACCCCCTACAAATAAGAATCACTTTATGGTGCACGTTTTTGATATAAGGGGAATGCGCATAACAAATATCAAGCAAATATAAACAGACATATTCAAAAAAAACTGCTTAAATACGATAAAATATTAGGGATTATTATGGGTATTTTTAGTCCTTGTGAGGGAAAAAATTATCCCTTTGGGCCGATTTCTCCCCGTTTCAATTCCAACCGATCTACGACTATAAGACGCATTTATGGAAAATTTGAACGTTCTATCTCCTCTCGTTTAGATGCTAGCGTGCTTTCAACAGACGGATAAACGGACGGACGAACATGGCTAGATCGTCTTAGATTTTTATGACGATCAAGAATATATATACTTTATAGGGTCTCAGGTCGATTTTTCAAGGTGTTACAAACATAATGACAAAGTTAGTATACCCCCATCCTGGAGGTGGAGGGTATAAAAAGTGAAATTGACTATAAAGAGAGGAGCTAAAGGGTTAAGATCTTCCACAAAAAATGATCCCCATAAAATTCCACAATATAGTCCTGGCAATAAGAATTCTCTCAGATATGAACGACCAAAAATGAAAGCTTTGACCCCCCCGTAAAAAGAAACTCCGACCAGCTGGACTGTAAGTTTATTCTGCAAAAATAGTCTAGTACATGCCCTTTCAGAATTATATCTTCCGTTCAAAAAGTCTTAATTTGTTGGAAAGTGAAATTATTTGAATTTCTTTATGGAGACGGTCGAACTCTTCCGGAATATTTTTGTCAAATTTAAACTTTGCTCAAAAATGATTGCTTTTCATTGACACTTACATCACTCAGCCAATCGCTGCAGAATTCCGTGGACATAATATATATATATTAATCCACTTTCTACAGTGCGCAATGAAGGACATAGTATTCATCACAAACTGTTCAAAAAGCTGTTAAAGCGTCGTAGTGTTATGGCCAAGGATGTTTTAAAACCTTCCACAGAACATTCGAAAGAAACTACGTTTATGAAATGCATAGCCTATTTATGGGCTTACATTTATACATTTGAATAATGTTGCCTACATTTAAGCATATATTTTCAGAGCATACTTTAAGGAACCAATTAAACATTTAACAACTCCCGAGAATAGTTTTTCGCCACAAAAAACAGTGAAAGTTTCAAAAAACGAAACAGAAATCTATAATTTTTTTATTTACATTTTTGTTGTTGACCACAAAAGCCATTACGACGAAACGAAATGGAGGAAACGAAAAAACATACGAAAAGTTATGGCTGCATTTAAGCCATAACCTCTTGGCCATGTACAAAATAAATGCACATAAATTACGGAAATAAGAAGAGGATAACATGAAAACTGGTACTAGTACTAGCACTAGTACTGGTGGAAGAGCACAAGTACGAGTAAAATAACATTTACCGACCAAAATTAGTTTAGTTAGTTAGTTCTTTGAAAAGGGAAATCACAAGAAAAATTCTTCTAGCAATGGTTTGCGAGGAACACCAACCACAAAAAAAAACTGTTTTAAAACCTCAGTTTGAATTTGAATATGCCCGCAAACAATAACAACTATAAAATACCAAGAACTGAACATAAAGCAGCAAGGAAATGCAATTAAACCAGCTGACCCTAAAGTCAGGCACTGAGGCAGGGCAATACAAGGCCACATTTGAAGTTGGGGAGTGTGGAATTACACAGAAATATGCACCAAACTGTTGCCCAGTTTCCTCGAGTTGTCCCCTGAAAACGATTCTTTTAATTACAGCACCGAAACAAAAAAAAAGACTTAAACTGAAAATGATTTCGAAATTGGCTTTGGCAAAAATTTCCTTTGGAAAAATTTGCAATTTTCTTTTACCATAATTTCTTTCTTTTTGACTCTTTGAGGAAGCCAAACGCTTAAAACCTCAGTCTGGACTCGTTCGAGCGGAGGGTTGTGCGGCAAAAGAAAAAAGCAAAAGTGTTGCATGCTGTTGTAAGGTTGCAATGATTTGCATATATGCAAATCATTCCCAGTTTACTTTAACACTTTTTGTTGCAGGAAATGTTGCCGCACAGAAAACCGTTTCAGCAGTTTCCCCCCACCAAGAAGCCACACAGGTTGTATCCACACACACACACACACAGAGTGGTTAGTCGGTGGTGATATGGGGCTGTGGGGTTGGGGGAGGCGGAAATTTATGCAAAATGGTTCGTATTTCTTTCGCGCTCGTCTTATTATTTTTCCCTGTGTAATGTTTTAATAAAATGCAAATATTTATAAAATGAGAAGACCCAGAGGACTGGCAGTAAGTGCAAGGCAGCCGAGAAAAAATGCATTTAAAATTTAACTCTTTAAGGGAGAATATTAAATTTCATATAAGAAAGTGTTAGGGATATTAAATTTGAAATAACCACGAATGTGAAGAATTTTTTTTGATTAGGCTGAGGTGGCGCTTTGATATTAATACTTGTAGGTTTCATTAGGGCCCTCGAGTACATTGTGATACCAGGGAAACTAGAAAAGAAAGTAAATATGTAAGTTATCAATTATATCTTACATATTTTTATAACTCAATGAATGGCTTTGAGAACCAAATAAAGGTATTCTAAAATCTGTGGGAAATTTAATGGGATATATAAGTCCCAAGATGACATCGCATACACAGCCTCGACAGGAATCCAGAGGGAAGCCACAGAAGAGGAAAGCAATACACATGGCACGGAATAAAAAAGCTAACCTTATATAGAATTAAGTGGAATGATTTTTGGTACTGTCCAATGCTCATCTTAGGAACTATGGGAATATATATGGGACATACCAGACAGTTCAAATAAAAATATTTTTGATTTCCTCCATTTTTTTAATTTTTTAGTACCTACTAAAAACCCCCCTGGTATACTTTGAGTTTTTTCTGATATAGTTAATAATGATCCGAATTGGATATTCTTTTTTTAATATACACTAACTTTGTCATTCCATTTGTAACACCTTGAAATATCGACCTGAGACCCTATGAAGTATATATATTCTTGATCGTCATAAAATTCTAAGACGATCTAGCCATGTCCGTCCGTCCGTCTGTTGAAAGCACGCTAGCATCTAAACGAAAAGATGTAGAACGTTAAAATTTTGCATAAATACGTCCTATAGTCGTAGATCGGTTGGTATTGAAACGGGGCGAAATCGGCCCAAAGGGAAAATTTTTTCCCTCACAGCGTATTTAAGCATGTTTTTTTCTGTTTATATTTACTTGATATTTGGTATGCGCATTCCCCTTATAGCAAAAACGTGCACCATAAAGTGATTCTTATTTGTAGGGGGTGAAATGGGGGCAAAAAAGGGATAAACATGGTACATGTTAAACGATAACAGCTAGAAACACGAAATTCGGTGTGTACATTCCTCTAATTGAGTAGATACATAACATAAAAGTATTTTTTCAAAATTCGTACTTTTAAGGGGTAAAATAGGAATAGAGGGATACAAAAACCAAACGGTTGTACCTAGAATAATGAAATTCAGTGTATACATTCTTTTGATTGCATATAAAGGGTGATTTTTTAAGAGCTTGATAACTTTTTTTTTAAAAAAACGCATAAAATTTGCAAAATCTCATCGGTTCTTTATTTGAAACGTTAGATTGGTCCATGACATTTACTTTTTGAAGATAATTTCATTTAAATGTTGACCGCGGCTGCGTCTTAGGTGGTCCATCCGCTTAGTCCAATTTTGGCATTTCCACGTTTTTGAGTAACAGAGACCCAATTGGTGCGAACGGCGACGAATCGAAAATTGGTGGTCATCATTAACACTGGCCGATACAGCTGCGATATTTTCTTCAGTTCGCACTCTACGTAAGCGTGTTGGTGGTTTAATGTCCAACAATGTAAATTTGGTGCGAAATTTAGTCACAATAGCCCGAATAGCCGCTTCAGTGGGTCGATTAAACTGACCATAAAATGGAAGCGCGCAATGAACTTTCTTAACAGAGCACGCATTTTGATAATAAAATTCAATAATTTGCAAGCGTTGTTCGTTTGTAAGACGATTCACGATGAAATGTCAAAGCATACTGAGCATCTTTCTCTTTGACACCATGTCTGAAATCCCACGTGATCTGTCAAATATTAATGCATGAAAATCCTAACCTCAAAAAAATCACTCTTTATAAGTAAAATACACGGATTTCGTACTTTTTGGGGTTAAAATGAAAAAGGGGACAAAAATAGTACCAATCAAATGACCGCAGCTAGAGTCATGCAATTCGGAGTATACATTCCTCTGACTGCGTAGACACGGAAAATAGACGTATTATTCGAAATTAGCACTTTCAAGGGATACAATGGCACAGAGGGATAAAAATAGTACCAACTAAACGACTACAGCTACAATGATAAAATTCTAATTGCGTAGAAACGTCAAGGGGGTAAAAGTGGTACCAACCAAATGGGCGCAGCTGGAATCATGGAATTCGGTGTATACATTCTGACTGCATAGACACGCAAAATAAAAAGTTTTTTTTTTCCCAAATTCGTACTTTTTCTTTTACGGCAAAAATTGGTTGAATCATGAAGTTAGGTTATTTTGCACTATGTACGTCTGATAATGGATTTTCAAAATTTTTACTTTTGAAATTCAAATAGAATGGAAATACAACCAACTGTAGCAACAACTATCTACCAATATTTATGGCTTTGAAAATATTTTTCATAATATAAATATAAGAATATTTATTTTTTGAACTGACGTATTGGTAGCATTACCTTATAAGCGTTGTTTGAAATAATTAAAATATCATATTTATTTATAAAATTAATTTTTTAATATTTGTATTTGTTTTGGTTTGGTTTGGCTATTTTAAAAAAATTATATTTTCCTGTAATATTACTGCACTTCTACGAAAACCGACAACCTCTGTGGAATGCAATCCATGGTGGAGGGTATATAAAGTTCGGCCCGGTCGAACTTAACGTTGTTTTTACTTGTTTTTAAAATTTTTTTTTTGAAGTACTTTTCAGAAAAAATACTCACTATATTTTTGTATACAAATTTTGATTTGCTAAATAAGACTTTATTTTCTAATTGTTTGTACCCTTCGATTTTATCGATTTTTTTATGTAAACATCTATTTATTCTGAAAATGTTGAGGGTTGGTTGAAAGTGGGTCTATAATAATTAATAATTTATTGAAAATTTGGAAAACAATAACTAAATTTAAACTTTATTTTTTTAATTGTTTGTACTCTTCGATTTTCTCGAAAAAAAAATATTTAAACATCTATTTACTCTGTCAATTTTGAGGCTTTGTAGAAAATGGGCCTATAAAAATTATTATGTTTTTTAATTTTTTGAAAATTTGGAAACACGAAAAAAAATTAAAAAAAACATAGTAATTTGTATAGCCCCTTTTCAAGCAAGCCTCAAAATTTCAGATAATTTAATCAGATAAAACTCAAAGTATGCCAGGGGATGTTTTAAGTGAGTACTAAAAATGTAAAAAAAATTGAGGAAATCGAAAATATTTTTTTAAACTGTACGATATGTAGTAGACGGGCGGGTGATAGAATAAACTATCTGAGAGACTGATGAATGCAAATGAACTCATAAAAAGGCAATTTGAGAGACAGAAGGACAGACGGACGAATCTTTCCCAACATCTTTATCTATTTTAAGACAATTGGGAGGAGGAGCACTAAGTATATAAGGTGTTTTTTATTGAGGTATAGAACTTCGAATTGAAATAAAACACAAGAAAATCGTTTTAATGTCCATCAATTTGGCTTTATTGGAAGGATAATTTTATGCCATTAATGTTTAAATATGATTTCGGGCATGTGGCCGCCGCGGCTGGCTCGAATATAGCCAGCATATGGGGCCGTATGTTGGCAATAACGCCACGAATGTTGGCTTCCAAGTCCCCTAACGTTTCTGGTTTGTTGGCGTAGACGAGCGACTTCACATATCCCCAAAGAAAATAATCCAATGGTGTCAAATCACACGATCTTGGTGGCCAATTGACAGGTCCATTCCGCGAAATTATGCGGTTAACCGAATTAATTGCTCTGATGGACGATTATGTCGACCATAAAATGGACGGAGCTTGCGGTGAACTTCGCGAACTGAACCATTACTTTCGAAATAAATTTGCACGATTTGCAAGCGTTGTTCTTTTGTCAACCTGTTCATGATGAAATGGCAAACCAAACTAAATATTAATCACTTGAAAGCTGACAAAATGGCCGCCAGTTAAAAAAGTGATGCCAACTTAAAGTTCTATACCCCAATAAAAAACACCCTTTACATATGAAATGTCGATGTTGAAACACCTATATCGTTATACCCCTCCTCTCGCTTCAACCAATTTTTGTCGTATAAGTAAAATGAAAGAAAAAACCTAATATTTTTCGTGTCTACACAGTCAGAGGAATGTATACTCCGAATTTCACGAATCTATCTGCGGTCATTTGGTTGGTACTATTTTTATCCCCCTTTTAACCCCAAAAAGTACGAATTTTGAAAAATCCCTTTATTTTACGTGTCTACGCAATTAGAGGGATGTACACACCGAATTTCATGACTGCGATCATTAAGTTGGTACTATTTTTATCCCCTTTTTCCATTGTAAAAAAGTATGAATCAAAAGAATGTATACACCGAATTTCATTATTCTAGGTACAACCGTTCAGTTGATAACATTTTTATCCCTCATACGAAAAATTTAGACCCGAAGGGGCCTAATTCACCCATAAATATAAATAGTATAAATTTGTTCTAAAGTGAATTGTTGCTTTGTCAATTGATACTGAATAATATCGACATACTAATAAATATCGAATTATATACCTTTCACACAACAAACAAAAACCAAGTACGAAATGGGTGAATTAGGCCCCAAAGGATCATGTCCTCATCGGAACCAAGATATGAGATTTATATACATATATAAAAACTTGTCGGCAACCTAACCCATATACGGGTTTCTATTGCATTCTTCTCATTCACGGATAACATAGATCATAGACCAAGTCTTCAAGAAATCGAGGGCAAAAGGCTATTTATGAATGAGACACTTGCTCTGGATTTATTGGCTATTTCTGAAGGCGTGCGAGTAAAAATAGTAGATTTTCAGTTCTTTTTCCTGTCACACAAACGATTCATGAACTATGTGAATATTCAGTAATCGGACGCTCCTGATGTTCTAGGTATGAATATACTATGCGATGTTCGTTAGACAAAATATGCATTTGATCTGTCGAAAAAGAGTTATAGTTATCTTTTACTTCACTCCCTCCAATCGTCTCTGTTTCGTTGTTCTATCAATACGTTCCTGGTGTTTATTCTTCGGAGGTACGTGATTTTATACCGGTCGTGAAAATGTTGGGTAGAGATATGTGACTTTCCATAAACTTTCAGCCTTCGCCGGTGCTATCTCACAGACATCTTCCCCGCTAATTACCATATTTAGAGATGATGACGATTGCAAGAAATTCGCTGGACCTTTAATACATGTCAGACACCTCTACATCTCGTTACCTTGAACTCATGTCCAATGTTTTGTGGTCTGCCATTTCAACAAAAGTAATGAACAATTTAAATCATCCATTAGCCTTTAACTTCTCCTCCGCCACACATTCATGTTGCATGTCTACTCATACTGTCATCATTGTATCAAATTTCCCATTATCTTCAGCGTAATCGCCATCAGACGCTATGGTCTGGCCATCCGCAAATGAATCCATAAAATCAACCGTCATTGATTAATCCTTGGACAAAACACAAAACATTAATTCAATCGCTTAATGTCGCATAACATTGAATTTAGACCGCTCGTCCGAGCAGCAGCGTTGTGGGTGAGGAGGGAGGGTCGGGGTACGAAGGACCCGGATGAAAGGTTTCAACATTTTGCCACATGCCACATGTAAAACAAGCAACACAATACACAATCCGA
This sequence comes from Polietes domitor, assembly GCA_947397865.1. Classification (NCBI taxonomy): domain Eukaryota; kingdom Metazoa; phylum Arthropoda; class Insecta; order Diptera; family Muscidae; genus Polietes; species Polietes domitor. The sequence continues at coordinate 160,900,382 of OX377619.1, read as the reverse complement.
TATTGCTTAGTACATCCATCCATGCCACCTTGAATGGTGCACCCTGAAGTCTGGTCTGGGTCTGGGGGGGAGGAAGGAGCTTTGGCAACAGGGTGAATCCACCGGTACTCCCAACACCCAGTACACGCACACACTAGTTAATGTCTAAAGCAATTGTACGCCAAGTGAGTTAGAAAGCGTATTAGTGACATTAAATACATACTTACAAACACAGGCACATACAGTAATACTGTCATTTGCACACACATACACACGCACACCCACGTACACATATGGACATTTAAAGGTTTTTGAGTGTGTGTGCGTATGGCTGTGTGTTCTGTGTACCGTGTTGAGGTTAAAAGCTAATGGCAGGGTATTAAATGTGTGACGTTGCACAGTGTTCTCAAACACCAAAAAGGTTTTATACACTCAACAACAGTTCCACAGTAAATCTACGCTTCAAGATTGGCGACCCAATTTGTGGTCGCTGATCATGAATGCCTTCGCGGATTTAACGGAATAACTTTGCTTTTCGGAGATATTCTAACAAACATTGATTTTTAAGTTCTTGTATAAAATTAGACTATACTTTGTCATTTTCTACAAGAACTTTAAAAAGGAAATTTTTATTTGAACTGGGATATTGTCCTGGCTCAAGACCATTTTGCTTCTATATTTCATAGAATGCAAATTTATTTACAAATGGCATGGTGACATTTATTACTTGGCTGCAGACTACCACGATCATGATTTCGACCATGTCAAAAGTCTATTCAAGTGGCTTCGCAGCGACCTTTCAACATCAAACCCGGCCTCTATAAGGAGATGATTCTCACAAACGAACGAGAAGCACAACTCACTTGCCGAAGTTGCGTTTAAAAAATCGCACCAACTAATAAAGTACACACAAGTAAAGTACAAATGGCCCACCCGTAGACACAAAACGAAAAATAAAGAGATATTTTTATATTCGATCTTTTCGAGTCAAAATGGGGATAAAGGGATAATATTGGTATCGACCAAATGGCTTTATGTCGATTTTTTTCTTCCTGCAGTTACAAATTCCTTTTATTTTGGCAAAGAAGTCATAATTTAGATGAGTTTAATGCACTTCTTGAATCAATTTGGTCAATTGACCCCTCCGATAGGTCCTCTCCACAATTGCAAATGTTCAATATAAAAAAAAATATATCCTTACAGAGCAAAGTACCGATAATAAAATATTTCGAAAAATTTTTAAACTTATGTGGTGACTTCTTATTCAGAAAGTATTAACACACCACTGCGATAAATAAAAATAAGGACCTTTTTAGTACAAATTCAAATTTTAGAACATACTTACCTCACCTTGGGAATTTCGGTATTTTATTTTTGGAAAAACTCCAAAAACTTGTAAGTCAATATTTTTGGAAACATTTTTTTGTACGTCATGGACTGGAAATAATGATAGTGGTGGTATGTACGCCAACATGTAATTTCTAAATAAATTTGCATTATATAAATTACAAATGCAAAATGGTCGTGAGTCAGGACAATGTCCCAATTCAAATAATTCCAAAATTGAATGAAGTGAATTTGTTTTTCTCTAAGAGATCCGATATTAATTTAATAATAATATCCCATTTTTTGTAGATTTTAAACAATGTTCAAGTGAATTTGTTTTTCTATAAAAGATCCGATATTAATTTTCTTTAACATATTATTAAAGCTCTTGTTCGAAATAAACATTCTGTTTTCTAACCCATCTGTCTAATTTTTGTTATTTCGACAACAATTTCACCTGGTGTCCAACCACTGTGCGAAGCATAAGTGTATATGTTTGAATGTGAAGGATTATAAAAGCAACACCGAACATGGATGATTATTTCCCCAAAAGCACCAATATTACAACAACAACAACAAAAAGGGAACACAATACAACATATGGACGGACGGACGGTGTAGTCGACAAAAGTCGACATATGGCAGCACAGACAAAAAAACAACAACAAAAAGTACTGACGTATGGACGGGCGGACAAATTGGGATGCTTGGGCTTTATGGCCCGCACAGACAGCTAGACATTTAGCTGGTCGAGCATTAAGCTTATGTTTCCAACAATTGTCCGTCCGTCTGTGGTGGTGATTAGCGTGATTAGTTTCAGGCGCTCACAGACACACATATACGAGAAGACAAAAAAGCTTTTAGCAATAATTGTAAATCAATGAATTGCAAACTTTAAATGTGCTGCCGCCGCGACCAATACGTGTAGGTAAAGAGTGATTTTTTTGAGGTTAGGATTTTCATGCATTAGTATTTGACAGATCACGTGGGATTTCAGACATGGTGTCAAAGAGAAAGATGCTCAGTATGCTTTGACATTTCATCATGAATCGTCTTACAAACGAACAACGCTTGCAAATTATTGAATTTTATTATCAAAATGCGTGCTCTGTTAAGAAAGTTCATTGCGCGCTTCCATTTTATGGTCAGTTTAATCGACCCACTGAAGCGGCTATTCGGGCTATTGTGACTAAATTTCGCACCAAATTTACATTGTTGGACATTAAACCACCAACACGCTTACGTAGAGTGCGAACTGAAGAAAATATCGCAGCTGTATCGGCCAGTGTTAATGATGACCACCAATTTTCGATTCGTCGCCGTTCGCACCAATTGGGTCTCTGTTACTCAAAAACGTGGAAATGCCAAAATTGGACTAAGCGGATGGACCACCTAAGACGCAGCCGCGGTCAACATTTAAATGAAATTATCTTCAAAAAGTAAATGTCATGGACCAATCTAACGTTTCAAATAAAGAACCGATGAGATTTTGCAAATTTTATGCGTTTTTTTTTAAAAAAAAGTTATCAAGCTCTTAAAAAATCACCCTTTAGTAGGTACACAAGCGACAGCGCCCCACCACTTTGCCACTTCCGGCCCACGGCAACATTATTATTTCCGGCTTATTATCGAATGTGGTCTGAGGCCGTGTGTGTGTGCGAGTTTTTGTTGTTTTGTCCTTGTCGCTGTCCCTGTCCAAACTCAGCTAAAAGCTTTACAGCAAAGTTTTAATGAGGTAGGAGTCAGTTAGTGGAACTCATTAAGAGGGTGGGCATTAGGCCATGTATGAAATTAGTTTTTAAACACTTTCATAATCCGGACAGGTTAAGGCTTAGCAGTAGCAGGTAGTTTCGTTGATTCATGCTTTTTTTAATTTTTCAATATTTCCAATAGTTTTGTTTGTTGGTTGTGGTGGTGGTGGTAGGGATTTAGGGGAAAAGTTCAGGAATGTGAATATGTTTTTATGCCCTTGATCTCAGGATGGAGGGAAACTAACTAGGTCATTCCGTTTGTAACACCATGCAATATCGATCAAGAATATCAATTTTTGATCGTCATAAAATTCTAAGACGATCTACTGATGTCCGTCCGTTTGACCGCACGTCCGTCTGTTGAACGCACGCTAGCATCTAAACGAAAGGAACTAGGACGTCCACATTTTGCACTAATACGTCTAATAGTTGTAGATCGGTTGGGATTGCAAATGGACGAAAACGGTCCACAGGAAAAATTTTTTCCTTCACAAGAACTGTGAATACCCCGTAATATATAGAGCATTTTTTAATTTTTTGAATATTTCTGCTTATATTTGTTTGATATTTATAGCAAAAATGTGTGCAATAAAGCAATTTTTATTTGTAGAGGGTGAAATGGGGCAAAAAGGGATAAAAATGGTACCTATTAAACGACAACAGCTACAAACACGAAATTCCGTGTGTACATTCCTCTAATTGAGTGGATACACAATAAAAAATATTTTTTTTAATTCGTACTTTTAAGGGGTAAAATGGGAATAGTGGGATAAAAATGGTACCAACAAAACGGCCGTATCTAGAATAATGAAATTCCTCTGATTTCATGGTACCAATCCAATGACCGCAGCTACAGTCATGAAATTCGGAGTATACATTCTGCGTGACTGCATAGACACGACAAATAAGAAGGTTTTTCCAAATCGGTACTTTCAAGGAGTACAATGGGAACAGAGGAATAAAACAGGTACTAACTAAACGGCTACAGCTAGAATGATACAAGTCGGTGTGTACATCTAATTGCGTAGACACGTAAAATAAAGAGATTTTTCGAATTTCGTATTTTTAAGGGGGTAAAATGGGCATTAGGGGATAAAAATGGTACCAACCAAATTGCCGCTGCTATAATTATGTAATTCGCTGGGTGCATTCCTCTGAGTGCATATACTAGCAAATTAAGATGATTTTTTACATTTTTGATTGATTTTGATTTTTTTACATTTACGGCAAAAATGGGTAGAATCATGTTTCTTTTTTTTCCATGCTTTATATAAGGTTACTTTCTATATATGTTTGTGTGCCACAAAATTTGAAATCAATTTTTGAAAGCTTTTTTCTCAACCAATTTTGCTCAAATTTTGCACACTTAATCATTTTCGATGACAATACAAGGAAATGGAAAAATTTGACCAATTGGACAAAGGGGCGTGGCACCTCCCATACAAAGTTAAAACCTATTATTGAATATTGTCAGTTCTATTACACCTAGAGTGCTGAAATTTTGTGTAAGTGCATCTAGCATCAATGTGCATAGCTGTGCCAAAAATGGGCGGTATTGGAAAAGTGGGCGTGGAACCTCCCATACGAAGTTAAAACCTATTATTGAATATTGTCAGTTCTATGACACCTAGAATGCTGAAATTTTGTGTAAGTGCATCTAGCATCAATTCGCATAGTTGTGCCAAAAATGGGCGGTATTGGAAAAGTGGGCGTGGCATCTCCCATACGAAGTTAAAACCTATTATTGAATTTTGTCAGTTCTATGACACCTAGAGTGCTGAAATTTTGTGTAAGTGCATATACCATCAATGTGCATAGTTGTGCCAAAAAGGGGCGGTATTGGAAAAGTGGGCGTGGCACCTCCCATACGAAGTTAAAACCTATTATCGAATATTGTCAGTTCTATGACACCTAGAGTGCTGTAATTTTGTGTAAGTGCATCTAGCATCAATGTGCATAGTTGTGCCAAAAATGGGCGGTATTGGAAAAGTGGGCGTGGAACCTCCCATACGAAGTTAAAACCTATTATTGAATATTGTCAGTTCTATGACACCTAGAGTGCTGAAATTTTGTGTAAGTGCATCTAGCATCAATTCGCATAGTTGTGCCAAAAATGGGCGGTATTGGAAAAGTGGGCGTGGCATCTCCCATACGAAGTTAAAACCTATTATTGAATATTGTCAGTTCTATGACACCTAGAGTGCTGAAATTTTGTGTAAGTGCATCTAGCATCAATTCGCATAGTTGTGCCAAAAAGGGGCGGTATTGGAAAAGTGGGCGTGGCATCTCCCATACGAAGTTAAAACCTATTATTGAATATTGTCAGTTCTATGACACCTAGAGTGCTGAAATTTTGTGTAAGTGCATCTAGCATCAATTCGCATAGTTGTGCCAAAAAGGGGCGGTATTGGAAAAGTGGGCGTGGCACCTCCCATACGAAGTTAAAACCTATTATTGAATATTGTCAGTTCTATGACACCTAGAGTGCTGAAATTTTGTGTAAGTGCATCTAGCATCAATGTGCATAGCTGTGCCAAAAATGGGCGGTATTGGAAAAGTGGGCGTGGAACCTCCCATACGAAGTTAAAACCTATTATTGAATATAGTCAGTTCTATGACACCTAGGGTGCTGAAATTTTGTGTAAGTGCATCTACCATCAATGTGCGTAGTTCTGCCAAAAATGGGCGGTATTGGAATAGTGGGCGTGCCACCTCCCATACGAAGTTAAAACATATTATCGAATAGTGTCAGTTCTATGACACCTAGGGTGCTGAAATTTTGTGTAAGTGCATCTACCATCAATGTGCGTAGTTGTGCCAAAAATGGGCGGTATTGGAAAAGTGGGCGTGGCATCTCCCATACGAAGTTAAAACCTATTATTGAATATAGTCAGTTCTATGACACCTAGAGTGCTGAAATTTTGTGTAAGTGCATCTAGCATCAATGTGCATAGTTGTGCCAAAAATGGGCGGTATTGGAAAAGTGGGCGTGGAACCTCCCATACGAAGTTAAAACCTATTATTGAATATAGTCAGTTCTATGACACCTAGGGTGCTGTAATTTTGTGTAAGTGCATCTAGCATCAATGTGCATAGTTGTGCCAAAAATGGGCGGTATTGGAAAAGTGGGCGTGGAACCTCCCATACGAAGTTAAAACCTATTATTGAATATAGTCAGTTCTATGACACCTAGGGTGCTGAAATTTTGTGTAAGTGCATCTACCATCAATGTGCGTAGTTCTGCCAAAAATGGGCGGTATTGGAATAGTGGGCGTGCCACCTCCCATACGAAGTTAAAACATATTATCGAATAGTGTCAGTTCTATGACACGTATAGTGCTCAAATTTTGTGTAAGTGCATCTAGCGTCAATGTGCGTAGTTGCGCCTAAAATGGGCGGTAATGCAAAAGTGGGCGTGGCACCTCCCATATGAAGATAAAACCAAAATTACACCTACTGTAATTTTGTGTAAGTGCATCTAGCATTAATGTGCGTAGTTGTGACAAAAATGGGCGGTAATGGAAATGTGGGCGTGGCACCTCCCATACGAAGTTAAAACCCATTTTCGAATATATGCCGTTCTATGGCAGATAAAAAACTGAAATTTTGTGTAAGTGCATCTACCATCAATGTGCGTAGTTCTGCCAAAAATGGGCGGTATTGGAATAGTGGGCGTGCCACCTCCCATACGAAGTTAAAACATATTATCGAATAGTGTCAGTTCTATGACACGTATAGTGCTCAAATTTTGTGTAAGTGCATCTAGCATCAATGTGCGTAGTTGCGCCTAAAATGGGCGGTAATGCAAAAGTGGGCGTGGCACCTCCCATATGAAGATAAAACCAAAATTACACCTACTGTAATTTTGTGTAAGTGCATCTAGCATAAACCTGCGTAGTTGTGCCAGAAATGGACGGTATTGGGAAAGTGGGCGTGGTACCTCACATACGAAGTTAAAACATACAAGTAAGGAAAGGCTAAAGTCGGGCGGAGCCGACTATATAATACCCTACACCACTCCCTGCGTATGTACCTCGCTTTGATTACTAAACCCAGGTATTTCGTGGGAGCAATTTTATGTAGTTCATACAAATTATATAAGTTATATTCATATAATTTATATGCTATAAATTCATCTTCAGTCAAATTTAACGAGTATGGTAAATAATATGGTAATTGATCTAATTGTCCGACAGACAAATACAAATTATACAGTAGTATACCAAAGTCATTTCAAAGTATGGACATATGGACATCACCCAAACAATTCTCATTGCAATTCAATTCGGTAAAAAAGTGAAATCGGGAAGGATTTTTGCATCCTGTAAATGTATGTGTTTGACAAAAAATTTTAAATCGGAAAGGACATTTGTATGGGGGTATATTGAAACCTGGAACGATGTGACCCGCTTTCACCATGTCTGTTTATTGGTGAAATATAATATGTAAAATTTGGCCAAAAACGGTTAAACATTCGGGAGCAACATTTGTATGAGGGCTCTATCTAAATCTGAACCTATCTTACCCACTTTCACCATAGATGTTTCTAGTTCGATTATAAGATGTTGTGCCAATTGTAAAGAAAAACGGGTACAATGTGTGGATTTTAGAGCGGAAAAAGTGAAATCGGGAGCGACATTTGTATGGGGGCTATATCTAAATCTGAACCGATCTTACCCAATTTTTACATACGTGTTTCTAGTTGGATTATAAGATGTTCTGCAAAATTTAAAGAAAATCGGATACAATATGTCGTTTCTAGAGCGGAAAAATTAAAATCGGGAGCGACATTTGTATGGGGGCTATATCTAAATCTGAACCGATCTTACCTAATTTTTGCGTACGTGTTTCTAGTTGGATTATAAGATGTTCTGCAAAATTTAAAGAAAATCGGATACAATATGTCGTTTCTAGAGCGGAAAATGTCAAATCGGGAGCGACATTTGTATGAGGGCTATATCTAAATCTGAACCGATCTTACCCAATTTTTGCACACGTATTTCTAGTTGGATTATAAGATGTTCTGCAAAATTTAAAGAAAATCGGATACAATATGTCATTTCTAGAGCGGAAAATGTCAAATCGGGAGCGACATTTGTATGGGGGCTATATCTAAATCTAAACCGATCTTACCCAATTTTTGCATACGTGTTTCTAGTTGGATTATAAGATGTTCTGCCAAATTTAAAGAAAATCGGGTACAATATGTCGTTTCTAGAGCGGAAAATGTCAAATCGGGAGCGACATTTGTATGGGGGCTATATCTAAATCTGAACCGATCTTACCCAATTTTGGCATACGTGTTTCTAGTTGGATTATAAGATGTTCTGCCAAATTTAAAGAAAATCGGATACAATATGTCGTTTCTAGGGCGGAAAATGTCAAATCGGGAGCGACATTTGTATGGGGGCTATATCTAAATCTGAACCGATCTCACCCAATTTTTGCACAGGTGTTTCTTGTTGGATTATAAGATGCTGTGCCAATTTTAAAGAAAATCGGGTACATATGTGGTTTCTAAAGCGGAAAAAGTGAAATAGGGAGCGACATTTGTATGGGGGCTATATCTAAATCTGAACCGATCTTACCCAATTTTTGCATAGGTGTTTCTAGTTGGATTATATGATGTTGTGCCAAATTTAAAGAAAATCGGGTACTATATGTGCTTTATAGGGCGGAAAAAGTCAAATCGGGAGCGACATTTGTATGGGGGCTATATCTAAATCTGAACCGATTTCCTCCAAATTCAATACCGATGGTCATTGGCCAGAAAAAATAACTTCTGCCAAGTTTCATGACAATCGGACAACAATTGCGACCTGTAGAGTGCGAACAAGCTTAGATGGACAGCAGACGGACAGACGGACAGACGGACAGACGGACAGACGGACAGACGGACAGACGGACGGACAGACAGACATCGTTAAATCGACTCAGCTGGTGATTCTAAGCCGATCCGTATACTTAAAGGTGGGTCTAGCTCGATTATTTCTTGGTGTTACAAACATTTGGCGCGAAACTAACTTATAATACCCTAGTCCACGAAGTGGTGTAGGGTATAATAATCGAATATAGTCAGTATGTGTCATAGACCTAGAGTGCTGAAATTTTGTGTGAGTTGATCCAGTGTAAATAGTTGTGCAAAGATGGGCGGAAAGTGGACGTGACACTTCCCATCTGAAATTAAAACCGGTTTTAGAGTATTTCGACACCGAGATGGGCGGAAAGTGGCCGTGACCCTTCCCATACGAAATTAAAACGAGTTTTTTAAGTATATTCTACAACGATCTTCCTATATTTTTGTGTGTGTTTATTTAGTTGTAACCTGCTTAGACAATATGCAAATGGGCGGGATTTGAAAGGCGCATTTTTGATTCGAACTTTGTAAAATTACACGTTTTCTGTGGATTTTCTTAGCACAACAGTAAAGAAAGGTTATAAAAAAAAATATTCATTCGCCAACAGCCAACTTAAGGCAAGAAAACGGAAATTATATTAATTTATTTAGTTGTAACCTGCTTAGACAATATGCAAATGGGCGGGATTTGAAAGGCGCATTTTTGATTCGAATTTTGTAAAATTACACGTTTTCTGTGGATTTTCTTAGCACAACAGTAAAGAAAGGTTATAAAAAAAATATTCATTCGCCAACAGCCAACTTAAGTCAAGAAAACGGAAATTATATTAATTTTTTCCATGCTTTATATAAGGTTACTTTCTATATATGTTTGTGTGCCACAAAATTTGAAATCAATTTTTGAAAGCTTTTTTCTCAACCAATTTTGCTCAAATTTTGCACACTTAATCATTTTCGATGACAATACAAGGAAATGGAAAAATTTGACCAATTGGACAAAGGGGCGTGGTACCTCCCATACAAACCACAAATTAAAAATCTAATATTTCTGCTCCTGATAACGGTATTTAAACAAAATTTGGTACGTCGGTTTGGTGTGCATGTTGTAAGTGCTGCTGCAAATATGGGCGGGATTGTACAAAGGGGCGTGGTACCTCCCATACAAACCACAAATTAAAAATCTATTATTTCTGCTCCTGATAACGGTATTTGAACAAAATTTGGTACGTCGGTTTGGTGTGGATTTTTTAAGTGCTGCTGCAAATATGGGCGGGATTGCACAAAGGGGCGTGGTACCTCCCATACAAACCACAAATTAAAAATCTATTATTTCTGCTCCTGATAACGCAGTAATTTTTCCTTCTACAAAAGATAACTAAAAAAGAATTTCTAGGCCCAATAGAATTCTGCTTGCATAAAGCATGGATTTGAAAAAAAAATTTTTTGATTTACTAGTTTTTCATTTATATTTTTCTCGAAAGAAACGTACAATTTTGGTGAAGAGTGGGTATTCTTTTCAATGTATTTTCCACAGACATGTCAATTTTTTTTAACAAAAAATTCTCCAAAAATTAATTTCATGAATTGTAACATATGTAAATTAAATTTTACCTTTCAAACTAATCCTACGATCCTGTTTTATTACCTAAGGTTATGTGACATTACATTTATCCTCTTATAAAAATTACCCAAATTCAATTTACATCTGTTTCTTTAACTATTGCATCATTCACTGATATTATCGCCATCATCATCACCACCGTCGTTGGCGTTGCCGTTGTCCTTGTCATATTCTTGTTATTGTTGCTAATTTTCTAACCATTCCTAAAATCCTTTCAACGACCACCACCACCATCAGAGTCATGGCAAACCAATCATTATCCTTGACCTTTTATGCATATGCTGCAGAAGAGTCAACATCATCTAATGGCCACCAACAGAGGAAGACTTCGAGAGAGAAAAAAATCGCAAGCCTATTATGTAGATTTTTCCTCCTGCCATTCAGTGTGTAAGTGAATAAACACTCATGGCTAACAAGCGCCAGTGTGTACTGATAATGGCGGGTAAGGGGGCTGGGGCTTGGAGAAAAACATTTAAGTTGTTTTTTCCTGCAACCAAAGTGTCCATATGTGCCGGGTGGTCGGTGCTTATTTTTTATGGACCCCACCACAAAACAAGACTTACGTACTACTACATACTACTTGTTCACATCAGGGTCACTTCATTTTATGACCATGTTAAGGTCATCGTCGTCATCATCAACAAACGGCAACAAACACAACAGCGTTTGCAAGTCCTTCCTCATCCGCAAACACACACACACTCGCGCAAGCATGTGTGTGTGTGTGCCAAAAAATCCATATTATGGCATCAGTAAACATTCTATAGATAGACTCATAAGCTTATAAATGAGATAGTTTAGAGGATGATGATGACGACGAGGACGACGGCGACGACGATGATGATACTCGCATAAAAAATACCAGGAATACACAATTACCAACCACTTGCCATGGGATGTTGTCTAACGAGGAACTGCTACTGCCAGCTACGACGACCGACTGTAGACAAGCTGCAGTTGGGGTCAAAAGTTTCTGTGGAACACTTTTCGATTTAGGGGGGAGGTCGACGATAATAAAAACCTTATTGGAATCATGTTAAACGACTATTACTGGTATGTACATAATTTGTGGGAATTCAATTGAGTGCTTGAATAAAAACGAACTTGTTATGGCTGCCACCAAAAAAATGTCCCTTAATAGGGGAGAATTTTTTGTACAAGTAAATGCGAAACGTACTTGCTTAAATTGTCTTTATAATTAGGGTGCAGGTCATATGTCGATATTTTATTTATTTTACACAAAATTCGCGGAATAACATAGCTGTATTTAAAAAAATATAGTTGTTGTTTACTCTTAATTTATTTTGTGTTGTATATAAACAATAGTTGCAAGAACGAGCATAGTCTTGACCTTTGTAGACATTAACACACTGTTTCCTTAGTTAATCATTACGTTAAAAATCTGTGTATATTTAAAAATCCCATTTTAGAGAAATTTTATTGAAATTGAGCTTTTAACCGAACATAAATCCAAATCAAAACTAAATAAAAAAGGTAATTTCAAATACAAAAAATATATTAATATTATTAAGAGAAAACAAGAGCAAATCGAGTATTATGGTATCGGTTAAATTAAATTAACTAAGAACGAATAGGCGCCGATACATCAAAATCTTTTGCATTTTCGTTGAGGTATTGTGTACCATTATTAAACGACAAAGTTATACATTTCCAATAAAACCAGAAATTTAAAAAAAAGCTATCAGTACTTTTTTATGGGCGATTCTATTCCTTAAACTTATTATTATTTAATCTTTTAAATGCCTCACCCTATAATTTATTTTTTTCTATCTGCTGGCGGTTTTTAAATTATTTTTCGTAAAGAAGACATAATTTAGGGACCTCCCCTGTTGATCAGCTCCAAAATTGCACATTTTTCAATATGTTGATTTGTACCTATTAGAAATTGTTTAGTAAATTTTGTATCCATATATATTTACTTCCTACTATGAAAATATTGAGGTAGTTGTTGGTAAAAGGTATATTGTTGGAAAAAAATCAAGGAGTTGTTAACCATTATTTTTGTTTAGTATCGAATATGATACATTTATTCCTCTATTCGGTATAGACTAAATAGTTTTCTTCAATGACACATCTTCCTTTCTTTAGTTAGCTATGAATGTGATATAATCTACAAGCAAATTTCCCTGCGAGTTGACTGTCACCGATCAAATATGCAACTTTATATTACGTCGTCAGACATGATTTGACTTCTCTAGAATATACACCTACAGTGCGTTAGGAGATATATAGGGTCCGCCATCTAACTTTTTTTTCAACTATTCAACCGTTGGACTATTATTTGTGGGGTGCCCTCAGCAGCCCTTTGAATGAAATTATTTTCCATTATTAACCGGAAGGATTGTACTTTCATATAAAAAAAGACATTTGAGAAAATATTCAGTAGTTTTTCTATAGATTTTTCAGAAAAAAAGTTATTTGTTGAAATATGAGCGGAAAAAGTAAATCATAGAAGACATTGGTATGGGGTCCGCCATCTAACGTTTGTTTTTTTTTTTCAACTATTCAACCGTTGGACTATTATTTGTAGGGTGCCCGAGGTAGCCATTTGAATGAAATTATTGACCGGACGTATTGTACTTTCAAATAAAAAAAGAAATATTAGAAAATGTTCAGTATTTTTTTATAGCATTTTCAAAAAAAAAAGTTATTTGGCGGACCATATATAAAGGTATGTTTGCTACATGTACTATGTTAATGATAACCTGAATAATATAGGTCCTACATTTGATATGGACTTTATAAAACCGACAAATTGTCATTAAAACATCCGGGTTATGTTTAAATCCGCCCAAAGACACGTATATCTCCCATGAAACATCGTTATATATTTAATATTTTAATATATACATTAATACAAATCATTTCCAGTGATTACATTTTTGTCCACAATTAAATGAAAAATACTAGTGCCACTCACAACGGCCACATGTAATTTTTTATTTTTTAAGATTTGGAAATTTCGGATAAAACTCCTTGTATCTCTTAATCGATGGTAACCAGCTCTTATAACTTAAAAAATAACTAAGGCTTAATATATCAGCTCAGCATTTCCAAAAAATTGGGGGATAATTGCTTAACATTTTCTGTTAATTAATAAATATTTCCAAATATCCTGCCAAATCATTCATAATAATTGATTGGAACATGTGTATTTTGCAATGTATACTTTTGGGGTTATAATAAATTTATTATTTTGTGTTTGGTATTACAAGTACAAATCGCGACTTTAGGTAACAAGGTTCTAATAGCACCATGGGCTGTTTTGAGAAAAAGTAACTTCTAATTTTATTTTGCCAGCGACTTTTAATAAATTTATTTAAACTTGTTCCAGTAATTTAAACCTGAAGTGTAGCCCCGATTGAACTTCTAGTTTTCTAGAATTTTTTGTTCAAAAAAATGGATAGAACTTTTGTGCTCATTTGTTTTGCACTAGCTTGAAGCCACAAGGTTCTATATGCCGCTTAGAACCTTGTAGATCTGTAAGAACTCAAAATTATCACTTAGAATTTTGTTTCATTAATCAATTTTGAATGAAGATACTATTTTATTTATTTAAATTAGTATATTAATCAAATTTATTTCTTTAAACATAATAATTATTAAGAGATTTTAATTTGTTATATAAACCCAAAAATAATATTTCTTGGATTGCAGATAGCCGGTTACTTATTTTCTAAGAAACTATACGATTTAAATAACTATTTCATTTTCCTCTAAGTTTCATCTAAAAAAAATAATAGAATAAAATCATACTTACTATAAATATTGTTTTGTAATATTAAAAAATTCAATTTTCATACCCTACACCACAGGGTATAATGTCTTTGTGCATTTGTTTGTAACACCCAAAAGGAAACGAGATAGACCCATCGTTTATCGACTTAGAATCACTTTTTTTTATCGATTTAGCGAAGTCCGTCCGTCTGTCCATCTATTCTTGTAATCAAAGTGCAGGTCGCAATTGTTGTTAGAACTAAATGTAACTTTGCACAACGAAGTTTTATGGGATAAGGACGAACGCTATTTAATTTGATGCAAATCGGTTCAGATTTAGATATAAATAGCTCCCAGACAAATTTTGCTTCCGATTTTACTTTTTCCGCTCTAGAAACCACATATTTCAACATATGTTCCTCCAATTTATCAAAAGGTCGTATAATTCAACTAGAAACAGCTCAGATAGATCGGTTCAGATTTATATATAGCTCCCATACAAATATCTCCTCCTATTTGACTCTTTCCGCTCTAGAAACCACAAACTGTGACAGATTTTCTTCAAATTTGGCAAACAGCTTATATTTCAACAGCTCTGGTAAAAATAGGATAGATCGGTTCAGATTTATATATAGCTCCCATACAAATATCTCCTCCTATTTGACTCTTTCCGCTCTAGAAACCACAAACTGTGACAGATTTTCTTCAAATTTGGCAATCAGCTTATATTTCAACAGCTCTGGTAAAAATAGGATAGATCGGTTCAGATTTATATATAGCTCTCATACAAATGTCTCCTCCGATTTGACTCTTTCCGCTCTAGAAAACACAAAATTTGACAGATTTTCTTCAAATTTGCCAAAACAACTTATATTTCAACTAAAAACACCTGTGGTGAAAATGGGTCAGATGATTTCAGATATATATATAACAAATTTCGCTACTGAATTCATTATTTCCGCTCTAGAAATAGCTTTTTTGAACATATTTTCTTCTAATTCGGCACATCAGCTAATGTTTCAAATATAAATTACTGTAGCGAAAGTGGGTAAGATAATTTTTAGGAACATTTTTAAATAGTTTATCCGAATCCTCATAGATTTAAGATGTTTTGACATCTGAATAGCATTCAAGTTCATACTCTATGTGATAGTATTAGTATATTATATTAAATGGAAAATTTTTGAAGTTAAAGCTAGTATTCGTGCATTTATTTTTAAATCTGATGGATTAATTGCAATTATCATAAATAGTCTTCTGCGTTATTGAAAACTTTTAACTCCTATTTGTGAAAATTGCGTTCTCTCATCACGAAGTGATCATCTCGTTCTTCTTTCATATTGTTGGACTTGAACTGGGATATTGTACTGACTCAAGACCATTTTGAGTCCATATTTTATAGAATGAAATTTAGTTACAAAGGAATGGGATCAAATATCAGTCAAAAAACCGGACCTTCTCACTTATCATACCGATCGGATTTAGTATGATGATTCTTTTTGTCTAATGAATACTGAACAATGATATCCAGCAAAGCTATCAAAAATGTTTTATTAAGCAAAGTTTTATCAGCAACATCTTATTTGGGGATGAAAGGTTCTATCTGGTTGTTAGAACTTTGTTTACTAAACTGTTATAGAACAATTGTACTTATAACTTTATTGTTTTGGATATCTCGTAAACGGCAAGATATATCTTTATGGCGATAGCAGAAATCGAAAGAGATTACAAAGTTTAGTACCAATTTATAAAAATACCAGTTAATCTGTTTTATCCTGTAGTCACAAAATGTCGTCCTTGGTCAGTAAAGTGGACGAGTGTTAAATAAGGAATGGAAAATTCAGGGAATAACAGAGGGTCTCTTCTGTAAAGGGAACAGTCATATGTTAAGGTCACTTTCATCATGTGAACGATAAGTGCAACTCCAAGTCCATTATAAGACAAAGTAATAATAGTTCCATACCCGTCACGGCATTCTTCTCTGAATGAACATCGATTAACTCGGTCCATTATTTCCATTAATTCACGTAAGACTTCCTGCCACAAAAGGGCAACAAAAAAAGTTTGCACAAATTCATTCAATTGATTCCGTCATTTTTGGTCGGACAACAATAATAAACTGTTGGCAAAGTTATTGCCTACTTTTAGGCGCTAACATTAATTTGCGACTAAGGCATACTTTTCTCAATCAATTTGCTTCATTATGATTGGAACAATGCAGGGGGGAGGAGGAGAGAAGCCGGGTTCGATAGAAAAACTTGCCATAAACGTCACAAGCCATTAGCGTTCGGGTCTCGGTCACAGTCCAATTCAGGCGCTCATGTGTGAGTGAGTGGGTGAGTGAGTGTATGAAAACACTTTTGGACTTTGTTATTTCCCGTTACGAAAACTTTTCTTGATAATCTTCAAAACGCGATGAGTGTGAGTCCATTGTGTATCAATAATACCAATCAAGCGAATGACATACGCTTTTCCCCAAAATTACTTATGTTTTGCTGCTGCTGCCGATGCTGTTGGTGATGTTGCTCTGGTTGTTGTTGTTGCTGCTGCTGTTATGCTGGCACAACAAAGACCAGAGTAGCAAAGCAATTACTCATCTTTCGTTCATTTATTCATGTATAAAAATGGAATTGACTGACCCCCCTACAGCAACAAACGCCACATTAGTCCTAGCTGTGAGGAGCCACCAAGAAAAAGTTCAAGACGAAGCAGAAGCAGAAGACGTAGGAGCCGAACACATAGCAAAGCAAAACAAGTTACGTTAACAACTACATAAATCTTTAATGCCATAAAAATAATTTCTTAATAGTGTTAAATCAAGTAGAAATACACACATACGCACGCTCTTCAACGCACACACAAACATGTAAGCACGCGTGCGTTTTCATTGAGGCATGGAGAGTCACATGTAGCCCGCACCATACCGCTGGCTGCCACCAAGCGCCAATGCTTTTTCACGAGGGTTTGTGGGAGGAATTGTTACCCCTCCGTTGGAGGGAATATCCTCTTTGCTACATTTAAAGCTTTAAGATGTGCATGAGTGTATACAAGAGGTAAGTATGACAAATGTGGGGAAATATGTATTCGTTAGCGAATGTGTATGAGAATCCCAGTTTCGTACTGTGGACAGGATTATTGTAACTTTATTTTTATTGGAGAAACTCAAAAAATAATTCTAAATCAACATATAATTCCAGAGAATGTATAATAAGGATGTCAACCGGGACCAGACAATTAGAAGTACATAAATGTTCGGCAACATTATGATAAAGAGATGTATACATTTTAGTATTTCAGTGTATTTATAGATCATCCTTGAGCAATGCGGCCCCGAAAATAAATTTTTTTTACTACCTAGTAATATTTTACTCTTTCATATTTTTTTTAACTACAGGGAATATGCTATGATATCATAGTAAACATTTGATATTTCTTATATCGACAAATGTTAGTTGTAGGTCAATATATAATGCTATTATGTTCCATCATTTCGCCGTTTGTCGGACAAATGTAGGATAAATGTTGGCTGTAAAAATGTTTGCATTTTCCCGTACTTTTTATTTCCACGAAAACGGGAATTATTATATTTCTCATAAAAACATATTATAATCAATGTTTAAAGGATTTATAGAAATTTGTAGAGAAATCCCCCTGGTTCAAAATAATCAATGGGAATACAGAATATGAGATAACCCCACATTTCCCTTCATCATTCATTCCTTCACCCTACCACCTAAATCCTTTTCTCCTATACTACTTACGGGAATCCCGAATTTAGTTGGCAACGAGTGAACTCGTCGGTTGTGCCCACAACTGACGGACATCTCCTGAAACCTAATAAAATATGAAATCAACTTTTTCCAAGGATGAAGAAATAATTAATTAAACATATTTTTTAAATTAGGCGATTTTTGAAATATAAGAACTTTTTAAAACGACAACATAAATAATAAATCTTAAATTATTAGTTCCCTTTACTATAGCTTCGAAACCCTAAATTTATATTTTGAGGCAGCAATATTGTTATTTTACTTTAGATTGTAGGGATATTTTTATTTATTAGTAAAATTTTATAAAACCCCTGTACGATTTCTCCACAGATATAAACATATCAGGAGAACAGCTTATCGAACTTTATTTATAAAGATATCAAAAATACTGAAATTGAATTATATCAAAATATTAATATAATGTATTTGTAATCTTCTATATGTTATATTCACTTCACATCAATTATATATAGTAAATTACAGTATATATAGAAGATTTGTATCGAATAGTTGACACATATATAATTAAAAGTGATATTTGTTGAATTATTTACCATTTTATAGAATAAACGTGTTGAAAATATCTGCTGAATTCCCGCGGTAATCCCGGGATACGGGAAACAGAAAATATACAAGTTCCCGGGATTTTTCCCTTGCGGTAAAGTCAAAAATTGTGAAAAGTGCCTTTGATAATATCTTTTATTTTGGTATATGATTTCTGACTAAGTAGGAGATATTTGTGACAGACGCCGATACTCGTATAATTTTGTTACCCCATCTATCAGAATATGTTTTCGGAACCCTTTTAGATTTATACCCTCACTCCATAGAGTAGGACGGTATATATCATTTGGGACAGAAAAAAACTGTAACGCATTGAAGGAATGACTTAAGACCCTAAGAATGTTTGGACCAAATCCGTTTCACGTTCCGTTCGTCCATCCGTCTGGCTGGCTGGCTGGTGTAACGATAACTTTCGTAAGGAGTTAAGGAATCTATTCAAACTTTACACAGAGTAATATTTCTCCTAAACTTACCTTCCACACAAATGGTTCATTTTCCTATATTAAATAAAAACCATACAGATAATCAGAATCAGCTATATTGTAATGGAATATGGGCGATATTAGCATATCCCTTTTGATGCCTCACACACAAAGTGTGGGATTGTTATAATTTGCATTCGGATAGTCATCATCAATTGCAATTTGATATTTGAGAATGTCTTTATAATCACTTTAAACTTAAAAAAATATTTGTGTTTCAGCCACGCCCCTTCTATTTCCTCCCACACAATTGTCAATCCTAGATCAAATTAAATCATTTAATGTATTTTATGACAAATTTTATTTTTTGTAGCGTGTGATGGCACCATTCGATTTTTTTGTATTATCTATTTCTTATTGGATTTTCATTGTTTTTAAACCTTGTACTGAAAAAATGATCATTCTGAAAATTCCAAAAAAATGAAAAAAATTCACCACTTTCAAACTCACGCATTCACTAAAAAATAAATCTAAGGAATATATATAAAGTTTCAAAAAATTTAATGTAATCGTTTTGAAAATCAAAATAAATGAAATAGAATTGCAAAAACTTTAAAAAATATAACGCGGCTATATCACTCTCCTCTACTTTAAAAGTAATTGAAATTGCCTTCAAAACAAGGTATATTTCAATAAAATCAAGTAATAAATGTCACCATGCCATTTGTAAATAAATTTGCATTCTATTAAATATAGAAGCAAAATGGTCTTGAGCCAGGACAATATCCCAGTTCAAATCAAAAATCGATTTAGTATTTCAGGAGTAACAGGCGATTGAATGAGCACACCTTTTGAAAAAAATGTATTTCTTCACTGTTAAATTGGTCATAACAAAACATGTATTTTTGCATACATTTAATATTGATAACAAGTAAGGAAAGGCTACTACTTTTTATCCTATTACAATTCAATTTGGTAAAAAATGAAATCGGGAAGGTTTGTATCCAATCGGAAAGGACATCTGTATGGCGGTCTATTGAAACATGGAATGATGTATGTTTATAGGTGAAATATAATATGTAAAGCATGGCCAAAATCTGTTAAACATTTGGGAGCAACATTTGTAAAAAATAAAAAAATAAATAAATAAATAAAATATATACCTAAATCTGAACTGATCTCACCCACTTTCACCATAGGTGTTTTTAGTTGGATTATAAGATGTTGTGCCAAATTTAAAGAAAATCGGGTACAATATGTGGTTTCTAGAGCGGAAGAAGTCAAATCGGGAGCGACATTTGTATGGGGGCTATATCTAAATCTGAACCGATCTTACCCACTTTCTGCATAGGTGTTTCTAGTTGGAGTATAAGATGTTGTGCCAAATTTAAAGAAAATCGGGTACAATATGTGGTTCCTAGAGCGGAAAATGTCAAATCGGGAGCGAAATTTGTATGGGGGCTATATCTAAATCTGAACCGATCTAACCCGATTTCGCCACATGTGTTTATAATTAGATTATAAGGCGTTAAGCCAAATATGAAGAAAATCGGGTACTAAATGTGATTTATAGAGCGAAAAAAGTCAAATCGTGAGTGACATTTGTAAGGGGGCTATATCTAAATCTGAACCGATGTAACCCGATTTCATCATAGGTGTTTCTAGTTAGATTATAAGGTGTTAAGCCAAATTTGAAGAAAATCGGGTACTACATGTGCTTTATAGAGCGTAAAATGTCAAATCGGGAGCGACATTTGTATGGGGGCTATATCTAAATCTGAACCGATATTACCCACTTTAGGTAGATTATAAGGTGTTAGGCCAAATTTAAAGAAAATCGTGTACTGTATGTGGTTTCTAGGGCGAAAAAAGTCAAATAGGGAGCGATATTTGTATGGGGGCTATATCTAAATCTGAACCGATTTGAAAGTGGTCCAGGTTTCGTCATTCAAACACAATGAGAAAGTGAGAAAGTCTGGGAAATTTCAAATACAGATTCTTGTTAAAGAGACCGGGTATGATGTTGAAAAGTCGCTGCGTAGCCACTTGAGAAAACCTTTGACAGGGTGGAAATCATGATAGTGGTAGCCTGCATCCAAGTAATAAATGTCTCCATGTCATTTGGAAATAAATTTGCATTCTATTAAATATAGATGATATTGATTGATTGACAAAAAAAACGACAATAAAAATAATATCACTTC
Source organism: Polietes domitor (assembly GCA_947397865.1). NCBI lineage: Eukaryota > Metazoa > Arthropoda > Insecta > Diptera > Muscidae > Polietes > Polietes domitor. The sequence continues at coordinate 160,879,150 of OX377619.1, read as the reverse complement.
CCAGAGTTTTCTACATCGTTCTTTATTGTCGCACAGTATTATAAATGATATGCGGGTATGCGGTGGGGTGCCCAAAGTGGCTTTTTATTGAACAAATTCATATTTTACATAATGTATTAACTTTTAATATGTAAACCATAATGACCCAGAAGACGGACGAATAACACTTTCCGTATTGGAATATGGGTTGTGTTATTGGTGAGTCAAATGGGATTAGTAACTATCTGCATAAATATATGAATGCTATTGATTTATATGAAATTGTTTTTAAACGTTAAAATACAATTGATGGAAATTGACTCTGATTTCCTGTAGTTTCATCGCGCAATGCAATAATTAGGCATTTTCATTGTTTTTTTTTTTGAAAAATCGGTTTTATCTTTTTTTTGATAAAACTATAACCGAATTCCTGATTTTTAAAAGAATACTTTTTAAGCGTAAAAGTGCCATCCACATTTCGTTCTCAGACATCAACCATGTTTTTCAAAGTCCCTTATCTTTAATTCAGTTTCAAAAAGTCTAGCATTTTAATATCCCATCAAACAAATTTCGAAATATATAAATAATTTTTGATAGATTATTTTTGTGAAAATCGTGGACATGTGGATTTTTATCTTCACAAAAACGACTATCAAGTATTTTTTCACAAATATGAATACGATTATTTTTCTAAAAGACGTAGAATCGGGGACATATCTAGCTAGTGCATTCAGTGGCATTTTATGCTTTGTAAGATTGTTTTCCTGTGAAAAAGATACACAAAAATTACTATAACATTTCTATCAACTAGCAACATGGGTTAAATGTTAATGAGTTTTCTAGTTATATTTTGGAGATATTCGCCGCAGTGAGGAATATTAAATTTGAAACTCATTTTTAGAGTTTCAATTTCAATAGAGTCCGTACTCGGCGAACATGCAGACAAAAGGAGACAATTAAGTTGATCGGTATACTAAAAGGTGGGTATATGACAGCCAAATTTGAGACGAGTCTACTTTAAAACACTTCCCTGACTTTATACATCTCCTTCATAGTCGTATTTGACTAACAACTAAAAACATAACCTACTAATGCCTTCCTCCTCTTATACCCCCCCCCCCCCCCTTCTTACCTACCATGTTTCTGCACTTTATGATACCCCCTCTTCCTGGTGGACACCCCTCCGATGCTAGCAATACAAGCAACGGCTTTGTCGTCGTAAAGAAATTATTTACAAAGTAATTACGATTAGTGACACAAACAACAAAATCCAGCCACAAATGTTATAAGCTTTATGGCCAGCCAGAAGCAGACCGTGCGGATGGACGGACGAATGAAACTGGCGAACTGGAAGGCGGATACAGCCACGGATAAACGGCTGGACGCGGCAGGAAGAGGAGGTGAGACGAGGTGGACAGATTTTCTCAATGGACAATATATAAGTACACATTCATAAATATACGTGCGTACATATGTACATCCGAACACACATTGAAAATGTATTAACTTTATTTTAACCGCAAAGTTTTATACGCAATCATACAAACGTACAGTGAGTGGTTCATACAGAGACACAGTGGTTCGAGTATCTAAATAATTTCTACAATAATGGAAAAGCAATATTTTTTCTAGGCGGAAAATCGTTGAGTGTCCGGAGAGTTTTAACACGGACGAGTTGGCCAACTATCACATTTTTTCCTCAAAATTCCATAATATTCAATCTTTTTTAGAGCATACCTCTAGGCTTGATATAAACCAATCTTACAAATGGAATGCCAGTCTCAATCATAATCCATCCTATGGTGGAGGATGCAATTTTGCCCGTCACACTACTGTGCTACGACAGGAAGCAGTTTTGTAATGGCAGCTTTACAAAACTGTTGGCCATAATGTAATGGGCAAGTAAATATAAACGTTAGTCTGTATGTATATATTGGCCTAAACGTATTTATGTGCGCATATTGAACCAGAGGGGAAAACGCCAGTGCATAAGCGGATAATTACTTTGGAAAATTGTGATCAATCATAGCATTTGATGGCCACCAAATGGTGTTGGTAATTGTAAAGGTAGTCAAAGTTGAGCATACCCTGCTAAAAGTTTGCGCTAATGTTGGAGGCAGAGGGTTTTGTAGGGTACAGGGAGTTGGGGTGCAATTATGATAAAGAAGTAGAAGAAGATGATGACGACGATGAGGAACGCAATAGGAAACCTAACATTGACAAAGAATCTAAAACGCCAATCAAAGTAATGGAAAACGACAACCAGAGACGGGAAGCAAAAGCGAAAAATAAGAAGTTCCCAACAATAGCATAATGTCTGTCTGTGTAAAGAAGCCCTAGCACTGTAGCAATTTTGATAGATAACCGAGCAATGCATAGGATATTCTAGGAAATTAGCTACATATGTTTGAAAGAAGTCGTCGCAGTGATCGGAAAGAGGATTGACGATTAAATCACACAGTTACTTCGAGGAATAGCGTTTTATAAATAATCACCTTTAAGCCTGCAAGTGGGCATTGTCTGGCTTTACGTTACGTCCAGGAATTGCCTACATCCAGGCGGAGCAGGGATTAAATATGAATGTTTGGCATTCCGTAGTTTTAGCAGCAAACTGTTGTTTACTTGAAATGTTTAAATACTGGGGAATTTTTTAATTTTTTACATGCATTTTTAGAAACTAGAATTCGACAAGGCAAGCTATTGAAATAAATCAGGACGTAAGTCGATGCCAAAATATTGTGATTGAATTACGGACAGAAAAATTCCACTTTACCAACAAAACGGCTGCAGCCAGAATAATGAAATTCGTTGTATATATTTCTCTGACTGCGTAGACATGCAAACTAAATTTTATTTTTCCAAATTCGTACTTTTATGGGATAAAATGAGAACATGGGATTAAAATTGTACCTACGAAATGGCTGGAGTAAAAAAGTGTAATGCGAGATCAATTCAAGCATCTTTTCAGGTTTCAAAATTAAAGAAATGTATGTATGTACATTGGGCTGGGTCGCGGTCCATACAAATGGAAAAACGGTTTCCAGTCACCCCACGAAAATAAAGTTTGGATTGTTTAATGATGACTTGCAAAATATGTCGCTTCTAAATCAAGCCGTCTGTAATTTTTTTGTGCTGTATTTTTGTCAATTTTTTTAGAAATAATAGACCCTTGAAATCACTTTAAATATAAATATTGATTCTTGTCTTAGAGCATCTTATTGGTCGAATTATTTTTTTTATAGTAATTTCTTGTGTTTGTTCATAGTGACGACTGAAAGAATTGTCGTGTTTGGAGTTAGTGTTTTGTAAAATTTAAAAAGCGGCAGTCAATACCTTTCGAGTGGTACCTAAATGATCAACATCGGAATTAAATTGACGCCGCAGCGCTAATTTTTGTAAAAAGAGTTTGAAATTTTTTGATCTGAAAATCCATCTCCTGTATTAAATTATTTTACAAACAAGGAGTCAGTGACGTCATTTTTTGTCCAATATTCATCATTTAGGTATCATTCGAAAGGTATTAATTCCTTCTATTTATTTTTCATAGCAGCTCCTTTAAAATGTTTCCAAAAATATGAGTTTTTTGCTGTCACCTTGAAAAAACACAAAAAATCATCATAAACGTCCAATAATACGACCTATGAGTTATTCTAAGACAAGAATAAAAATTTTTAATTCAAAGTGCTCTCAAGGGTCTATTAATTCAGAAAAAAAATTTGGGCAAAAAAGCATCACCAAAAAATTACACGGGAAAAACATGACCCATCCTAATGTAAATATAAAAAGTGATTTTTTTGAGGTTAGGATTTTCATGCATTAGTATTTGACAGATCACGTGGGATTTCAGACATGGTGTCAAAGAGAAAGATGCTCAGTATGCTTTGACATTTCATCATGAATAGACTTACTAACGAGCAACGCTTGCAAATCATTGAATTTTATTATCAAAATGCGTGCTCTGTTAAGAAAGTTCAGAAAGAAAGAAATTGTGTTCAGCGACGAAGCTCATTTTTGGCTCAATGGGTACGTAAATAGGCAGAATTGTCGATTTTGGAGTGAATATCAGCCAGAAGCATTGCAAGAGCTACCAATGCATCCAGAAAAAGTCACAGTTTGGTGCGGTTTATGGGCTGGTGGCATCATTGGACCGTACTTCTTCAAAGATGATGCGAATCGTAACGTAACTGTGAATGGTGAGCGCTACCGTGAGATGATATCCAACTTTTTTTGCCCAAAATGGAAGAACTGAACTTGGTTGACATGTGGTTTCAACAAGATGGCGCTACATGCCACACAGCTCGCGATTCTATGGCCATTTTGAGGGAAAACTTCGGAGAACAATTCATCTCAAGAAATGGACCGGTAAGTTGGCCACCAAGATCATGCGATTTGACGCCTTTAGACTATTTTTTGTGGGGCTACGTCAAGTCTAAAGTCTACAGAAATAAGCCAGCAACTATTCCAGCTTTGGAAGACAACATTTCCGAAGAAATTCGGGCTATTCCGGCCGAAATGCTCGAAAAAGTTGCCCAAAATTGGACTTTCCGAATGGACCACCTAAGACGCAGCCGCGGTCAACATTTAAATGAAATTATCTTCAAAAAGTAAATGTCATGGACCAATCTAACGTTTCAAATAAAGAACCGATGAGATTTTGCAAATTTTATGCGTTTTTTTTTAAAAAAAAGTTATCAAGCTCTTAAAAAATCATTTTATTTAATTTACAAGCGTATATTTCTTATTTTATTGGAAAATGTGGACGCGACGGACAACGATCGTTCACATTCAACAGATGTAGGCTCAATAGTGAGTAGAGCATTAAATATAATGTTTAATTTGTCTGTTCTTTGGCCCGCTTCGAAAAAAATTATTTTTATAGACAGCTGTCTTGACTTTTTTAATACAATATAAAGTATAATAAATAAATAAATGAAGTCAGTCGTTTGAAAATATTTTAAACAACGCTATAGAAAGCGCAAGTAACAAGTTTTCTATAGCATTGTTTAAAATATTTCCAAAAGACTGACTTCATTTATTTTCGGCAAAATTTACTTTTTCCGGATTTAAAATTTTTTCATATGAAGTTTGACAGGCAAAATCCAAAAATTGGATTGTGGGTGTATTTCCGCAGCTTAAAAATATTTTGTCATCCAACATTTTTAATTTTGTTGTGGAAATAATGGCAAGAATGTGCGGAGAAAAACGTAAACGTTTCTACTGCATTCCCTCGGGATTCCCGTACGAATTTCCCGAGAATTTTCCCGCGGGAAACCCCGGGATGCAAACTCTAGACGGTACCACTTGCCACACAGTTAACGAAACAGTCTTATCCCATTATTTTACATATCTACTCAATTAGAGAAATGTTCGTTTAATGTTGTCGTTTTAATTTTTATCCCTTTTGCCCCATTTCACCGAATAAGAATCGCTTTATGCTGCATGTATACGCTATAAGGGGAATGTGCATACCAAATATCCAATAAATATAGGCAGACATATTCAAACAAGTAAGGAAAGGCTAAAGTCGGACGGGACCGATTATATGATACCCTCCACTTTCAACCACATTGCGATTCAATTCGGTAAAAAAGTGGAATCGTGATGTATTGACCATTGTAACCCGTTGTAACCCACTCTCATAATGTATATTTCAAGGTAAAATATAAAGTATTCTGTAAATGTATATATTTGCAAAAAATATTAAATCGAAACGGACATTTGTGTGGGGTACATTAAAACCTGGAACTATGTGACCTGCTTTCACCATGTACGTTTATAGGTAAAATATAATATGTTAAGTTTGGCAAATATCGGTTAAACATTTAGCAGCAACATTTGTATTATGTTCCATACAAATGATTTTCGGAATAGGACATTTTTCCATGTAGAAAACGTATATTTTACCTGCTTTTCCTCACATTTGGCACAACACATTATAATCCAGTTTGCAATAACTATGGTGAAAGTGCGTAGGATCGGTTCAGTCAAAAAAAGTCTAGCGAAATTTGTATGGGGGGCTATATCTAAATCTGAACCGATTTTCTTCAAATTAAATAGCGTTCGTCCTTGATGCACACAACTTACTTGTGCCAAAGTTTGTTAGATCGGACAATAATTGCGACCTGTAATTTGATTACAAAAATAGATGTACAAACGGACATGGCTAAATCGACTCAGAAAACGATAAAAAACGAGGGGTCTAACACGTTTCCTTTTGGGTGTTACAAACAAATGCACAAAGACATAATACTCTATACTGGAGGGTATAAAAACATGATGAAATACTATAAATATTAGGATTATTTTATGTCCTTGTTACGGATAACACTTTCCCTCATAACATTTTCGCTCATTTTCAATGCCAACCGATCTACAACTATTAGGCCATCCTGGAGGTGGAGGGTATACACATTATGAGGTTTGAGTTTTGATGTATTCAGAGACATAAATAATAGAATTTTATTGCAAATATTTTGTAGGACATTTTGACACGTTAAACCGCTGTTGTAGGGGTGTTTTTTACTCTTTTGCGCAAAAGGGGCTAAAATAACCCCTTATATTGAGGAGCTAGAGGGTAAAGTGTAACTGTAAGATTCACAAGTTTTCCTATGCCGATTCATCATAAGAATGTGGGGGCAATATTATAAAATGACCCCGATACGTAAACTTTCAAAACGCCGATACACATATATTCTGTTTTACCCCCTCTATCAGATTCCGTTGTCAGAAACTATTTGAGTTCCACAGTGCAATATACAATAAAATATCATATTTCACGTTGTTATGTTTCAATATATAATATATCTCACAGTTATGAAAACTACTTTAGTGAAATGCGTTTAAATTTGGCTTAGAAGTCTGTTTTAATTCGGTTGGACAAAACTTGATAATGCGTAGATTGGGCCGTGTAGACAAATCAAATATTGAAAATAGTATTCATGAAACTATGGTTTGACACCTGTCATAAGAATAATTCCAATATACAATTGTACTCCTAAAAGTATGCAGCGTGTCATTTTTGATTGGGCGCCTGTATGAAGGCAATACCCTGTTGAAAAATTGGTATGCGTTCACCCGCCTTCTAAGAGATTCGATGGTATTTAGTTCAAATATTCTCCTCAACTGAATGGTATGCAACAAAAGCTTCGTTTGTCCTATTCACAGCCTAGCGTTAGAACGACATGCTTGTAGGCCTCCAATATGCATTCTAACTAATTATTATCCGGCCACCAGATCAACTAAGAGTATATTGGACACTCAATAGCGGAAAGATATGTACAGATTTAAAGTGGAAATAATTCTCTTTTATATGTTTTTATACCCTCCACCTCCAGGATGGGGGTATACTAACTTTGTCATTCCGTTTGTAAAACCTTGAAATAAAGACATGAGACCCTATAAAGTATATATATTCTTGATCGTCATAAAATTCTAAGACGATCTAGCCATGTCCGTCCGTCCGTCTGTCCGTCCGTTGAAGGCACGCTAGCATCTAAACGAAAGGAACTAGAACGTTCAAATTTTCCACAAATGCGTCTTATAGTCGTAGATCGGTTGGGATTGAAACGGGGCGAAATCGGCCCAAAGGGAAAATTTTTTCCCTCACAAGGACTAAAAATACCCATAACAATACCTAATATTTTAGGGTATTTAAGCATGTTTTTTGAATATATCTGTTTATATTTGCTTGATATTTGGTATGCGCATTCCCCTTATAGCAAAAAAGTGCACCATAAAGTGATTCTAATTTGTAGGGTGTGAAATGGGGCAAAAAGGGATAAAAATGGTACATATTAAACGACAACAGCTAGAAACACGAAATTCGGTGTGTATATTCCTCTAATTGAGTAGATACATAATATAAAAGTATTTTTTCCAAATTCGTACTATTAAGCGGTAAAATGGGAATAGAGGGATACAAATGGTACCAAGCAAAAGGCTACACCTGGAATAATGAAATTCGGTGTATACATTCCTCTGATTGCGTAGACACTTAAAATAAACAGATTTTTCGAAATTCGTACTTTTTGGGATTAAAATGGAAAAACCAAACCAACCCACCCTACGAGATCTCATTAGTAATATTGAGACTCTCTTTCCGCCTATAAATGAAATATCAGCACCCACCTTTTATTATATTGAATGGCTTAAAATCACTAGCTGAGTCCGTTCATCTTTGTTCCATCCATCTAATGTTAGCTGTTAGTAAGGTATCACATCTTTGACCCCTCTGCAATTTCACTGCTGTTATCAAAATCACAAGGGAACCGCGGTTGAAGTACTTTCAGGCGTTTTACTGAAATAATACTGTCTACTTCCTGGCGTTCAATTTGCACCAAAACCAAAGCATTCATTTAGACGTTGGCCACAAATTTTGTGGCCATTCAGCGTTTTGAACCGTCACCAATTATACTTGAACTTTTTAACCCCTTAATTTTGTGTTGTCTAATGTGTCCAAATGTGTCCTTGGTAATAATTAAAATTAGAACAATAATGAATTCAATTAGCACAACAGCAACAACAAGAACAACAATAGCGAATTTTTTTAATAACTCTCGACAAACTAATAAATCAAAATACAACAACAAGTAGAGCGACAGCAACAGCGAGAACGAGAAAAGAACAAACACACAAAAGGACCTAAACAATAAAACACAAGAGACACCCCGAACGAAAGAACGAACAACAAACGGACCAGCCAACGCAATTATGAGCCATCGAGCAGGAGGGACTGGGATTGGAAAATTTTAAATAATTGCCAAGCAGAACAAAACAGACCACGCCAGGCTGTGATAAATAAATTATTTACGGCAACGCCTTAATTTATGCTTTAAAAAGAAAATTGCGTTCGTTGGCCATGAATTACACAAATAAAGTAAATAATTGCCACAAATTGAAAAAACGCGTTTATTATGTGAAAGAATGTGGCAAATGAGACAGGCCGAACGAAACAAAGGCATCAAAGGGAAGGATTTCATGCAGCGACAGATACTAATTCAATAATTTATGCAGAGATTTCTCTGGACTGGAATGGCAGGGAAAAAGGGGGAAACAGGAAATGGGTAGATAAGCCAAACAGGAATCATAAATCCTTTTAAGTGTAAAAGAAAGTGAAAAAACAAACTGGAAATGAAAATCAACATATTTTTTTAATTAAAAAAATCTGTTTCTCCGCCTTGTAAAGGGAAGGCAGTCCATTCGTTTGTGTGTGCGTATCAAAAAATATAAATAAGAACACACAAACCCATACACATGCGGTGGTGTAACCCATAAAACGCACGCATACTGCCTCATACACATTATACTCATATACGTAGTGCATGTGAGGTCGAAATTAAAGTATTCCTGCCCGAATAGTTGGTTGGGTTGGGTATTGGGTGTTTGTGCATAATTTTGCTGAAATTTTCATAAGTTCATGTACATATTTAAATGCTGTACATATTTAAATGTTTTTGGCAATTATTTAAAAAGGTAACCGTAATATTTCTTTAAAAACATATGAAGTTTTCATTAACACTGTTTTTTTTTTTTGCAAAATTGTATATCTCTCATAATTTTACGATTTGTGGTCCAATAAAAATACTTAAAATTCATCAAAAAGATTCACTTTTGTCTGTATGTGTCTGTGTTCCATGAATTCAATAGGTTGTGTTAAATAAGCATGACAGGACAACAATAACTAATCAATCAATTTCCATAATATAATTCCAATTAATGCTTTAGACCCACAAACTTTAAATATATTTTAGACTTGCGGCCTAATTTTCTCCGGTATATTTTCTTGATTGATTCGAGTATAAATGAGATCAGTCATTTTCCATGTCAAGCGGTACGGTTTCTGACCTCGATAGCTGCGATTGTTTTGAAAGTTTGTGTATGTATTCTTCTCGTAAAAATATTGTATACGTATTTTTGGAAATAAATTTAATTTTTTTTCACGAATTATGACCAATTTAACAGTGAAAAACATACTTCTTTTTTCAAAAGGTGTGTTCATTCAATCGCCTGTATCTCCTGAAAGACTACCGATTTTAATGTTTGGTTTGGATGGTAATTTCAATTACTTTTAAAATATTGATGTGGTATGTTATAGCATGGTTAGACTTTTTAATGTTTTTGCAATTATAATTCTTTTATTTCGATTTTCTAAATGATAACACTAATCAATTTTGTTAAAATTTTAAAGTAGTGTGCTTAGGTCTATTTTTAAGCGACTGTCTTCTTTTTTTATGTCTTCTATTTTTTTATGAATTTTTTCGAATTATTTTTTACAAAATCAACCAGAATTACTGTGAAAAATCATCAAAATTATAATTTTTTCATTAGTTCATAAACACAAGGTATAAAAACAATGAAAAATCCAAGAAGAAATTGGTTCTGGAAGAGTATATTTTTTGCAATTTTTTTCTGATGTTACAATCTTACACTACAAAAATAAATGAAAAATATGAAATGTTTTCCATAGCCAATTTTTTCTTGGATTTTTCATTGTTTTTATACCTTGTGCTTACGAACTAATGAAAAATTGTAATTTTGATGATTTTTTCACTGTAATTCTGGTTGATTTTGTAAAAAATAAATCAAAAAAATTAATTGAAATTACCTTCAAAACGAGGTATAACACATTAAAATCGGTAAAGTCCTTCAGGAGTTACAGCCGATTAAATAAACACGCCTTTTGAAAAAAGGGGAAAAAAAATTCAATTTTTTTCCAAAAATTTGTATACAATATTTTCACGAGAAGAATACATACACAAACTTTCAAAACAATCGCAGCTATCGAGGTCAGAAACCGTAGCGCTTGACATGGAATGACTCATATGTTCTGACTAAATAAATTTCTAAAGAGAAAAATAAACTCCAAGAAAAAAAACATATCCATTTGCTGATTTTTTCATGTAAGTGTCAAAAATTGTGGTTTGTATGGGGAACCCCCCAGAAGGGTTCCAGGGGGTTCCAAGGGGTTCCAAGGGGTGTGCCACTGACATCGGTGGGTCGGCCCTCCAACGTTAGCGGGGGTCGGTCATACATTTTGACTCGATAGGGGTACTCTAAATGGGTCAAAGTGGGATTTTTCATCATAACATCAGAATTCGTTTTTGATCCCTAGAATATGATTTTCCTTGTACTTGAGCTATTTTTTGCCTCCATACAAATCGACCCGGCTTAACATATATAAAAGAGTTACGTGATTGAGTGACTGTCTGATCACTCCGCAGACCAAACGGCTAGAGATAGAATCAAAAAATTTGGTGTGTACATTTATTTTACAGTGTAGAGGTGTGAAAACGAATTTTTCGAAATTCGTACCTTTAGGGGGTAAAATGGGGTAAAAAGGGGATAAAAATGGTACCGCCGCAATGACCAAACGGCAGGGCCTTGAATCCTTAAATGTGGTATGATCATTCCTCTTGCGGCATGAAGGCATTCAAAAAAGTGGCATTTGCAAAATTCGTACTTTTGGAAGGTTAAATGGGGCAAAAATGGTCAAAAATGGTACCAACAACACGGCTGAAGCTAGAGTCATGAAAGTTGGTGTTCACATTTCTCTTACAGCGTAGAGATCAGATTTTTCGTAATGTAAAGTGGTAAAATGGGGTTGAAAGGGATAAAATTGTGGTACCACCACAATGAGCAAACGGTTGGGCCTAGAATCTTGAAATTTTGAATTCAAATTCCTCTTATAGCTTCAACGCATCCCAGAAAATGTATGGATCTAGAATCATAAAGTTCGGTGCACAGTAAAAAGTTTTGGTTTAATTTTTAAACTTAGCGGAGTTAAATTTAAACTTCTTTGGAATTAAATTTAAAATTAATTCCAAAATAGTTTATATTTTAAACCATATGGCACAAATTTAAATACTTCAGGGAATTGTTTTAACACCATGAGAAATTTGAGAGTTTTTTAATGCTTACTGGGTATAAAAATAACACCAAAATTTGATTTAAATATTTCTATAAAAGAAAAAACAATTCCATTTGGTTTAAATATAACACCAAAAAAGGCATTAGAAATTTGTTTCTCTTTAGTTTATTACTTTAAGTTTAATTTTAACACCAAAAAAGAATTAAATTTCTCTCATAGAAAAATTTTATTCCTTAAAGTTTAAAAACAACACTTTGTAAGGTATTAAAAACAGCTGTTAAGTTGTGTCTCTCTCATGAGTTTACTTGTTTTGGTTTACAAATATAACAAGAAAAAGATTAGTCATACAAACAAAGTGAGAAAAAAAGCATTATAATGTTCGTTAAAGTTAAAAGTGGTGGAAAATTTTACATAATTAAGATTTCTGATCCAGAAAGTGAGGTTTTCACTCCGAAAGGAATACTACTTTCAAGTGAGTATTGCCTACAAGCGTTTACCAATTAAATACTTTGTTAATTAAAGTTTTTCAATGTTAGTTATAAACAAGCTGAATCTTAATGTAGAAGGCAGAGAACTTGTGTTAAAAGATCGCGACGGTGCCGACATTGATTTTGAGGAGCTGGCAGGAATAATATCGCAGTACAGTTCCTGTAGTTGTTTTTTTTTGTAGAGTTTTGCTTTGAAGAAACAACTTCAACAATCAGCAGGCCATATGAATATTATATGATTAACTCAAAGCAATACTTATTAACACCCGATGTTCTACCACAATAAGAAATTGTATTACTTAATTTACGTTATTATGAAATAAATGAAATATATATTAAAAAACTAACCATTAAATTTGTTTTATTTATTAAATTTTATAGAAATGGTGTTAGTTTTACACCTGCCTATATTAAAAGCAACACCCTTTTAGCATACAATTTATTTGGTTGGGTATTGAAATAACACCAATTCGAGAATATAAAACATTCCGAATAGTATTAATCAAATTCTTATTAAGAATAAAAATAACACTTAGTTCGGTGTATAACTTATTCCACAGGGCATTAAATTAATTCCTAGTTAGGTATTAAATATAAATATTTTGGTTTTATTTTAACACCAAAAAGGTTTAAGCCGTAATACATATTGGTGCTATTTTAATGCTCTAAAAAATAAGAAACAACTCTAGCTCTCTCATTCTCTCTCTTTCAATCTCCTTAAAAGTATTCCATAATGGAATAGATTTAATACTTTTTTGGATTTGTTATATATAAACACCGGCTCGGCATTAAAATTAAACCAAAACTTTTTACTGTGTGTGCACATCCCTCATAATGCTTAGAAAACGCAAAATGAACGAAGTTTTCAAAATTCGCTCATTTAAAGGGAAAAGGGGACAAAAAAGGTACCAATAAGACGCATGACGTTACAGTAATGAAATTTAGTGTGTATGTACGTTTTTCAGCGCAGATTACTGATAAGAAGGAATTTTAAAAATTTTTACTTTTACAGGATTAAATGGGATAAAAATTGTACCACAGTCCAGACCAAACGGTGGGGCCTAGAACCTTGAAATCTCGTAACGGGCCTTACTTACTATAACATGAATGCGACCAAGAAAATCATTTTTGCAAAATTCGTATTTTTTGAGAGCGAAACGGGATAAACATAGTACCAATCAAACACACGGAGATGGAATCATGAAATTCGACGTGTACATACATCAAATTGCTTACAAACGCAAAATTTTTTAAAGGGTAGACGTGAAAAAGGGATAATAAAGCTACCAACAACACGGCCGACACTATAATCATGAAATTCGATGTGTATATTCGTCCGAAATTTTTACTTTTCAGGGGTTTTACAAACTTCGTAGATTTTAGGGTGAAATTGGGTACATCCCCATGTATAGAAACACAAAATTAAAAGATTTTTTAAGAATAATTAGGGTAGAGATACAAATAGTACCATCAATACTGCTGAAGTTAGAATCGAGAAATTCTCTGTGTCTATTCCTATGACCTCGCAAGGATTTTTTTTTTCAGAATTTATACTTTAAAGTAGAAATCGGAACAAAAAGCGATTAAAGTGGTACCCGCCAATATATCGAAAAGTATATACATAATTACTCTGGCGTGGAATACAAATTTATTGTATCAAAATGTGTAGTTTAAAGGTTAAAGCGGATCAAAAGTGATTAAAATCGTACAAACAAATTTGGACAAATTGGGATAAAGATGGTACCAACTAAAGTTTTCAGCTAGAATATGAATAGGCTATTAGAAATTCGGTGTGTACATTTCTCCGAGTTCGTAGAGGCGCAATATAAACAAATTTTTCGAAATTTGTACGTTTAAGGGAGGCACAAAAAATAGTAAAAATGGTACCCACTTACTAACATAAATGATTTTTTAGAAATTTTAGTCAAAAAGTGATAAAAAATAGTGACTACCAAAATGTTGCACTATAATCGTGAAGTTCCGTGCGAACATTATAAATTAAAATAAAAAATATGTAAAAAATGTGTGTTCCATTTAAAAGCTCAGATTTCAAGTCATGCACCGGTATATAAATTATATGTAAAGGATTTAATTTTACAAAGGGCGTGGTAAATGTATATATATTTTGTAGGTTTAAAGTGATTATGAAAACAGTTTTAAATCTAAAATTTCAACTGATTTCGACTATCCGTATGGAAGTTATATCAGTTTTATTTTGACCAATGCTTATGTCAATTTGTGTGCGAGGTGGGATGGTTTGCTATAATTTCGCCAATATTGAGGTGTGTGAAGCATAAATGAAAACGTATCTCCAAATTAAAACTAAATTTTATATATAATATTAAAATATTTTCAGAATAAAAAATATGAAAAAGATTCGCGTTTTTATAAAAAACGACTGACTTCGGCTTAACCAACTTATATATACCCTTACTCTCAGAGAGCACGTGTAAAGAAGGACTTAAATTTTACTTAGCGTCGGAGTATATTTGTGGGAGGTACAGCTTACATGTGTTAATAATTGTAAAAACATGATTAAATATGAAGTCAGGCACCGATAAAAGAGTTATAAAGCATTTAATTTTACCTAGGATATAGACAACACATCTTGTACCCGATTTTCTTTAAATTTGGCACAACATCATATAATCCAACTAAAAACACCTATGCATAAATTGGGTAAGATCGGTTCAGATTTATATATAGCCCCCATACAAATGTCGCTCCCGATTTGACATTTTCCACTCTAGAAACCACACCTTGTACCCGATTTTCTTTAAACTTAGCACAACATCTTATAATTCAACTAGAAACACCTATGCATAAATTGGGTAAGATCGGTTCAGATTTTGATATAGCCCCCATGCAAATGTCGCTCCCGATTTGACTTTTTCCGCTCTAATATCCACATATTGTTCCCGATTTTCTTTAAAATTGGCACAACATCTTATAATCCAACTAAAAAACCTATGGTGAACGTGGGTAAGATCAGTTCAGATTTAGATATAGCCCTCATACAAATGTTGCTCCCGAATGTTTAACCGATTTTGGCCTAACTTTACATATTATATTTCACCAATAAACATACATGGTGAAAGCGGGTCACATCGTTCCGATTTAACATTTTTTGTCAAACACATACATTTACCAGATGCAAAAATCCTTCCCGGTTTCACTTTTTTACCGAATTGAATTGTAATGAGAATTGTTTGGGAGATGCCCATATGTCCATACTTTGGTATAACCCAAATGGGGCCCCATTCTGATCTATCTAGAAACTACATCTTACATCGGATCTTAATCAAATTTGGCAGATCATGATATTTTTTTAACTAGGAATACCTACAGTGAATGAGAAATATATAGGCCCATGTTTTGGACCAGGCCCAAAATGTTGTTATAGGCCCCCTTTTGAAATGTCGGTACGATTCATCTTATTACTACTGTATAATTTGTATTTGTCTGTCGGATAATTGGATCAATTACCATATTATTAACCATTTCCGTTAAATATGACTGTATAATTTATATGAACTACATAAAATTGCTCCCATGAAATACCTGGGTGTAGTAATCAAAGCGAGGTACATATGCAGGGAGTGGTGTAGGGTGTTATATTTTTGGTTTAAAGTGATTATAAAAACATTTTCAAATATCAAATTGCAAATGATTTTGACTACCCGTATGGAAGTTATATCGGTTTTATTTTTACCAAGGCTTATGCCATTTTTTGTGGGAGGTACCAAAAGGGGTGTGGAAATATCGCCCATATTCCACACGAATGCAACATATATAAAAGCATTGTCAAATATCAAATTTCATAGTATTCCGATCATCCTTATAGAAGCTATAACAGTCCACGAGAGTATCATGTCTTTGTGCATTTGTTTGTAACACCCAAAAGGAAGCGAGATAGACCCATTGTTAAGTATGTCCGTCAATGTCAATGTCCGTCTGTCCATATATTGTTGTAATCAAATTACAGGTCGCAATTATAGTCCGATCTTAACAAAAATTGGCACAAATAAGTTTTGTGGATCAAGGACGAACTAATAATTGAGGCAAATCGGTTCAGATTTAGATATAGCCCCCACACAAATGTCGCTCCCGATTTGATATTTTCCGCTCTAGAAACGACATATTGTAGTCGATTTTCTTTAACTTTGGCACAATATCTTATAATCCAACTAGAAACACATATGCAGAAATTAGGTCAGATCAGTTCAGATTTAGATATAGCCCAAATACAAATGTTGCTCCCAAATGTTTAACCGATCTTTCCGGTTTTCACTTTTTCATCGAATTAAATTGTATTCGGATAGAAAGTGGAGTGTATCATTGAGTCGGCCCGCCCGACTATAGCCTTTCCTTACTTGTTTTATGTAGGTTAGGGTGATTTGTGCGGGAGGTATTTTGTACGCTTAAAGTGATTATAAAAACTTTATCAAATACCAAAATATAGCCGATTCCGAATATCCGTGTGAAAGTTACATTGGTTTTAATTTAACATATGATTATGGGACATTTGTGTGGGACGTACCAGAAGGGGCGTGGCAATTTCGCCCATCTTCGAACTTAAACTAAGCATGGGAAAAATATTACCATGTGCAAGGTTTGAATTGATTGCTTAACTCCTTGCGAGAGTTATCGTGTACACCAGCCATCCAGACAGACGGACGGACATGGCCCAAACAACTTAAAAAGTCGTGAAACGGATTTGGTTCAAAACATACTTGGGGTCTTGAGTCACTCATTCAATGCGTTACAATTTTTTCTGTCCCAAATGATATATACCCTCCTGCTCTATAAAGTGAGGGTATAAAAATTGGACAAAGTTTTTTCAAAATCATTTGAAATTTTTTCTATAGTTTTGTTGTACGGAAGTTACCCATAGCTAGACATTCACCTATGCAAATTAAGCCCTTTGTAAACACAGTTACTAGCACAGATTTATTGAAAACGACACGAACGGAAAATGTCTACGTCATTTGATTTATTTAATATTCTAGCGCATAGAACAAAGGTCAGTCTGTTCACCTCATTTATCATAACTCCCTCCATATATACACCCTCCGAATGCATGTGTATTAGCAAGTTGAATTACTAAGCGATTGGGTGCGTTTTTCCTCTCCACATGAATGCGTGCGCTGAGTTGTATGTCCGCCTCTTTGTGGATCTGCTGGCAATGCACTGCTGCTGCTGTCTACTTTCAGGAGCAGTAGCGACAACAGCAAAAAGCATTGTGTTAATATCCGGGTGTGCGTTTCAAATTGAGCGGATTAAGTTAAATTACAATCTTTTGCCCTGCTTCTAATGTTGTTTGGAGTTGCATTAATGTTCGTGTGCGTGTGTATTGGTGTTGGTGTGTGTGCTGTTTGATCTCTAGACAATATCAAATATTCCATGTTTTTAACTCCGCACATACTAAATGTTAAATTAAACATAACACTCCCCTCCCCCCATTACTTTACGATATGCACGGAAGCCGCCACTAAGACCAGAAAAACGGGCTGGACGGACATAAACAAACAAAACGACGAAGAAGAGTTTCATATGGCAAAAGGATGAATGGATAGATGGACAGTGGTTTCCAACGAAAAACAAGTCGAAGTAATTATATAGGTTCCTATATATTTAATTGCAATATTTGCGTATTTTCATACCCTACACCATAGGGTGGGGATTTATTAAGTTCGTCATTCCGCAATAACCATTTATTGTGCATAGCCACATTTGAAGCTACACTAAGCCTGCCCGGAGTCCTTTATTCTGAAATTTACCCACAAAAATTTATTGAGAAAATAATAAAATAAATTAAATATTGAGAAAATAAATAAAGATAAATAAATTCTCCCAACCAAAAATACAATGAAACTATCCCCGATATATATATAGCTCCCATACAAATGTCGCTCCCAATTTGACTTTTTCTCTTTAGAAACCACATAGATATAGCTCCCATACAATTTTCGCTCTCGATTTGACTTTTTCCTCTCTAATTTCTTAAAATTTTCCACAGCACCTTCTATTTCAATCAGACAGATGCGAAAGTTAGATCGATTCAGATTTATATATAAATATTTATATAAAAATTTGGCTACCGATTTGCATTTTTCCGCTCTATAAAGCACATATTCTATTCGTTTTCAATTGGAAACGTCTATGGTTAAAGTGGGTCAGAAGGGGTTCAGATTAGATTTGACTTTTTTTCTCTCTAGAAACCATATATTTTAACCGTGTGAAGAACACTTCGTAAAACGCATTATATTTCAACTAGAAAAATCGCTGGTGAAAGTGGGCCACATCGTTTCGGGTTTTAATATAATCAACATACAAATATCCTTCCTGATTTAACTTTTCTGTCAGACACATACTTTACAGATTTTGATCTAATTTGCAGATCGCGTTGTATTTCGTTACGTTTTTTATATATTATCGGCTCATAATATAGTACCCATACAAAAATCGTTCCCCACTTCACTTCAGCCTCGCCCGACTTTAGCTTTTCCGTACTTGTTTTTTAATCTTTATAGATTAAAATTTAAAAAGAAATATGATGTGTTCGGTATTTTAGAGATTGTCCAATGCAGATGGCGCCGGATTAGTTACACAAAGACCACAGTGAAATACAGCGAGCATTGGCACAGCAAACAGAGAGCATCTGAAGAAGTGAAAAATATGGTAATCTTGTGATTCGGCAGTTCTGAAAAATTTGCTCTTCATTAATGAATTTTATATAGGGTTGTCATTGGAGACATGTCCTTTATTTTGAAAGATTTAAAAGGTATTTTTAAGTTGTGGCAAAGAACCCACTTTCAGCGGTAGAACAGCGGACCTGTTGGTTGCTACTACGGCACACTAGCTATCTAAGCTATTGTCTGTTGAGTGTTAAATAAGTCGGGAGCGAAATTTGTATAGGAGCTATATATAAATCTGAACCGATCTGACTTATTTT
This sequence comes from Polietes domitor, assembly GCA_947397865.1. Taxonomy (NCBI): domain Eukaryota; kingdom Metazoa; phylum Arthropoda; class Insecta; order Diptera; family Muscidae; genus Polietes; species Polietes domitor. Next base: position 160,859,862 of record OX377619.1, on the reverse strand, counting down.
CACCGTTGGTGTTTCTAGTTGAAATATAAGATGTTTTGCCATTTTTGAAGCACATCTGTTAAAATATGTGGTTTCTGGAGCGGAAAACTCAAATCGGGAGTGAAATTCGTATGTGGGCTATATCTAAATCTGAACCGATTTGGCTCCTTTGGTCTGTTTCATGGGTGTTTCTAGTTTAAATAGAAGATGTTTTGCCAATTTTGAACAAGATCTGTTAAAATATGTGGTTTCTACAGCAGAAAAAGTCAAATCGGGAGTGAAATTCGTATGGAGGCTATATCTAAATCTGAACCGATCTGACCAATTTTCACCATAGGTGTTTCTAGTTAAAATATAAGATGTTTTGCCAAGTTTGAGGAAAATCTGTTGTAATATGTGGTATCTAGAGTGAAAAGAGTCAAATCGGGAGTGAAATTCGTATGGGGGCTATATCTAAATCTGAACCTTTTTACCATGGGTGTGGAAATATAAGATATTTTGCCAAATTTGAAGAAAATCTGTTAAAATATGTGGTATCTAGAGCATAAAAAGTCAAATTGGGGGCGAAATTTGAATGGGAGCTATAATATAAGTTGTTGTGCCAAATTTGAACACAATATGATTAAATATGTGGTTTCTAATCGGAGATACTCCGCCCAGAAACCACGAATTTCTTCAAATATACATGAACTGGAAATGGCTCACTTCAATCCATGTTTGGATTGGGTCAGGTCATATTAGCCTATGAGTCGGACACATACATAAATCATTCCCGTTTTCATTTTTTTACCGAAAAGAATTGCATTCGGATAGAAAGTGGAGTGTATCATATAGTCGGCCCCGCCCGACTTTAGCTTTTCCTTACTTGTTATTTTCAGGTCTATGTTTGACATTTGCAAAATGGGAAGCTGTACGATCGAATAAAATTGAAAAATATTAAATACCTACATCCAAAGTAGTGAGCCTTTAACGCAAACGGTAAGAACTTTACGTGGAAAATTTTCAATGAAGCTCATTTGCATCTCGGTGGCTATGTCAATAAGCAAAATTGCCGCATATAGGGTTCAGAGAGCCCACACGTGACTATTGAGATGCCAATGTATCCACAACGAGTCACTGTTTGGTGTGGATTTTGGGCTGTACTGAAAAATTGGGGTGATCGGATAACGTACAGTCGAGTCAGTCGTCATATCAATATCATATGACTGATATTGTGTTCGATTATTACATGACAAAGTTCATCTTTTCCAATAATACCAGAAATTTGAAAAAATAATCAGTACTTTCGGCTATAAAGCCAGTACAGACTAATTTCCAGTGAAACGGAAGAGATTTTTTCCTTGTATTGTCTAAATAAGACAAATAAAACTGCTTTTACCGATTTTCAATAAATATGAAAATGTAAACACAAGGATAGATCGAAAATCATTCGATTTGTCATAAGGTGGTATTAAAAAATCGTAACTTTTTTTCTGGTGGAGATACAAATACACTTTTTTTGCCGAATTTCAAGAAAATTATATTAATTAAAAAATAAAATTAATTAATTATAATTTAATATAAAATTGACTAATGTTATCAGAACTATTTGTGGAAGATCTCAACCATCTAGCTCCTCCCTGTATGGGTCAATTTGACAATTTTTTCGAGAAAAATGTAAAAAGTCCTTTCAAAAAGGACATTTAAGGATTGCAATTTATTTATTTTATTTTACATTCTATTAAATATAGAAGCAAAATGGTCTTGAGCCAGGACAATATCCCAGTTCAAATCAAATATTGATTACAGACCAAAAAAATGCAAACGAAAAAACTAAAACAAATGTGCGTTGGCACGGCAGAAGTATTACTGGGTAACTATGCCTGCATATACACATACTTACATATGCAACTCAATGAGATGATTGTAAGATGGCATGTGTGCTTTATTACTTGGTGCGATTTTTTAAACGCAAATTCGGCAAGTGAGTTGTGCTTCTCGTTCGTTTGTAAGAATCATCTCCTTATAGAGGCCGGGTTTGATGTTGAAAAGTCGCTGCGAAGCCACTTGAAAAGACTTTTGACATGGTCGAAATCAAGATCGTGGTAGTCTGCAGTAGAGATGTGCGCGTGATTGATTATTAGCTCTGGTTCACGCTCGCTCACGAAGAAAAAAGTTGAATCACGCACGTTCACGCACGAAGATAAAATAAATTTTGCTCAGGTTCACGCGTGAATCACGTGATTCACGCAATTCACGTGAGTGGCGCCCATCTCTAGTCTGCAGCCAAGTAATAAATGTCACCATGCCATTTGTAAATAAATGTAAATGGTCTTGAGCCAGGACAATATCCCAGTTCAAATCAAATATTTTATTTATTTTATTTATTTTATTTATTTTATTTATTTTATTTATTTTATTTATTTTATTTATTTTATTTATTTTATTTATTTTATTTATTTTATTTATTTTATTTATTTTATTTATTTTATTTATTTTATTTATTTTATTTATTTTATTTATTTTATTTATTTTATTTATTTTATTTATTTTATTTATTTTATTTATTTTATTTATTTTATTTATTTTATTTATTTTATTTATTTTATTTATTTTATTTATTTTATTTATTTTATTTATTTTATTTATTTTATTTATTTTATTTATTTTATTTTATTTATTTTATTTATTTTATTTATTTTATTTATTTTATTTATTTTATTTATTTTATTTATTTTATTTATTTTATTTATTTTATTTATTTTATTTATTTTATTTATTTTATTTATTTTATTTATTTTATTTATTTTATTTATTTTATTTATTTTATTTATTTTATTTATTTTATTTATTTTATTTATTTTATTTATTTTATTTATTTTATTTATTTTATTTATTTTATTTATTTTATTTATTTTATTTATTTTATTTATTTTATTTATTTTATTTATTTTATTTATTTTATTTATTTTATTTATTTTATTTATTTTATTTATTTTATTTATTTTATTTATTTTATTTATTTTATTTATTTTATTTATTTTATTTATTTTATTTATTTTATTTATTTTATTTATTTTATTTATTTTATTTATTTTATTTATTTTATTTATTTTATTTATTTTATTTATTTTATTTATTTTATTTATTTTATTTATTTTATTTATTTTATTTATTTTATTTATTTTATTTATTTTATTTATTTTATTTATTTTATTTATTTTATTTATTTTATTTATTTTATTTATTTTATTTATTTTATTTATTTTATTTATTTTATTTATTTTATTTATTTTATTTATTTTATTTATTTTATTTATTTTATTTATTTTATTTATTTTATTTATTTTATTTATTTTATTTATTTTATTTATTTTATTTATTTTATTTATTTTATTTATTTTATTTATTTTATTTATTTTATTTATTTTATTTATTTTATTTATTTTATTTATTTTATTTATTTTATTTATTTTATTTATTTTATTTATTTTATTTATTTTATTTATTTTATTTATTTTATTTATTTTATTTATTTTATTTATTTTATTTATTTTATTTATTTTATTTATTTTATTTATTTTATTTATTTTATTTATTTTATTTATTTTATTTATTTTATTTATTTTATTTATTTTATTTATTTTATTTATTTTATTTATTTTATTTATTTTATTTATTTTATTTATTTTATTTATTTTATTTATTTTATTTATTTTATTTATTTTATTTATTTTATTTATTTTATTTATTTTATTTATTTTATTTATTTTATTTATTTCATTTATTTTTTATTTTATTTATTTTTTATTTTATTTATTTTATTTTATTTATTTATTATATTTATTTTTTTTATTTTATTTATTTTGTTTATTTCATTTATTTTATTTATTTTATTTATTTTTTTGCACTAGAGACAAACAATTCTCTTACAAAAAACTGTCTCTCAGTTATGACTGCTTGAGTAAATCCCACTCAGCAAAATATGAAAAACTTCAAAGTTTTAATTCCAACGAGTTTACCAATTTTTAAAAAAATCTGAAGAACTCCTATAATTTCTCGTTGGTATTACATGGAATTCTTCACAAGATTATTATCTCTGCACTGAACATCGTGACATTATATTCATTATACACTTTCGTAAATGTTTAAGAATCTTTCATGTCGTTATAGAAATGTTGTCGTTGCCGCATGTTTAACGACGAAACTTGCATCGAAACCACTGTGGCCTGGTCGTACAGTTAAACGTAGAATTGTTATTAAGTCTATGCATAGAATAATAAAAGCTTTAACGGTCTAACGGAACACCGTTACTAATATGAATCCCCTGCGGTGTAGTTTTTCCAAATGTCTAAAAGGTTGCTGTTTTCCACTTGCAATGAATGTGCCCGGGCAAATATTCATGCATCCACCGAAAACCGCCATCGCCTCTACCTCTTCCACTCTTGCCCTCTGCCACACCATAGCACAGCACAGAACAGCACCACCACCACTCCACACCATACCACACATCCATTAATGCATTTACATTGCATGTCCTTGGCCATAAAATTGTTAGAGCTGAGCGAAGCTGAACAGAAATCCTAGAAACAAACAAACAAACCAAATGAACAATAACAGACATTCAGATATATGGAGGGACGGGCGGACGGACGCACGAACATACATTCGTTTACGTTCATTTCATATGGCCGTAGACAAACAGCAGAGAACAGAATACCCAGCCAGCCAGCCATACATTTACAATTCTGACAATTATAGCAAATGTGAATTCGCTATGGACACGTGTTTGTATTTGTTAGTATGTATGGGTGTGTGTGTGTACATTGGAATATCCTTCTATTTGAATAGATGTATGTGTGTGTGTGTGTGTTTATAGGTGAAGCACTTTGCCTTTTTTCCGATTCTTCTTTATGTCGAATTGTATTATAGAAATACAGAGAAGAGATTATTAAAATGTTTATTTCGAGGTTTTTATTAATCAAACCACTTTGCTGTTGCCCGCAGAAGCTAAATGAACGGGATGAATTCATTAACGGACAAGTTTGGAAAAAATTTAGAAATAAGACAAGGGTGCACAGCTTAATGAAAGGAGTTTTTGGGTGTGACTGATAATGGGAGTGGGGGGAACTACATTTGGGAACGAAGGGAACTAAGAAGAATATTCCTGCTAATTGTTTCTAAGATTTTTAAAGAAAGATTTATATGAGCTCTGAATAAGTAAAGTGAAAAAAAAAAACAAATTAATGACAACTTTGCTTGAAAATATGTTTTTTTTTTAATTTTCAGTTTAACATATTCAGATTGTTTTAAAGAGTGTTTCACAAATTGAATTTTAGGATATAATAAATTTTAAAATTGTCTCGTGGATTGGAAAAGATATTAAACATTTCTTCTATTGATAATTTTATACCCTCCATTAGACAGTGGTCCCAAATGGATTTTTATACCCTTCACTAGGGTATTATGTCGTTGTGCATTTCTTTGCAACACGAGATAGACACATCGTTTGTTATACAGATCGGCTTAGAACATAGATGCCCAATGTAATAGTATTGGTGAGAGCGACGAAATAACACTGGAAGAAATATAAAATTAATGAATGTACATATTTTAGTAATACTCTTGATAAATGCAGATGTTTTCGGAAAGTCCGAAAAGTCTTCTGAATCAATTTGAGCTGCAAGTAAAAATAGCTGAGTTTTAAAATCTGAAAGAATTTTAAACATTTCAGAAATACTATTATCTTTTCCCTGCAACTTTAAATTCAACTCATTCAAAATGCTACAAATGTCTGTTGAAAACGCCATGTCTAAAATAAATTGATAATCTTGTAAATATTCTTTTTCGAGTATGTCGATATTTTCAGCTTCTAAAAATTCAAATACTTCATTTCTAAGCTCAAACAATCTATTAATGCTGTTACCTCGGCTTAACCAACGTACATCAGTAAACATTAATAGATCGTGGTGAGAAGCATTTGAATTTTTTAGAAATGTCACAAATTTTCTATGAGTCAGTGCATTATGACCGCCCCTTATCCTATTAATTATCCGCACAGTAGCCTTCATGACCGGATGCTCGGATATAAATTTAGAAGCAAGAGCAGCCTGGTGTATTATACAATGCAAAGTATAAACCTCAATTTTATTTTTTTTCATCTGGCCTACAAATCCATCACGTTTGCCTGTCATAGTGTTCGCACCATCTGTACAAACTCCGGCTAATTTGTTACAATCAACAACGGAAAGAAGTTTTTCGTTGACGACATCGAACAATAATTTGCCGGTTACATTGCCATAAAATGTTTCAACAGAATATATTGACTCGAAAACATTGTAATCTGAATCAACGCATCGAATGCAGATAACAAGTTGACAAAGGTCATTAATATCGGTGCTCTCATCAATACAGAATGAAAAAAATTCGCACTTTTTTAATTTTTCCCTTAACGTCGATTCCACAATAGCACCCAAATAAAGGGATCGCCGGGTTATACTATTGCGGGACAACGGTAATTTTTAATAAAATTAGTGTTATAATTAAGTTTTGCAAAAACTTTACACAATATATTTTTGACAAACGGCCCATCTGAAAATGGCCTTCCCTTTTTTATAATATATAAACTTATTAAGTTAGATAAACCCATTTCTAAATTCCATTCATTTTCTTTAGATTGATTTACCCATTCCTTCAACTTTTTTATAAAAAGTTTCTTATACATTTTAAATTGTTTTTCTTTTTCTTCCCCCTGCAAATAATTCATGTCTTTATGAACAGTTTCAAAATGTTTTTTAAATTATATTTCTTATTTTCTTTAAATGTCTTATAACAAATAACACATTGCATGTCATCAAAAGCATTTTGTAACATAAAATACTTTTCAAATGACATCATTAACATATCGCAATAATTTCAGTTTATGTGTTCACTATCAGCAGTCTCGATCACGATTAAATGTAAATAAGACACAGAACTTCTGCCAGTGTAGCTTGTCTCTCCCACTCATATTTCTGCTTTCCTATTGGTTGATTGACGATCAAACAAAAGAGCGTAAGAATACGTGTGAGTTGAAATTGCTGAAATCAGCCACTACTGGGCATCTATGGCTTAGAATCACTTTCTGAGTCGATTTAGCAATGACCGTTTGTCTGTCTGTCCATCCGTCCATATATTCCTGTAATCAAAGTACAGGTCACAATTATTGTCCAATCTTAACAAAAATTGTCACTTGTATGTTTTGCTGGCCAAGGACGATCGCTATTTAATTTTAAGCAAATCGGTTCAGATTTATATATAACCAGATTTATATTATATACATATGTCGCTCCCGATTTGATTTTTTCCCCTCTAGTAACCATATATTTCACTCGTACTATATGTACCCATACAAAAATCGTTTCCGATATCACCTTTCCCCGAATGTATTGTATATTTTATACCATCCATCTCCAGGATGGGGGTATACTAACTTTTTCATTCCGTTTGTAACACAGACCCTGAGACCCTATAAATATATATTATTGATCGTCATAAAATTCTAAGACGGTCTAGCCTTGTCCGACTGTTGAAAGCACGCTAGAAACTAAAGGAACGGAGCTATGATGTCCAAATTTTACTAAATGCGTCTTATAGTCGTAGCACGGTTGGGATGGAAATTGGGCGGGAGGAACTAGAATCAAGTTCAAAGGATGTACTACTTTCAAGGAAAAGTATGAACTTGATATGTGGAAATATAGCTTTATCGCTATACGAAGTTAAATTTTCTTAATTTTAGTTAATTTTAACTCGTTATAGGGTTCACTTTTTCCTATGGCTTCGATGTTACACAGCAATCTCTAAACGAAGCTATTTGATATCCTACTTGGATTTTTCAACATCACAAATCAATATTTTGGGAAAATCCTAAATCTTAAAGTATGAACTTGATATGAGGAAATATAGCTTTATCGCTATACGAAGTTAAATTTTCCTGAATTTTAGTTAATTTTAACTCATTATAGGGTTCACTTTTTCCGATGGCTTCGATGTTACACATCAAGCTCTAAACGAAGCTATTTGATATCCTACCTGGGTTTTTCAACATCACAAATCAATATTTTGGGAAAATCTTAAACCTGTGGTATTATTTTCGCAGCAAGTAAACAAATCATTACTCTCACATTTTCTTTTATTGTAGAATATATCCACGAAATGCAAATGTTTTGTAATTTAGAAACCGGTTAACCGACATGAAAACATCAGTTTCCCCGGTTTGTCGAAAATGACAATTTAAAAAAACCGATAGACGGTGTCGGTGTTAACACCGGTTAACCGTTTTTCGGTTTTGACATTCATACATTGGGGTTTAAGATGACATGTATCCCAATGTCAATGCATGACACATTTTTGGCGTACCTTTGGGCACCATCTTATGCAAATTCACTATTTTGCCAATTCACGTTTTGACGTGTAATTATAGTCCGGCTTGAATAATCTTGATATTTGGTTTAATCTGTAATAAACTAGTGTGAATAACAAATAAAAATAAAAAAATCATTCAAAAAATTTAGCAATTTGTTTTTTGTGAGCATACAAATTACTGTACCCATTAAATCCCGATTTAAATATAAAATTGGTGGTTTTAATTATTTTTTTAATTGATTAAAATAAATAAAACTAAAATGTATTTCATTTGTAGTCAGAGGAATGAAAACGTCTAATTTCACGATTATAGCTATTATACTTTGATACTTTGGTACAATTTTTATTCCTTTTTCTCTGGTCTTCCCTTAAAAGTACATCGAAAAAAGTACGAAAAATCAATTTATGTGGTGCGTCTATTTGGTCAGATGATTTTATACAACGATGACGATTCTTGCTATAATACTTAGCTTGGAACCATTTTTAACAGGTTTAGAGGATAGTATGCGGAGGCAACATGGAATGTAGGCGCGAACAAGGCGAAATCGAAGATAAAGTGGCCCGGACGGGATTCCTGACATTTTGTTAACGGCGGCTAACGGTGTCATTCGGTAATTTGTGGCAATGTTCTGTAACAACTGCCTAAACTTGGTATATTCATCACGATCTTGAATCCGGGGAAGAACTCTTCGAGACATCGCAGCTATATACCAATAATTCTCTTAGACGGGCAAATAGTCACTCTAGACGATAGCAAATTCTTGTCTAGTTTGGATTTCGACGGGGTCTTTCGACGTTTCATATACTCATGGTATTGAGTAATCATGTGATCAGGGGCCTAAATAGGAGGCGTATTACGATATATGTTACCATAAATTTTGCTATGGTTTTATATTTTTTTGACATGATTTATTTTAAAAATAACTTCTAAATTCCACAAACACCGAATTTCAAGAACTTTCCCTTAAATGTGCACAATATCAGAAGTTATCCATTGATAATATGGATCATATGATTTATAACAGAACTGACTTTATTATCGCGGTGTTAACCTCAATTTTTCTATGAATTTACTATTCTATGAAATTACTATTTTTTAAATTTTAAATAATTCCGAAGCTATTGGCCAGTTTTTGCTATTTTTAAATGATGTCGGATAAATCGTTATTTTAATATCTGTGGAGCATACAAATCAAAAATCGAAAAAATTGTGGTTTTATATTTGGTGTTTCATAGTTTTTTACCCAAATGGAGCAAACTGGCTATTCAAAAATCAATTTAGCATACAAAGCATACGACGATTTCATTAGTTTTTAAGGCAAAACTTATAATATCGATTAATCGATTATTTGGGACAATTTATTCGAATAATTCCTTATTCGAAAATCGTGATTTTTTATTATTCGAACAAATATTTGACAAAAAATATTCGATTAATCGCGGTTGGACACACTGATTGTTATGCCATACAATAGTTTCTTGGGCGTGGGAATCCATTCCCAAAATTTATAATATGGATGAATTTAATAAATATTTTTGTAATTACAGCTTTTCATGTGAGGCTTGAATAGCATAATCCTTCCAAAGAATAATAGCACTCTACCTAGTTTGACACACTAAAGAAGCACAATAGAGGAGCTGTTCATTGTTATTATATTGTTATTTATAGGAACACATGGCCACACGTTCTGGAATTGGCTTATATAAATGCGACTTTCAAATCAAAATACAATCATTAAATTTTCTATAGCCGTCATCATATAGTGGGATACCAAATTCAAAGAAAGATCAATACATTTCACAGCAGTAGGTTGTCTAAGTCGACATTTATATTTTCTTTTGTAATTTTAAGTGGGTTGTCTGCTTTGCTAGTAAGATTTGACTGAGTTAGAATTCCGTCAAATCTCGGCGGCGTGGTTGAAGTCGATTTGAGCCGATGAAATCGGCGGCGGCGGCTTGTCGGTTTAAAATCTGTCGGCTTGTATCTCTGACTCATGGTATATTACGATTAGGAGCAGCAGTGGCTAGCACGAATTCAAGGGTAAAACTTCGGCTTGAGGAATTGTCGAAATTCTTTGACAATTGGGAAATGTGAAGAAACGTTGATAAGTTATAGCTAATCATGTGCAAGGGCAGAGACAATATGATTCGTACTTCCGATAGAATTAAATATATGGACTTTATTTTCCATGGTATATTCGAAATCTATATTGGACATTGGACATTTTCTGACCAAAGTGAAAATGTGAAATCTGCACGATTTACGATGATCTACAATTTAGAGTTAGACTATTGATCTACAAACAGATCATTATGCTCATGTTTTATAACGTCTATCCCACCAAGTGGAAAGTCTTAGAATTTAAGAATGAATGATTTTTGTGTCCTGCCCGGGTCCTAAAGACATTTATCACTCCAAACATTTCTTATAGGATTGATGTATTCCTTATGAGGAGTGCAATCATGTTTTCAAAAAGACTATGGACTGATTAAGAACAGTCTTTTGTATGACAACAGTTTGTATATACTAATGATGGAGAATGACGGACAGCCGGTCAAATGTTTAAATTTATAGGAATCAATAAATATAAATCTACAGTAATAACATCGCCCTACAAAGATGTTTTGTTGATAAACATGATTGATGTAGAGGTTTTGGAAGAAATTTAATGTGAAAACTTCACTACTTAAAATATTTTACGTGTCGGCCCGCCCTGAAAACACCTGGTTATGTGTGGCAAATCCATTGCCTTATTTTTGGTCTAATATTTAACCACAAATTGCAGCATCGTTTTAGGGGGATGGCGAATAACAATAATCGATATTGTTGTAGACAATGCATATTTTGTGATGACATTTCTAATAAATGAATGCAATTATTTATGGCCACTTGTATGTCAAAGCAACTTTAATGAAAAATTATAATTTATTTTCTAAATTAATGAAATTTCCCTCAAACTAACAGGCGCACGTACACTCACACAAACAAACAAATGTATGCGCATAAATGGAACACGTGTTCATATTACCATCAATACATCAACAACAACGAAGTGAAATGAATCGAAATGAAATGTTAATCAAGTCAAAAAGGAAAAACCACAAATATCCTTCAATGGCAATTTTAATCAAATAGTAAATACAGGATTACATGCTATACACACAAACGCATACAATTGTCGCCTGGCACATGTACATTGTACACTTTACGCTTTACACTTTGACACTTGTAGGGTGTTTTGCAGTTTGAGAAAAGTCACCCCTGTTAAGGGTAGACAAGCAAACAAACAAACATACACAAATCCTTGCCCTCCTGGCAAACCCATCGCTCATCTGAGCCATTGTTTCCTCTGCTCCTCCCCCTTTTAGTGACGGCAGGATCAAGAATTGGCATTAAATGCATTTTACGATATCTGATTACTTGGCGCATATAATGAAAACGTATGTTTTGTATCCTAGGTGAAGTTGCCATAAATACATCAGCGACAGGAATTTAAAACGCGCCGCGCCGGAAACCCATGATGACAGCACTGATGGTGAGTGGCAAGGAACGACGTAGTTCCGCTTCCCCCTCTCCACAATTTCTTTCTATTGTTTAATTGCATCTTCTAAAGGGGGAGGAGGGGGATATGAGTGCGTGGCAAGTAATTCATTTTCGCAAAAAGCCTATAATTACGATACAGCTTTTCTACGAGCATTGTTATTGTTGTTGACGTCTTGTACTCGTATTGCATTGCGTATCGAATGTGTGTCGATGCGGGGCAATGACGCCGAGACGCCATCGTTCAGGTGGCTGTGAGTGAGTGTATGTGTGTCTATCCCTTCTGTTCATAAGAGGCTGTATCTGGTGGCAACCGGAAAGTGATAGTAAACATATGCACTTAGTTGTCTGCATGATGATGGTCCTTTCGTCCATCCTTCTGTATGTTCGTCCTGCTGAATGACTGATGGCTGAATGTATGTGTCTCTGTCTGTGCCTCTGTTCTCATGGCAATAGGGCAATTTAATTTCCCAAAGAGAATAAGGAAATACGAGCAGATCATACCTTCATTTATCGGCAGCAGAAGTTTTAATTTGCCTGATAACATTTCAAACCACATCAGATTGTTAACAAATCGAAAGGTTTGTGCATTCGAATAATATGCAGGAATTTTGAATTCCAAGGAAACGAATCCTTGTATCATTGATGCTTCCTTGATTTCATGTAAATTGGTCCATACGAAAGCAGTACTTTTCGTTAATAGGGTGGTGAGGAAAAAACCATTCTTAAATTGCGAATTCTCCTACAAAATTGTCAGTTGTTATGTATAATAAGCACAGCTTGAAATATCGACCTGAGACCGAAAAAGTATATTTATTTTTGATCGTCATAAAAATCTTAGACAATCTAGTCATGTGGTTGCGTCCTGTCTAAAGAACGCTAGCTCCTAAATGAAAGGAGCCAGGACATCAAATAATACTTATAAGAGTTGTAGAACGGTTGGGACTGAAAATGGGCGATATCGGTCCAGAGGAAAAATAAGTTCCCTAACACAGACTATAAGTGCATTTTTGAAGATTTGAAATGAAACAAAAATTGATAAAAAATAGTAGCAGTGAAACGGCAATAACAAACAGGGAGAAATTCGGTGTGTACATCCCTCTAACTTCGTACTTTAAAGGAGAAAATGTGAATAAAGGGATCGAATGAGTACGAACCAATGGTAGCAGCTATAATAATAAAATGTTGTGCGTTCATCTGACGTGCAAAATAAAGGAAATGTGGGAAATAATGGTAGCTGGAATAATGTAAATCATAAATTTTTAGTTTTAGAAAATGGGGTAAAAAATGATAAAACTTGTATCGACCAAATGGCTGCAGCTAGAATCATAAAATTCGATTTATAAAATTTCCCTGAATTAAGAGACGATCTGAACCGATCTGACCCATTTGCACCATGGCTGTTTATAGGACAAATATAAGATATTTCACCTAATTTGAGGGGATCTTTAAAAATATGTGGTTTCTAGAGCAGAAAAAGTCAAATCGCGAGCGAAATTTTAATGTGAGCTATATAAATCTGAGCCGATCTGACCCACTTTCACCATTGGTGTTGCTTGTTTAAATATAAGATGTTTTGCCAAATCTAAAGACAATCTTATACAATTTGTGGTTTCTAGAGCGGAAAAAATCAAATCGGGAGCGAAATTTGTATGGGAGCTATATATAAATCTGAACCGATCTAACACATTTTTACCGCAGGTGTTTCTAGTCGAAATATAAGATGTTTTGCCAAATCTGAAGACAATCTGATACAATTTGTGGTTTCTAGAGCGGAAAGAATCAAATCGGGAGAGAAATTTGTATGGGAGCTATATATAAATCTGAACCGATTTAACACATTTTTACCACAGGTATTTCTAGTCGAAATATAAGATGTTTTTAAACGCAAATTCGGCAAGAGAGTTGTGCTTCTCGTTCGTTCGTGATGTTGAAAAATCGCTGCGAAGCCACTTGAAAAGACTCTTGACATGGTCGAAATCATGATCGTGGTAGTCTGCAGCCAAGTAATAAATGTCACCATGACATTTGTAAATAAATTTGCATTCTATTAAATATAGATGCAAAATGGTCTTGAGCCTGGACAATATCCCAGTTCAAATCAAATATTGATCAATTTCCAATTTTATTTCTTTTATTTTGATTTTTAAGCGACTGTGTGAGTTTGAAATTTGTGAAATGATGGGTTCTATTTTTTACGATATTTTTGCTAAATTAACCAGAATTTTAGTGAAAAATCATCAGCAAGATACATTTTTCATAAAGTTCGCAAGGTATAAGATAATGAAAATTCCAAGAAAAAACAGGTTATGGAGAAATTATTTTTTTTTGGAGTGTGCTATGGCACCAACAGAAAAAATTTTATCTTTTTCGTGGAGTGACTCATACTTAATTTGTAATATCTCAGGAAATAATAAAAAAATTTCTGCATATGTACAGAAAAAATGAACGAATTTAAAGGTGATTTCAATACCTTCAAAATGAGATCTTAATTTTTATAACAAATTGGACACCTAAGAATGAGAGTGCAATGCACCAGGAAAACTTCATCTGGATATCCGATAGAATTCGACGTAACGGGGTCTTCTTCTTTAGGGGTTTCTATGTGCGTATCTGTGTTAAACGTGAACGTAACGAATGGTCGAATAATTAGAAATCAGATCTGATTTCATAATGGACACCCTGCGCGAAGGATTCTACGAAGGAAGTCGTACGATTTCAACCGTTGGGCTTTTTTATTGGGGAAACTGTCGCATGTCTATGTCCATAAGACGAAGTTGAACAGTGTCCACGAAGTCAACATAAACCATTCCATCGTACATGCCACATTCATCTATGTCATATATGCATTGGACCATTCAGAGAAGGCTCCCAATGTGTTACTGTACTTCTTTGTAAAGTCCATAGTACTGTGTAATGGATTCCGAGGTGGAGGGTATATTCGAATCAGCCCGACCGTACTTGAAGCCTTGTTTCATTTTTTTTAATAATCTTGTTTAGAAAATATTTTCCTGTTAAAATGCATATTTTTTTGCACATTTTTTAGAACTAAATGCATTTTTTTCTCTATTGACCCAAAAAAATTAAAATTGAAAAGTTGATTTCACTTCCCTTTTTTATTTATATAATATATGTTGTGCATATTAGAGATATCAACTTGATTTCCGTTCATGGGACAAAGCTGTGTGCTTTCTCTTCAGTGGAAGTTGTCCTTTACCATCATCTTCATTTATGTATATTTTACCCATATCCTCATACTTAGCTTTATTTACTTATATATATTTAATAATTTTCATTGTTGGTCATAATATGATTTTTTACTATACTTTGTGATAGTTTTAACAAAAAAAAATAAATAGTTTTTAAGATTTTTAGAATAACATCCATTAATATAGGAGAACCCGTCCTATTTAAATAAGAACAATTGAATATTGTATTATCAAATAATTCGATAAAATATTTTCTATTAAATAAATCTTTTTAGTTAGAAGTTGTATTGACAATGCTTTGACTTGGATGCTCTTGTTTTGTTCGTGTATTTGCTCTCTAGCTTCCCTAAAATCTCTCCTGAAAGTATGCCACAATGTTCGTTTAATAAATATCCACTTTGATTATGCTTCGAATTAATGTCTAAGTTCACTGGACTATGGCCTTAAGGCACAACTCGTACTCTTTGACCAGATAGTCTGTTGTATTAAGAAGAAATACTAAATCAAAGACACATTGCCCAAAGAAATTTAGAGACAAAAACTTTTTGTTTCGTATTTTTGACAAAGTCAATGAACTTTCTTTTGATTTGCTAATGATTTTGTGTGTCAAAAGCTTGCAGTCATTCGTTCATTGAAGCTATGGCCAACCATGTCTGTAATATTATGATTTAAGTTATGATGGAGAGTGTAGTAGCCCACTCCCCTGAAGTTGCTGAGGAAAAACGGAATCCATTAAAATGTAATTAATTATTCAAACATCAAAGCCATATTGGACACAACAGCCCCCACCACACCACAATATCCATACAAGTCTCCACGGCTGTCCGATATCCCCTCTTAATTAACCGCAAACACAGAGAGAGAGAGAGAGTATGTTCACCAATGATTTGGGTGCCTTTAAATCTCGTCCACTATGGCAACGACAAAGCATTTGTTTGGTTTGAGCAAAATAAATGTTCCATATTTTTCAAAGACCACCACCCAACCCAACCAAATTGCCAGAAGATGGAATGAAAACAAAACGAAAGCAAAATATTGTTTTAGAAAACTGCCAAGAAGTATGGACAATTTCCATTTCAGAGTACAAATTTCCATAAATCAACAAATAAAATTAACACCTCTCCTCGTTAAGGCGACACCCGAAAAGCAAAATGTAGACCAAAACAACATCATTTGCGACAGTTCTTGTAGAGGCTGCTGGATGTCAGTCAGCAGACATTTTGTCAACACCTCTTAACAATTCTGTCAAAAAAGACGGCTGTTGTGCTGTTCTGTGTTTTCCTTTTCTTTTTTTGTTTGTGAAATTATGTTAATATTTTCTTTTTCATAATTTTTTTCTCGAAGGGGACTTTGCTAATATAAGCTGACTTTTCGTTGAAGCCAAGAAAATATGCGAATAATAAGACGAATATTTTGTGAATACTTTAAGGGAAAAATCCAAAGACATAGCCAGCTAGCTAGACTATACAGCCAGCCAGCACAGGTTATTTAGGTCAAACAAATATGTCTGAAGTCGCGTTATCCCATCAAACGGGAAATTGCCTAAAAATATGCAAAAATATTCCTTGTAATAATATTGATGTTTATTTGACATCCACGCCGCACTGTCGACAACGAAAACTTTAATAAACCATCCGACCCAACCCAACCACAGCAGTGTGGCCATGAGGCGGCCATCAACTATATTCCAAGGGTGCTTGCCCAGGACCAGACACAAGCATGTCTCTGGTAGAATGATGCAGACTGCTTCGTCGAATATATATATTTGTGATTTGAAATTTCATCGTTGTTGTAACAGCTGGCGGTGTCATTATTAATAAATGGTTAATTAAATATGAATCTTTGGTCGGAGGGGAAAGGAGACTTATAAATATTTATAACAAAACTGTTTGGGTAACTAAGTTTATGGTTAATACACGATATTTGGAATAATAAATAGAAGCTACACAGAGATACTACCGTTCAAGGCAAAGTTTGCTGTAATAGGTAGCCAGAGAGTGCAAGGAACTCGAGGACATATAAGCAAGGCCAAAGGAGAAAGTTTAAACTAAAACAAATGCTATAAAAATTGTATGCATTGCAAATGCAACTTTCACCCTAATGGTATGCGATAGTTTATAACTTAGCACAGGATAATAATAATGCCGTAGAGTAGCCAGTATTTATACCCACCACTTGGGTATTTGTGCATTTGTTTGTAACAACCAACTGCAATGTAACAACCAACTGCATGGAGAGTATCACTCATTCTCAGATCACCATTATATGGAATTTCAGTTACTAGACCAGGCGACCAAAGTGGTAATTCCTAGAAATCTGAGAAGGACATAGATACGATGGTAAATTTGCTGATGCTCTCAATGCCACAATATGTCAGAAATACAATCCTCGAAAATGTTGCTGAAAATTGCTTGTCCAATCCAGAGACCCAAGTGTGCATAAATTGTCAATTATCTTGAGGTGCGTTCCAAGTCATGTCCTATGAAACCAAATCCAGGTCATATCCTTTGAGACCGATTCTAGGACATGTCTTTTGAGGTATGGTACAAGTCATGTTCTTTGAGACCGGTTCCAGGTCAAGTTCTTTGAGATCGATCCTAGGTCATGTCCAAGACATACCACACGGGGTCAATTCACCCCTTCCAATGACAAACCCATGTGAAATGAACCAGTCCCCTTCATATATTTGGGTTAGAACCAGGGACTAGTCCTAGGACTTGTCCTGGGACAGTTCATTTTCCCGTAGGGATGTCAATTTCTGGCTTAATGGCTTCGACAATATAATTTTCGTAATTGATTCCGAAGATGTTTAAGGTCTGCCATTACATTCAGATAAAGAGAAACGGTGACATTACTTCGAAAACAATTCCGTGATCGCATGAATAAGTAGGAACATCAGAATGACCATCATAGCCATAATTGCGGCCAACATTTGACAGAATGAATTATTAAAAGGTTGAATGGTAGAGAATGGTTCTTTAGTACATCATCTATTATTAGTCGACATAAATATCTATAAATGAATCGCCTACTATAAAATTAATTTATTTCTATATTATGAAATACCTCCAGTGACCTGTACTATTTCAAATTGTTAAGAACATTTTTGATGATTTCGGCTTTTTATAGGGTGGGCCATTTTTAAATTTGAACTACCGATTACTTTGACATAGAAAAATAGAATAACATAACTACTAATAACTACCGATTTCTTTGACATTGAAAAATAGAATAACATTAATTTTTATTTTTATTTTCAGGTTTTTGTTTGACTATTGCAGAATGGGACGCTATACGCTCGAACAAAATTGGGAAATATTAAAAACTTACTTCCAAAGTAGTAGTGAGCCTTTAACGCAGACTTTAAGAAATATACGTGGACAGTTTTCGGGAAGAGATCGGCTTTCAGTTCAGCTTTCGTGAAGCTCATTTTCATCTCGCTGACTATGGCAATAAGCATAATTACCGCATATGGGGTTCAGAGAACCCAAACGTGACTATTGGGAAGCCAATGCATACACAACGAGTCACTGTTTCATGTGGATTTTGTGCTGTACTGAAAAATTAGTTAGATCGGATGAGGTACTGCCGAGCCAGTCGTGTAGTCAAGTGAATGATATTGTATTCCATTATTAAATGAGAAAGTTCAATCCTTCCAATAAAACCAAAAATTTGAAAAAAATAATCAGTACTTTTTATACACTCCACGAGAGTGCATTTGTTTGTAACACCCAAAACGAAGCGAGATAGATTGTTAATTATACATTGTTAATTATACCGATCGACTTAGAATCACTTTTTGAATCGATTTAGCAATGTCCGTCCGTCTGTCTGTCCATCTATTCTTGTAATCAAAGTACAGGTCGCAATTGTAGCCAGAACCAAATGAAACTTTGCACAACGAAGTTTTTCAGGATAAGGACGAACGTTATTTAATTTGAGGAAAATCGGTTCAAATTTAGATATGGTAAAATGGTAAAAATGGGTCAGATCGGTTCACATGTATATATAGCTCCCATACAAATTTCGCTCCCGATTTGACTTTTTCCGCTGTGGAAACCACATATTTTAACAGATTTTCTTCAAAACTATCGAAACATCTTATATTTCAAATAGAAACACCCATGGTGAAAATCGGTCAGATCGGTTCAGATTTACATATAGCTCCCATACAAATTTCCCTCTCAATTTGAGTTTTTCCGCTCTAGAAACCACATATTTTAACAGATTTTCTTCAAAATTGGCAAAAAAAACCTTATATTTCAACTAGAAACATCCATGGTGAAAATAGGTCAGATCGGTTCAGATTTATATAAAGCTCCCATACAAATTTCGCTCTCAATTTGAGTTTTTCCGCTCTAGAAACAACATATTTTAACAGATCTTCTTCAAAATTGGCAAGGAACACCTGTGCTGAAAAAAGGTCAGATCGGTTCAGATTTAGATATAGCCCCCATACGAATTTCAGTACAGATTTTACTCTAGATACCACATATTTTAACATATTTTCTTCAAAATTGGCAAAACATCTAATATTTCAGCCAGAAACACACATGGCGAAAATATGTCAGATCGGTTCAGATTTATATATAGCTCCCATACAAATTTCGCTCCCGGCTTAATTTTTTCGCCCCAGAAACCACGTATTTTTGTCGAATTTCTTGAAATTGAGCATAACTGGAAGAACCTCTTGTGTAAGTGAGTCACTTCATTCCATGTTTGGATATAGCCCCGATACAATATTCTTCTCGATTTGACAAATTAGGTCGGGTCATATTAGCCTATGATTAGGAAACATACGGAAATTCTTCCAGTTTTCACTTTTTTACGTATTCGGATAGAAAGCGGAGTGTATCATATAGACGACTTTACCTTTTCCTTACTTGTTTTTATATCAGAAACAATCGTTTAATTATCTTCCAGGCTTGTCGAAGTAGTAACTTCGGCGCGATGAAGTTCAAAACACACTTGCAAATGCTTGCAGGGTTCTGAACTGATATTTCCTACGGTCACTACTTGTTCATTATACGAACACTCTACTTTAGAATGTTCGTTTCTGTTTTGTCATTTACCTCATGCTTTGATGTCATTTATATTAAACTTTTAACAGTATTTCTAAAGCCTTCAAAACTAAATTAGTTTGCTTCAGTATTGTGCTTTGTGTGTGTGTTTGTGTGAATGCCTGTGAAATCCTTGAACGACAACGACGACAACAGCAACAACAACGACACAATTCGAAACACAATAACTTCCTTGATTAGCTGCTCTCTTAGCTAAAAAGTACTTATGCAGCTTCTTCTACTGCTTGTACTCGTATTTCCCGTTCCTGCAAATACTTACCGACCTACTCGTATTTACTTAGCTGTGTGCATTTGTGTGAGTGTGTTTTTATTATTATTTATTTGTATTTGTGTAAATGTGGGTGATTGTCGTGTAAAGATGTACGGAGAGAAAGAGAGAGTGTGTGTGTGCTGGAGGTAGATGCCGTATATGTGTGTGTAGGTGAGAGTGTATATGATGTTGGCTTTAATTGTAATGTTAAATTAACAAACACTATTGTGTTAATAACAACTGGCAGTATAACTTCCTAGAAGAAGAAAAAATAAATAAATAAATAACAACAACTGCAAAGGCAACGAAAGGCAGAGGCAAGGCAAAGTAACATCACCATAAACTCTTGACAGAATACGAGGTGATGATCAACACATACATACATATATAAAGGGTTCTGCAAATGAACTGCAAATTTGTAGCAGAATGACTAGGACTTGATCAGTGGCCAGACGTAACGTCTCACAGTGGGGCATTTTGACTTTTTTCGTTGCAAAAATCATAACTTCTGAAATAGGGAACATAATTACAAAAGTAAAATTTTGTTGTAAAGAAGACATCATAGGCTTTAAAATGCTTATACTTATTGGGAGCTTTAAAATCATACGTTGAATATGGATTTTCTTTCTTTTCTAAAACATTATATTTCGTGTTATTTTACATTTACTTTTTGTTACCAAACTACTCATTTTTCATTTATTTTTTGATCTAACATGACATATATTCACATATTTAGTAATATAGTTATAGTTAACTAACTGAACACAGCCCGCTTCTCCAGACAAAAAACACGTACCCAAAAATCAAAATTCGGGTTTATATTGTTTTTTCGTGCTATGTATATTAGAGTGGCTTCAAAATAAAAGTAGTGGATGTTTCCGACTAAAATGAAAGATTAGTTTGTTTTATTCGTTCTCCCAGAATATTTCGCTTTTATCATTGTCCGTTCGTGAGCTGGACGCCTTCGAAAAAACCTCTACAAATAAGGTTTTTTCTCGAATAAAATTCACGGTGAGAATTGTATTTAGAAAAATCCTGCTGGAAATTAAAATCTGGTCCGAGCCTTATCAAACCATATCAAAACATTTTAATCAAGAATAGAGGGTGGAATTTTAACATTTTGTGCAATTTTTGTTGCATTTTTTATAAAAACCGCAATAACTTCCATATTTTTAGTTCAATTTGTGTTTTTGTTAGATCGTTGATGAGGTATTGATGACCAATTCCAATGTTTAGAACTTCCTAACCCATTAAGGGCCGACAATTTTTTTCTTACTGTTGGTGGGTTAAATGTGATTTAAAAATTGAAATGTGGGGTTATTTGCATCGTAAAAACATTCCAGTCTTACAAAAAGCTAATTTCTGAAAATTAACATCTGAAATTTTGGTCTTTCAATGCATAAATTGGGAGGAAAACTTCACATAAGATGTTACAATAAAACCGTGCGACATGATTTCCCTCCCAAGAACGAGATTATATAGAAGTGAAACTAAAGGTCACTAATAGGAAAACTCATACTCAGTTTTTTATTTCGTGGTCGTTTTAGACTTTTAATTTCCAAAGGATGTAAATGTTTCAATAATTTAGTTTCGTACTTTTGCTTATCATACAATGGCGATATTGGTATCAAATGAAATAGAAGAAAATCTGCTAAATATACTTTTAATTTCATGCGTCTATCTACGTTAATTTAGCATTAACAACCATTTAAATTTCTCCCCTTTATATAGTTTATGTAGATTATTCATGTTTTATTTTTTAAAGGAAAAAATTGAAATGGTTGAATTTCTTTCTAAAAATTAGCTTTATATAAGACTAGAATGTGTTTACGGTGCAAATAACCCAATATTTCAGTTTTTACTTCACATTTAACCCACTGAGTATTAACAGTAAGAAAAAAATGTGCGGCCCTTAATGGGTTAGCAAAATCTAAAAATTGCAATTCGTTATCAATACCTCTCCAACGACCCCCTAAAAACATAAATCGAACTAAAAATGTGGAAGGTTTTGCGGTTTTTATAAAAAATGCATCAAAAATTGCACTAAAATAGTATAAATCTGCCCTTTATACTGGGTCATATTGCAAGTTTTTAATATGGTTTGTTAAGGCTCGGGTCGGAATTTAATTTCTATATTTCTATTCTTCAATACCATTCTCATCGTGAATTTTATTCAAGAAAACCCTGATTTTTTGAGGATATTTTGAACGCGTCCAGCTCACGAATGGACAATGATAAACTCGAAATATTTTGGGAGAACACATAAAAGAAACCAATCTTTCATTTTAGTCGAGAACATCAACAACATTTTTTCCTTCCTCACAAATGAAGCCACTCTAATGTATATGTACTAATTTTTATAAAGTTATTCTCAAAAACAGTTTTGCCACGCCCCTCCCGCCTCCAGTGCTAGTTTTTTAATATATAGCCTATATATGTGTGAAGTTCCAAAAGGAGACAAAAGGTTTTATAATATTAATAGGGATAGTTTTGTTTAGTAGTTCTTTTAGCCATGTTAAAAAAGTATTATATATGCATTTTGTAATTTGTTTTAAATTGGCCCGATGGCTTTGAATTACAAGTTGAAATAAATTAATACTCAATGAACTCACTCAAAATTTCAAGATTCTTGTTGCCATATAACGGAATATATATTGGGCTCAAATTTATATAGAAAGTGCCACGCTCATATTTCAAATCCCGCCCATTTGTATCTTGCCGATATAAGTGAAAACTTAATGAACTCACACATATTTTCAGGAAACTTGGTATCATGTAAGAGAAAATACTCTATAACTGGCCCATTTTCTCCCAACTACCCAGATTAATAATGGATAGATTCACATAAAATTTCAGAACTCTCAGTGTCATAGAAAATATATTTGATAATTGATTTTAATTTCATACCTAATGAACTCTCACAAAATTTCAAGACTCTGATGGTCATAGTACTCCATATATATTGCTTTGCGAAAAAATAAACTTGTGTTGGAGGTGTCATACTTTTATTGTAATAACATGTGAATAGGCAAGTATCGGCAGCCAGCTTTAATTGAATACGGTAGAGTAATGAATACAAAATCACATAAAAGTAATGCCTTCCAATACTTATCAGAACATTTTTAGTTCTATTCCACCAAATTTGAAAAACAATCTAAATCTAGTGTTTTTTTTACTACTGCGATTTTTGGGTAAATAAGCCTTGGAAAGCACCAATTTTTGTTGTATTCCATTTCATTTAACGTACCTTTCAAACGTGACCGAAACGTTAAAATTGGGTAGATAGCTTGTCTGTAACTCAATTGTGAATCTTACAATTTTTTTCACTTTTTGTTTTTTCTTGAGTTCTGAAGAAATGAATCAACTTTGAGCGGCTATATAGACCACAATTTTTGTCCGATTTTGAATCGATTTTCGGATTTTTGACCGGTAATAAGTTCTCTATCAATTGGTGGTATCAGTTTTACCAAAAGCTGTTATAAAATTTTCGACTTTTGCCACTGATTCCTGGCAGAGGCCCCACAGTGCGTCTGTTGTTATTAAATTTGGAGAGCACATTCCTCCTACAGCATAATACTAATCATCGTAGATCCCATGAAGTATATTCATTTTGTGCCGTGGTAAAATTCTAAGACGATCTAGCAATGTCCGACTCTGGCTGTTCTGAGTCTCACCTCCCTTGATTTTTGGTGAAACTAGATCTGAATTTTTAATTGTACCCCCAGGATGGGGTAGGGTATGAAAATACTATATTTTAAAAGATTTGGTAGATAGCCAGTCTATATCTGTCATCTTTATTTTGATCAATTCATTTCTATTTTATAACCCTTTCCCTGCAGATATAAAGCAACACTTTGACATTTACATCCGCATCGACAGCTGCAAAAGCACTCAATATGCCAATGTACTCGCTTAGATCCTTCAGTTCTTTACGTAGCAGTCTGTGTGAGTGGGTGGGTGTTTGGTTGAATGTGGGTGTTGGTGTTTGCTCTATACTTAAACATTCATAATTACTTTCATTTAGATTAAGTTTCTAAACAGCATCACCCAACCACCCACACTCTGTGACTTTTGCTAAGGCAACACAGCGAAACATTTGGGCCCTCCCCTCCAAAGGGTGCCGGAAGTTAAACTTTAATCCTTCCAAACATCCTCTTCTCCTTCTACCTCCCCCACTTTGTGTAGGCACAGTCAATGAATGCAAAATGATTGAATACAGCTGTATTTAAAAGGGAAAGACGTACAATGTGCATGTGCTTTCGTGGATTGTATCCTTTTTTCCGCTCTCCGCTCCGCCTGGATTTGCTGGAGAGTAGTGCACTCTAGAGTAGGGCACAAATTAAGTTGACTGGGCTCAGCTTTGTGTCGCATTAAGTTTTTAGTTTTTATTGGAGGCAAGAAAAGGAACGAAATTTGAGTGGATGCGCTGCTGGTTTCCCCACTGAAAAGGAGACCAAGTAGTTGCTAGTTCCTTTATGGCAGCCACCGCCCGTTTAATGTTGAGAGTAAGCAGATGCTGGGGAAGAAAAGTGTTTGTAGACGAGGGTGGTATTTTTTGGGGAGAAGATCATTTTCATTGAGGAACTTTCTTCAATGAAAAAGATCTTCTCCCAAAAAATACCATACGCTCTTGGGAAACTTCTAATATAGAAATTAATTGAAGTCCTTTGTGAAAAAGCTTAAACGTTGCGCAGTGGAACATTTTCATACAGATTGCGGACAAAATTCGAATAAATCGAGCTAAGTGATAATATTTATTCTTAATGAACCAATTTGGATTTTTCCTTTTCGCTCACAAATTTTAATGAATTACTAGATTTATTTTACTCTTTTATTGAAGCTAGTCTGTAAGGATTATATTGTCCAAAGACTGAAATATTAATTTTTTGTTTAAATTTGCCTCACATGCAATATATAATGAAAAGTTCGTCATATATTTTTATTTTAACATATACATTAATACAACACATTTCCAGTGATTTCATTTCAGCCCACAATTATATGAAAATTATAATGGACAAAATTAATTATGCTTAATGATGACAGCCTTCAGGTACCCCACTATTCGTAAAGGGAAACAAAATAGAGTTAGACTTATTTCAATGCGAAAGAACACTCCAGGAGCTCTTGTTTTCCTAAAATTTTTACTAATGAAATTGCCTCTAAAATGATGAATATGTCAACTGTTTTAACAATTATGAACTCAAAATATAATCAATGTCACTAAAATATTTTAGAATACGCACAATAAACTGGGGCATACAATATGTGGCCACTGTGCGGCCTAATGTCGCAGGTAATGCGTGCGACTAATACTCCTAGGACTTTCTCTAGGTTTAACTCTGAGCAAGACCAGCATCTACTTCTTACATTCTAGCTTCAATTATGAGTAAAAAGTCTGACAAAGCTTCTCTAAAATATATGATTAGTAATTCAAAGAGAGATGTAAATGGCAAGTCAATTTACTTTAATGCAAATTTATATCGTGCGCCTTTTTGAATATTCTCATCCATTTAGAAGATCTACTCATTTCTCAATGATATAGTGACCATACCAATAATTCGGTTTAAAAAACCACTGTTTTAGAAATACTGGAAAGTAAAATTTATTATCTAAAAAAGACTGTGCTTGGATAGACTGGTCTTGTTTGAATATTTGTTTAAGCTCCTTCTCTGGAGCAGTACTAAGCTCTTCTCAGCCCTATTTTAACTATACAAAAATAGAAAAAATATTGGAAAAAATTAAATAATATTAAAGACTTATGGATGGAGGCTACGAATATATTTATAAACTTTTTTATAGGCTTGAGATATAATTTATATAATTAGTCGAGGTGTATACAAAAAGTGGATATAAGGCAGCAATTTTCAAAAATGTGCTAAAATACTCTAAATATTAGAGGTTATTTGGGGCAATTTCAGTCCTTGTTAGGGAAAAACTTTTTCCCTTTCGTCCAATCTTACCGACCCAAACATCTATATTCAGAAAAATCTATGCCCACCATGACACTCTTCTCATTTTATCCCTAAAAATAAATCCTCGAATTCCAGTCGTTTTGTTGGTACCATTTTTATCCCATTTCAACCCATTTGCCCTAATATTTAAACTTTCGAAAAATAAATTATGTTCCGCATCTAAACAGTCACAGAAATGCATGAACCTAAGCCACTTGGTCGTTACAAATGGATATAGGAAAGAAATCTTCAACAAATATTCTTAAATACCCCAAATATTACATGATATTTGGGATAATTTCAGTCGTTTTCAGGAAGAAAATGATCCCTCTCGACCAATCATACCCACCTAATCGTCTACACAGTTAATCAATTTCATGATTCCAATTACAGCCATTTGCTTGCTACCTTTACCCCATTTTTTTGCATTTCATTATTCTAGCCACAGCCGTCTTATTGGTAGCATTTTTATCCCCTCTATCGATTAATCATACACACCAAACGTCCACACAGTCAGAGGCCGCCGTACCGGTAAAAAACAATTATTTTGCGTGCCACAAATAGGGTGAGTTAGAGTGAGTTTTTTTAACTTTTTCAAAATATAAAATCGGCTCTAGCAAAATCGAATAAGCAATAAAATGTGATAGACAATATGTATGACAAAAAATTTCTTGGTTTTTTGTTCCACAGGAAAATCGGTTTAAAAAAATTATAAAAGTTGCACATTTTTATGTGTTTATATATTTTTAAATATATTAACTTATATCTCTGCGAAATATTCGACTTTCAGAGGTGTGCCAAATGTCAAATTCACATATTGTCAACGTCATTCGGCGAGAATTTTTGTTGAAATAAATCTCGGATTTTTTTATTATTAGAACATCATTTCAATCACGTATAGCGTAAAATTAAAAAGAAACAAATGTAATAATATATATAATTTCAAAAATTTCATTTCAATTTCATTTTCTCAAAAAATAGATTATAATGCTCAAATCAAACTTCTTTTTTTTTTTAATGCGAAAAACAAAATTTAAATCTTGTTTGGCAATATATGAAAATGCACCTATATGGAATGCAATTTATGGAATGAAATTTTGCCATGTAGGCTTCAAATATATCATTTGAATGCAATAAGTCTCAAATTCAAATAAGTCATATTTGTTTTTTTTTTTACCTCATCATTTGATATCACGTTTGATATGAACCACTTTTATCCATTTTTACTCAATTTTACATCATAAAATAATAAAAAAAGGGATTTTGAAAAATTCACATGTTAATGCGCGCTTGCACGCTATAAAAGAAGTCTATATATTATAGTCGATTTAATATAAGTCAGAATTGTTAAACAGGACTCATCATTATAGTTAAGGAACAATCATTCCCTCCCGTCCAATTTTGTACATAGACATATGTACAGAAATGAAGATTGGATTGTTTAATGATGATCTGCAAAATATTTCGTCACTGGCCATCTGTGAGCTAAACGCTCCTGAAAACACCTCTAACAATCATGTTTTTCCCGTGTAATTATACCCTACACCACTTCGTGGACTAGGGTATTATAAGTTAGTTTTCCGCCAAATGTTTGTAACACCAAGAAATAATCGAGCTAGACCCACCTTTAAGTATTCGGATCGGCTTAGAATAACCAGCTGAATCGATTTAACGATGTCTGTCTGACCGTCCGTCCGTCCGTCCGTCCGTCTGCTGTCTATCTAAGCTTGTTGGCACTCTACAGGTCGCAATTGTTGTCCGATTGTTATGAAATTTGACAGAAGTTACTTTTTCTGGCCAAGGACAATTGGTATTGAATTTAGAGAAAATCGGTTCAGATTTAGATATAGCCTCCATACAAATATCCCTATAATTTACACATGTACTGCTCTAGAATACACATTTTACATGGGATCATGACCAAATTTTCAGGATCGTGTTATATTTGAACTAGAAGCAGCTAGCGGGAAAATGGACCACATGGGTCCATGTTTTGATATAGCCCCCATACAAATGTACCTCCGATTTACAATTTTACTGCACTAAAATGCACATGTTACATCGGATCTTGATCAAATTTTCCACACAATGTTACATTTGTACTAGAAACGCATAATTTGAAAGCCATTTACAGGATTCAAAAATCCTTCCCGATTTCACTTTTTAACCGAATTGAATTGTAGTGAGATATATAGTCGGCTCCGTCCGTCTTTAGCCTTTCCATATTGTTGGGGAGATGTCCATATGTCCATACCTTGGTATAACATTAATGGGACCCATTCTGCTCTATTACAGCTCTAGAAACTACATCTCACATCGGATCTTCATCAAATTTTGCAGATCATTCTATGTTTCAACAAGGAATACCTACCGTGAATGAGAAATATATTGGCGCATGTTTTGGCACAGGCCTCAAGTGTTGTTATAGGCCCCCTTCAAATGTCCGTCCGATTCATCCTATTACCGCTGTATAATCTGTATTTACTATTCGATGTTGATCAAATTGTCCAGATCATGTTATATTTACTTTACTCGGAATATCTGCTAACAAATTGGATCAATTACTTTATTATTTACCATACTCATTAAATTTGACTAAAGATGAATTTATAGTAACTTTATAATTTATATGAACTATATAAAATTGCTCCCATGAAATACCTGGGTTTAATAATCAAAGCGAGGTATATACGCAGGGAGTGGTGTAGGGTATTATATAGTCGGCCCCGCCCGACTTTAGCCTTTCCTTACTTGTTATTATTACCCCTTTAGGACCCACATTTTACATCGGAAGTTTATCAAATTTTGCAAATTATGTTAAATTTCAACTAAGAATACATACTATGAAAGTTAAACATATGGGTCCATAGTCTGGTATAACCCCCATACAAATTGGACTCTAATTTCTACTATATTATAGTTCTAGAACCCACATCGTGCATTGGATCTCGATACAATTTTGCATATCATGTCATAATTCAACTAAGTATACCAACTTTGAAAATGATCTATAATGAACCACTTTCTAATGTAGCGCCCTTACAAATGGTCCCATTTTAATCTTTACCCCTCAATGACGCAGATTTTACATCGGATTTTTTTAATTTTGCAGATTATATTTCAACTAAGAATATATACTATGAAAGTCAAATATATGTGTCCATACTTTGGAATAACCCAAATGGGGACCCAATCTACTCTATTACAGCTCTAGAAACTACGTCTTACATCGGATCATGATATATTTCAACTAGGAATATCTACCGTGAATGAGAAATCTATAGGCCCATGTTTTGGAACAGGCCCCAAGTGTTGTTGTAGGCCCTCTTTCAAATGTCGGTTCGATTCATCCTATTACTAATGTATAATTTGTATTTGTCTGCCGGAACATTGGATCAATTATTTACCATATTCGTTAAATATGACTAAAGATGAATTTATAGTACTGTATAATTTATATAAACTACATAAAATTGATCCCATGAAACACATGGGTTTAGTAATAAAAGCGAGGTATATACGCAGGGAGTGGTGTAGGGTATTATATAGCTGGCCCGCCTGACTTTAGCCTTTCCTTACTTGTTTTTTTATTTTTCATTTTTGTCCATTTTTTTTTTCTAAATTAATAGACCTTTGGAGGTGCTTTAAATAAAAATTTGTATTCTTGTCATAGAGTAACGTATTTGTGGTTTTTCAAGGTGACAGCTAAAAACTCATATTGTTGGAAATATTTTTTAAATGATGTTGTGAAAAGTAAATAGAACGAATAATAATAGAACAAAAATGAGTGCTGCGGCGTCAATTTCCTTACCACATTCTTCATTTAGGCAACATTCGAAAGGTATTGACTGCCACTGTTTATTTATTATTATAAAACTCTAACACCAACTGCGAAAAAATTTTCAGTTGGCACTATGAAAATCCACAAAAAACATGACTATAAACGCAAGAATCAAAATTTATATTGAAAGTGCTTTCAAGGCACTATTATCTCAGAAAAAATTGACAAAAATACAGCAAAAAAAAAAACACGGGAAAAATATAATTTTTATGGGTATTTTCAGGAGCGTTTAGCTCACAGACGGCATGATCTAGGAACGAAATATTTTGCAAATCATAATTAAATAATCCAAACTTTATTTTCATGAGGTGACTGGAAATTGTTTTTCCATTTGTATGGAACGCGACCCAGCCTACATATAATCTATCTTTGGTAAATATCTCAAGTTTTGCAAAGGGAATGACGAAATTAATATACAGTCCATCCTACGGTTGAAAACGAAAGAATTCGCCTTTAGAGAAGAGTTGGACATACAACATACAACTTTTAGAACTCTTTCTAGAGAAAGGTCGTCTTTATCAATATTTTGTATAGTTTTTTTTAGGAACAGGTCTTCTGAAAAGCATTTTATTAAATTTCCCTCTGGGAATAATATACATATGAATATACTATCGCAAACTCTTCGTTGAACACAATTTCTTAAATAAACACGAACATTTGTGTTTGTAGATAACTTCCCCCACTCTCCCATTGTGCCTATTATTAAAAGCAAAGAAATTGTTTCTTTCATTGATCACACCGCCCTCATATATTCCCTAAGTGTTTTAGAGTGTGCGTGAGTATGTGCATAAAATTAAAATGCATTTTTCTCCATGCATTCCAGCATAACGATGGCAAAAAAAAAAACTAAATTGCGATTTGTTAAAGAGTCTCAAATAACACTTGCCATCAATTTATTCCCAGTTGCCAACTACTACTCCCACCACGGTTGTTCTCTAATACTTCGCTGAATCCCACTACCAACTCCCAGTCCACTCCACCCCACCCACTCCTTTGCCAGTTGTCATCTATCCGTTCGTTGTTCACATTGCGAATTGTAACTACATGTTCGCAATTTGATGTTTTGTGAATTTTCTATGGCGCACTTAAAAAATAAAAAAATCTCAATACTAATCTTTATGTTTGTCTGGAAGCGGGGAGAGGACGACAGGAACTCCTTTGGTTGGTTCCCGCTGTTGCCATCGTTTGAAAGGAAGAGGTAAATGCACTCTGCTGCAAGCTGCTTTGGCGTATATGTATGTGTGAGGTCGTGAAGTGTTTGTGTCTGCGGCAATCACTTGTGTGTGTATTGGCAAAATGGGGTAGGATTTCCATGATGTCGGTTATTTCATAAGCGATATTTTAAATTATTAGTTGATACATGGTAGGAGATTTGATAGATGTTATTAATTTTATTAAATTCATGAGATAATTTAATTATTTTAAAGACTAATCAGAGAAGAAATACATTTTGAAAAAATACTCTATTGGAAGGTAAAGAATTATTTAAAAAAACCCTCTTATTTTCCCATATTTTATTATATTTCCGATCTTTTGAAAATTTCTTCCGTGCACTGGACTGTATAGATTTCGTGTTGTATCCTTTGACTTGCAATATTCCTTATTGTTGTGCTTTTTTGTTCATCATCTCTGAGGACCTAAAGTCACCTTTTGTACTCCATTTTGTTTTCTGAACTATGTTGTCGTTGTTCGTTCACAGGATTCGTTTTTTTGTTTTCGTTTATTTTGGTTTATAATTAAAAGCTCTTGTGTATACACAAGAAGGATATTTTAAGGTTCATTTGATATTATTTTACCATATTTTTGCTCCTTTCTTACTTGGCTGTATAATTAAAAAGTTTCGTTTCGTTTCCACGTTGAGCCGATGTAACGAACAATTTTCGTGTTGCTGTTGCTTTTGTCGTTATTATGGAATGGCAGTGGCAACAATAATGAGAGCTTAAGGAAGAGGGAGTTTAATGACATTGCATAAATTATTGACGTTCATTGAACTTGGCACAGGACCAAAAAGTTTCTTTTCAGTTTTATTTTGTTTCGTTTTTTTTTTCTACAGCCAGCCTTTTTGCACTAGAATTGTTGCAGCTCAGAAATGATGATGGCTTTCGTTGTGTGCAACTAAAGTTCATAACAAAAGGGACATATTAAAGGATAATGTTCTTCTTATTAGTTAAAAATTTTAACATTTGGTGTTAAATTGATGCCTTAAAATGTTTGAAATTTAACATCTAAAAAATCATTCGTTTGCCACCATGACCTGCATTTCATTTTCATTGGGGAAATTCAGCAGGAAACATAAATTTTCAAAGAGCTACAAAAAAGAATACCTCCATAAATATTTTTGATATGCCGCTGCATTCAAATTTATTATAAAGTTTGTAATAAATCAAATATATAGTTTTTTTATAGTATTTTTGCGTGGTGGCGGAGCATGTGGAACAACAGCTAAATCTAAAACTATTGGATGATTTTAAAAATATTTTTGAGTCCGTAAATTTAGAGCAGAGAAGAAATGTAGAGAATGTGTTAAAGGGGTGAGTATGGTGTTGGCAATAACATCTATATGATTGTAATGTTTCGATTTTTATTTTTGAATGAATACACTTCAGGAATCTTCCTTTGAAATAAGCTGTGGCAATTGACAAAAAGGGATACAAAAGGTACCAACTAAATATAAATATAATAATCGTTAAATTCGGCGTGTACATTCCTCCGACCACGTTTGCGGGTAACATAAATAATAAAATATAAATATAAATTTACTTTTTTTGAACTATTAAGGAGTGCTCGGAACAGAAAGGGATGTAATTTGATATGCAAATTCACACCACACAGTAGCGCAAAATAAATGCATTTGTCCACTTCTAAGGGGCGAGTGGGGACTAAAATCCACCTGAAGTATTGCATTGTACCTTTAAGAGGTACGCGGGACAAAAAATAGATACAAACTACTTTTAAAAGGGTATGTTTTACAATTTTACTTCCTTTATTTTGATTTTCGAAATTTAAAAGTAGTGTTATTAGGTCTCTTTCTAAGCGACTGTGTGAGTTTGGAAGTGCTGAAATGATGGTTTCTATTTTTTATGATTTTTTTTGATTCAGAAAATCAAAATAAAAGAAGTAAAATTACAAAAACTTTAAAAAATCTAACCCGTCTACAACATACCACTTCAACATTTCAGAAGTAGTTGGCATTTCCTTCAAAACAAGGTATAGCAGATTAAAATCTCATACTTCGGCAATTTCGTTTGAAACGCTAGCGAGTCTGTGAAAGCTGAAACATCGAATTTTAAGCCAGAATTTTAGCCCACAATATATTGTAAAAATATAAAAAATATGGAAGGGTCAAATCAAACTATCATGCGTAAAATTAAAACTGTTTTAACATATATCGGAATACTGTGAAATTTGGCAATGGTTTTATAGAAGTTACATTCGCATGGAATATGGGCGATATTGCCACACCCCCTCTGGTACCTCCCACAGAGAGTGGCATAAACTTTGTTTACAATAAAACCGATGTGACATCCATACGGATAGCCGAAATCATTTGCAATTTCATATTTGAAAAATCTTTTATAATCACTTTTAACCTAAAATATATTTTCGCTATAACCACGCCCCTTCTTGTACCCTCCCACACAATTGTCTCTATCCTAGGTAATATTAAATCCTTCATAACTTCTGTACTGGTGCATGGAACGGGACAACTGAAAACTTATGCGTATTTTGTGGAAGTACCTTTGGAATGATGCGTAAATGATGAACTTCGGAAGGAAATTGACTCTACAGCGTTCATTTTTGTAAAAATCGTTTGAAAACTTTGGTTCTGATAAGTCTTTAGTGCTAAACTATTTTTAATAAAATGGACCACTTCCGATGATTAATTCATTAGGCATCATTAGATATGTATTGATTCTTTCTATTTATTTTTTTACCATTACTTTGGCAAATAGAAGTTTTTAACCACAAAATATGCAACAAAGATCCAATAATTCGACCCAGAAGCTACTGTAAGCAAAGGACAATATTTATACCCTAGACCACTTCGTGGACTAGGGTATTATAAGTTAGTTTCGCGCCAAATGTTTGTAACACCAAGAAATAATAGAGCTAGACCCACCCTTAAGTATACCGATCAGCTTAGAATCACCAGCTGAGTCGATTTAACGATGTCTGTCCGTCCGTCCGTCTGCTGTCCATCTAAGCTTGTTCGCACTCTACAGGTCGCAATTGTTGTCCGATTGTCATGAAACTTGGCAAAACACATACATTTTCAGGATGCAGAAATCCTTCCCGATTTCACTTTTTTTACCGAATTGAATTGTAATGAGATAGAAAGTCTGTCCGTCTTTAGCCCTTCCTTACTTGTTTGTGAGATGCCCATATGTCCATACTTTTGTATAACCCAAATGGGGCCCCATTCTGATCTATTACAGCTCTAGAAACTACATCTTACATCGGATCTTCATCAAATTTTACAGATCATGATATTTTTCAACTAGGAACACCTACCGTGAATGAGAAATATATAGGGCCATGTTTTGGACCAAGGCCAAAATGTTGTTATAGGACCCCTTTTCAAATGTCGGTGCGATTCATCCTATTACTAATGTATAATTTGTATTTGTCTGTCTGATAAGTAGATCAACTACCATATTATTAACAATATTCGTTAAATATGACTAAAGGTGAATTTATAGTAACTGTATAATTTATATGAACTACATAAAAATGCTCCCATAAAATACCTGGGTTTAATAATCAAAGCGAGGTACATACGCAGGGAGTGGTGTAGGGTATTATATAGTCGGCCCCGCCCGACTTTAGCCTTGTTTTTACTTGTTTTTATTTAATGTACTTTTACATGTCTATTTATGCAGAAAAAATTGTACAAACTGCCCATATAAAATTTACTTTGGAAAATCCTAAATACCTTTAACAGTACTGATGCGTTAAAGTGCCGATAAACTCAAATTGTGCTAGTATTTCTCTTGTAATAGGGACACTGTACTGTGGGATTTAGGATGAATTCACAAATCTATTATTTGATTTAATTGGATACTGTCGACTTTACGTAGAAGGAATATTTTTATACCCTCCACCTAAGGATGAGGGTATATTCAATTTGTCATTCCGATTGTAACACCTTAAAATATTCATTGGATACTCCATAAAGTACCTGTATTCTGGGTCGTGGTAAAATTCTAAGATCTTCTAGCCATGTCGGTTCTGTCCTTCTATCTCTCTGTTGAAAGCACGCTAGCTTCAGAAGGAAAAGAGATATGTTGCGTACATTCCTCTTGTATTCTAAAAGCAAAACAATTTTTCTAATACGGTAGTGCACTTCTATGTTATTTTGACAGCCTCTAATCGAATGCACTCCGTGGTGGAGGGTATATAAGATTCGGCCCCGACGAACTTAACTTGTTACGTGTACTATTACAAAAACTACGTCCACTAATGCCTACAGTTTTTAATACAATTTGTTGTTTCATTATTATAATATTGAAAAAATAAATAATTTTAAAGACCACACAAACTTTTGGGGCGAAGCTACGATTTGTGTAATCAATAAATTAATATAACTTTCAAAAAAAGGAAAGGATAAAGTCGGGCGGGGCCGACTATATGATACACTCCACTTTCTATCCGAATACAATTCAATTCGGTAGAAAATTGAAAACGGGAAGAATTTTTGTAATTTCCTAATCATGGGCTGATATGACCTTACCCAATTTGTCAAATCGAGAAGAATATTTGTATCGGGGCTATATCCAAGCATGGAATGTGACCCACTTACACAATATGTTCTTCTAGTTCAAGTATAACGTGTTATGCTCAATTTGAAGAAATTCTCTGAAAATAAATGGTTTCTGGGTCGGAAAAGTCAATCCGGGAGCGAAATTTTTATGGGAGCTATATATAAATCTGAACCGATCTGCCCTATTTTCACCACAGGTGTTCCTAGTTTAAATGTAAGATGTTTTGGAAAAATTGAAAACAATCTGATAAAATATGTTGTTACTAGAGCGGAAAAAGTCAAATTGGGAGAGAAATTTGTATGGGAGCGATATATAAATCTGAACCGATCTGCCCCATTTTCACCATGGGTGTTTCCAGTTGATATAAGGTGTTTTGCTAGATTTGAAGAAAATCTGTTAAAATATGTGGTTTATAGAGTGGAAAAAGTCAAATCGGGAGTGAAATTTGTGTGGGAGCTATATATAAATCTGAACCGATCTGACCCATTTTCACCATGGGTCTTCCTAGTGGAAGTATAAGATATTTTGGCAAATGTGAAGAAAATCCGGAAAAATGTGTGATGTCTAGAGCAGAAAAAGTCAAATCGTGGGCCGAAATTTTTACCACAAATGTTTCTAGTTGAAATGTAAGATGTTTCGCCAATTATGAAGAATTTCTGTTAAAAATTGTGGTATCTAGAGTGAAAAGAGTCAAATCGGGAGTGAAATTCGTATAGGGGTTATATCTACATCTGAACCGATTTTCTTCAAATTAAATAGCGTTCGTCCTTGTGGCGAAAAACTTCGTTGTTCAAAGTTTCATTTGGTTCTGTCTACAAGTGCGACATGTATCGTGATTACAAGAATAGATGGACAGGCAGACAGACGGACATTGCTAAATCGATTCAAAAAGTGATTCTAAGTCGATCGGTATAATTAACAATGGGTCTATCTCCCTTCCTTTTGGGTGTTACAAACAACCGCACAAAGACATAATACTCTCGTGGAGTATATAAACAGTTTTCCTTCAGGACCGATTTCCCCAGTTTCATGATCTCCAAAGTAAAAATTTCGAAAATTCGTTATCTAAATTTATAATTCTAATTACAGACGTTTGCTTGGTACCACTCTTTGTGCTTCTTAGAATGAATTAGAATGAATTTTGAAGAATGATCTTATTTTTCGCGTCTACGCAGTCAGGTGAAGGTTACCACCCAATTGCAAGATACAAGTACTATACGCTTTTCCACTTACAGTATACATTTCGAAAAAATACATTATGTTGAGCGTCTACCATTCAAATACACAGAATTTTATTATTCTACCTACAGCTATTTTTTTCTTATTTTTCCCCTCATTTTGACTCTAAATGAATGAATATTGAAAGTCGTCTTTTTTTTTGCGTTTACGGAATCAAAGCAACGTATACACCGAATTTCTTTGTTCCATGTAAAACCGATTGATTGGTACCGTCTGAATCCCTTTTTTGAAAAATTTCTTTATTTTTCGAGTGTACGTAGTCAAAGAAAAGTACTCACCGAATTTCATGAATTCTGAACTTCAGCCATATGGTAGTACCATTTGTATCCCACTTTTCCCACTTCACCCCTTAAAAGTACGAATTTGGAAATATTCATTTATTTTGCAAGTATACATATACTTTCGTACGGGAAAATGAACTGTAAGTACTGCGATTCAGCTATAACTATGTGAATGAGACCGTTGCCTTTTTATGGGTTTGTGTGAATTGACCCCATTTTCGATGACTGTTCACATACTAGTAGTCTTAGAGCCGTCCTCTATGGACATAATTTGGACCACTGTACATAATCTCGATGACCGTTGACGAAACATAAGTTAATTTTTTAATTCCAACTCCCTTCCCACCGTCCGCATGTCTTTTATTTCAATTTGAGTTCTAACCTTGTTTGCTTTCCTTCAACGCTCCTCTTTTCAAGCAGTTCATTTTCACTTTTGTTTGCAATTGCATTCCTAGTCCATGCAGGAAAATGAATGGCAAACAACAACAAGAACAACAACAATGACAACAACAGCAGCAGCAACAATTTGGATGCATTCTAAACAAAATCTGTGTAGGCAACATTTTACTGTAATTTTTGTTGATGAAATGCGAATGAAAACGAATGGAAAATACAATTAAAACCTAACGAAGCTACAGACAACAATTTACGCAAAACTAATTTTCACAGGGTTTTTGTTTCATTGTTGCCACCAGGAAGAACAGGGAGGCGGCCAGGACATGCAGCCCATCAACGCCCCGTGGTGGCATAGAAATGTGCTGACTAAACATTTGTTGCTGTTGACGACGACGACGATGATGTGGATGATCATGATGATGTTGTTGTTGCCAACATGACTGCGATGACTGGGGGGTGTTGCCGGTTGCACAGGTATTGTTGATGATGCTGGTGACGACGATGGAGGACAAAGGACGTGGGGGCGAGTATTGTTATTGTTAGCACTGCCTGTGAGAAATTGCATTGTTGCTGGTGCTGTTCTATTGCTGCTGTAGTTGTTGCAGTTGCTGTTGTTGATGATGCTGTAGCTTTTGGCAGTTGCTGTTGTTTCGGCTTGGTTTTTGTTTTTCGATTCTATTGCCACCGTGGCAGCAGTTTTGTGTGTCATCACTCTCGTTCGTGCTCGCTCGACACCGGTGTCAAGTGGGGGGCAACTGCAACATGGTACGAGGTGTTGTTTCAGTGATTTAATTAAATGCATTTAAATGCAAATGCATTTTTTCAGCAAATACACTGAACACATACTCTCACACACAGAAACAACAACTGACACTATCCCCTATATATGTGTGTACATACATATACGAGTATGTGCTGAAGGAGCTGGTGCTGCTGCGATATGTGCGGCACCTCATCGTGTGGCAAACATGTGATTCTCGGAATCGGTGTATCCGTATCTCTCTGTGCTGTGCTGAGAGTGTGAATTTATTTGTTTGTTTGTTTAAAAAAGTGTCACACTTTTGCCGTTGTTTGTTTTAGCAACACTCTCGTGTGCAAACAAACCTATATGTATGTATGTATATGTGTGAGTACTTGTGCACACATACATATATATATGTATATGTATGCGTGTATATTCCAACTTTTGTTTATTTTGAAATTTAGTGTTGATGTTCTTTTTCATTTCCTCTCACAAGGAAAAGTCCAACACAGATGCTGGCTGCAACAACTCAACATCGTTATCCGCAGCTACACTAAGTTAAACAGCAATATCGTAGAATATTTTAGTGCACTCTTTCGAACTGAAATAGGGGGAGAACACCTTAGATAATATGTAGGGTAATTTAGCACACGTTTCCTGCAAAGTCGGAATCTTTTTCGCCGAAAGTACCTATAACATTTTTACTCTCATTTTGTAAATATAAGTGCGATAATACCCTTTTTAGTGTTAAATTAAAGGTACTTATGATGGCGCAACAAAAAATCATGAAACATCCCAAAACATGATTTTGATGATCCTTTAGCACACAGATGACTTGGTGCAGGGTGCTTGGTGCTGAAGCCAAGTAATAAATGTCAACATGTCATTTGTAAATAAAATTGCATTCTATTAAATATAGATGCAAAATGGTCTTGAGCCAGGACAATATCCCAGTTCAAAACAAAATTTTCAAAACATCATAACAAAAATCCAAATTTTTTCCTGAGTCGTGAAAACAGAATTTCCTAATCTAATATATATAAATCGGTTTTAATGAAAAATAATTAAAAATAACCCTATAATAACACAGTGCAACACGAAAAAAAATAACCATATACGGACACCGCTACATGATAAAAGACCAAAAAAAAAAAGAAGATGAAGTTTTTTTGATTTTATATGTTCACAATTTTTGTTCTTTATGACAAGAGCTAGAACTTTGCCTCAGAGAGTAAATCAAAATTCCGAACGGTTTGCAAGATATGAGCCTGAGAATATGATCACTTTTTTCCAAAAATTACACCGAGGCCTCAAATCTCTGGGGGCCCATAAAAAAAGTGCATGACTTTGGGGGAAAAAAAAAAACACGGGTCTTTTTTTTTTGGTCTTTTATCATGTAGCGGTGTCCGTATATGGTTATTTTGAAATGACTTCAAAAATGTTGCACAGTGTAAGTTAAAATGAACTAAAATATAAGAAAACAAGTAAGGAAAGCCTAAAGACGGGCGGGGCCGACTATATAACATCCTACACGACTCCCTGCGTATGTACCTCGCTTTGATTACTAAACCCAAGTATTTCATGGGAGCAATTTTATGTAGTTCATATAAATTATACAGTATAAATTATACTATAAATTCATCTTTAGTCATATTTAACGAATATGGTTAATAATATGGTAATTGATCAAATTATCCGACAGATAAATGCAAATTATACAGTAGTAATAGGATGAATCGGACCGACATTTCAAAAGGGAGCCTATAACAACCTGGGCCTGGTCCAAAACATGGGCCTATATATTTCTCATTCACGGTAGGTATTCCTAGTTGAAAAATATCATGATCTGCAAAATTGAAGATCCGATGTAAGATGTAGTTTCTAGAGCTGTAATAGATCAGAATGGGGCCCCATTTGGGTTATACCAAAGTATGGACATATGGGCATCTCCCAAACAAGTAAGGAAAGGCTAAAGACGGACGGACTTTCTATCTCATTACAATTCAATTCGGTAAAAAAGTGAAACCGGGAAGGATTTTTGAATCCTGTAAAAATGTTAAATCGGAAAGGACATTTGGGGGTATATTGAGACGATGTGAACCATGTATGTTTATTGACGAAATATAATATGTAAGGTTTGGCCAAAATCGGTTTAACATTCGGGAGCAACATTTGTATGAGGGCTATATCTTAATCTGAACCGATCTTACACACTTTCACCATAGGTGTTTTATGTTAGATTATAAGATGTTGTGCCAATTTTAAAGAAAATCGGGTACAATATGTCGATTTTAGAGCGGAAAACGTCAAATCGGGAGTGACATTTGTATGGGGGCTATATCAAAATCTGAACCGATCTTACCCACTTTCAGCATAAGTATTTCTAGTTGGATTATAAGATGTTGTGCCAAATTTAAAGAAAATCGGGTACAATATGTGGTTTCTAAAGCGGAAAAAGTGAAATAGGAAGCGACATTTGTATGGGGGCTATATCTAAATCTGAACCGATCTAGCCCACTTTCACCATAGGTGTTTTAAGTTAGATTATAGGATGTTGTGCCAATTTTAAAGAAAAAACGGGTACAATATGCGGATTTTAGAGCGGAAAATGTCAAATCGGGAGCGACATTTGTATAGGGGCTATATCTAAATCTGAACCGATCTTACCCAATTTCTGCATAGGTGTTTCTAGTTGGATTATAAGATGTTGTACCAAATTTAAAGAAAATCGGGTACAATATGTGGTTTCTAAAGCGGAAAAAGTGAAATCGGAAGCGACATTTGTATGGGGGCTATATCTAAATCTGAACCGATCTAACCCGTTTTTGCCACAGGTATTACTAGTTTGATGATAAGCCAAATTTGAAGAAAATCGGATACTATATATGCTTTATAGGGCGGAAAAAGTCAAATCGGGAGCCTTTTTTGTATGGGGGCTATATCTAAATCTGAAGCGATTTCCTCCAAATTCAATACCGATGGTCCTTGGACAGAAAAAATAACTTCTGCCAAGTTTCATGACAATCGGACAACAATTGCTATTCAATTTAACTAAAATAATTCAAACTAATGATTTTGCTTCACAGTAT
Organism: Polietes domitor; assembly: GCA_947397865.1. NCBI lineage: Eukaryota > Metazoa > Arthropoda > Insecta > Diptera > Muscidae > Polietes > Polietes domitor. The sequence goes on along the minus strand of OX377619.1, from coordinate 160,818,116 downwards.
GCAAAACTAATACCAAAAATGACTACATGAAATATTTCTCAAAAGTTTCATGATACCTCTGCCATAAAGAGTTGAGCTATTACTCAATGATTGCTGCGAAGGCAAGATAGGCGTCTTCGCAGTGGTTGTTTAGAATAATACTTGAATTATTTAAGAAATTAGTCTCTGCAAACGAACGAGAATTGCTTCTTAGATTAATATTCAAGAATTTTCTAAATAATTTCAAGTGTTTTTTATAATTGTTTATTAATTAATATTTAAATGTATGAATAACTCTGCGTAAATTTCAGTATATACATATTAACTTAATTTTAAGAAAAAACTTATTTTTTAGTTCAAATTCCCTAAATGGATTTCTCCCATACAAAAAAGTTCTTAATATTTGTCTTACTTAAAACTTTCTTCCACTCAATAATAATAATTGTGTGGAAGAATTATTAATTAGTAATTGATTAATTAATTACTCAATTGTAAGAATTTTTAATTAGATCCAATGAAATGGTTTTAAGTAAATTTACTACCGTATTTCTAGTAAATAAACTATTTACTATGGATTTGAAATAAGGAAACTTTACTCATACTTAGGTGGAGTAAAATTGATGAACTAAATTGAAGTGCGAATTTTACTCAAATGTATGAATACTATTTTTCTGAGTGCGAGTTAAACTGACATAAACTTAAAGAAGTAAAAAAGCATTAAGTTCCGTCGAACAGAATCTTACTTTCCATAAAATTACGTGCAGATTAGATAAGGAAAATTACGATATTTTTTGCTAATAGCAATATTTGAATTGAAATTAATAAAGATATTAAAATTTCACATATTTCGATCAATTTATTTCTTCTAATGAAGGACATTTTTTTGTTTGGTAATTTAAAGGTGAAGGATTTCCAAACCGTTACAAAAATATATCGCAAAACAAAATAACTTGATCAAAATAGCTCGGATTTGAATGTTTTACATTCAAAGAACATAAAAATCAATCAAATCGTTCACCAATCGTACAATACAAAAAATACGAATATATTAATTACTTTTAAAGACACGCCCATTTAGAAGGCGAGTCTTAGGGTGGGCCATTTCAAATATTAAATTAGAATCGGCTCTAAAAATAGTCACGTGTGGATTCTCTTAATACCATATGCGATCATTTTGCTTATTGACATAGCCACCGAGATGAAAATGAGCTTATGAAGGCCGATCTCTTTTCAAAAAATTTCCCCGTAAATTTCTTACAGTTTCGAGCGTATAGCTTCCCACATTGCAAATGTCAAATATAAACCTGGAAATAAAAAAAACTGTTATTCTACATTTCAAAGTCAAATGGTGATGGCTGCGCTATTCAAGTGATTGTATATTTATGTAATACTGCATATGTTGCGTGTGCGGGGGCACTCAAAGGGGCATATATATTGAATATATATAATTTGATGATTTTTCGTCGGACTTGTTTTATCCCTTCTATCATATTTTGTTCTTAATAGTTCGAATTTGGAGAAGGTCTTTAATTTTGTGCACGTTTGTAGTAATCGAATTTCATGATTCCATCTGCAGTCGTTTGATTGCTATCAGTTTAAATCCCATTCGCTCCGTGTTCCCTAAAGGTACATATTTCCAAAAAATTACTTTATATTGTGCAATCAGAGGAATGTACGCAACGAGTTTTATGATTCTGGCTGCAGCCATCTGATCGGTAGTAATTTTATCTCTTTTAGCCCAGTTTGACCATAAAAGTATGAATAGCGTAAGATCGCTTTGTTTTTCTAGTCTATGCAACCTGAGAGAAAACCATTCGATTGGTACCATTTTAATCCCCTTTCTCTCCGTATTCTCCATAAAAGTACAAATTTCATATGTATGAATTGTATGGAATGTGTACACCGAATTATATTACTCTGGTCATTTGGTCGGTACCAAATTTTATCTCTTTTGGCCTTTTTGACCCAAAAAAAACATTAATATCGAATGATCGCTTTATTTTTCGAGTCTACACAGCCCGCGCGATGTCGATTACACCGATTTCAGTTATCCCTTTTTCCCCCTTCTTAACTACTGATGTTCGTACCTTTTGTGTCCCATTTTATCACTAAAAGTACAAATTTCGAAAATTTCCTTTATTTTGCACGTTATTATTCTAACTGCAGCCATTTGTTCGGGTTTTGCAATACAACAATAACCTAAACCCGGAGATTAAGAAAATTTAGTTTTCGTTAAAATTCGGTTTTGTACACTCAAGTTGCAACCGATTTAGATCAGATGTATCGCATCACGTTACTTTTCTAGTGTATAAATATAAAATGTGTATAAATTTGTAAAGAACTTGGCTGCTTCCGGCAATAAATTTCTAACAATATTAATTGCAATTTTGATATTCTCTTTAAGTTAGTCTGTTTTTGTGCTTTCTCCACAAAAAGTGCATACTTTACTAGGCTTCGTCCTTTGTTTCCATTTTCTTTCTGTTTTCTTCTCCCTCCCCAGTCTACCTTCCTGTCCACCCCTTTTTTGTGCAATCATTGCCAAACCATATGCTACTATCCCATTCGTTGTGGAGAAGCAACAGCCATAGCAAATTCAATAATTTCAAGTTCAATTCCGGCGACCACATGTTGCCATTTGGCGATATATTGCCTGTGGAGCGACACAAACACACACATAGGGCTACATATGTTTGGTCGGTACGGCTCCTGCTGATAACAGTGGAAAAACACAAATATTTTAATAATCGATTTGACTTTGGCCACACTTTCTATAAATTTTGCATGCGTTTTTTCCCCGTCTGATGTTATGGGCGAAATGAAAATGTTGGCGATATCAACAGAAAAGAAAAAAAAAACAATTTCGATATGCGAACGAACAACAGCAGCAGCAGCACTTAAATCGTAAAATATTGTTTATAAATGATGGTAATAAATGGCAAAACATTTAAAATACTCGTAGATATATGTACATACAGACATGTGAAAACCACACGCACACACACACTGTCAGTGATGAAAACGAAGGGGGTAATGTCAAGAGTTTGCTCTGAAGGACTTAACAAGTTTCAAGCTCCAGTTGAATCATAAATTGTTGAGAGAATTTAATTTTACCATAAAGTTGAGAATAAAGACTTTGTCCAATTTTAAAGTTTCTTTGGGCAAATATCCTTCCTTAAATTATTTTCCTTTTATTTGTTTTTCAACTTTCCCTTCAATATGTCGTTTAAAAATCCGATCCTACAAAATCAAACCCTTCGTGGGCCATCTGTTGGCTCATTTTTACTTCGCTCAAAATTTATGATCTTTATTTTTAAATATCATTCATATAAACTAGCAGAACTTTTGAATGATCCCCTCGCAGGCACACACATAGAAAAATCGATGAAACATAATTTATGAAAATTTGCATTTAATACCCCGGAAACACTCCGTATAAAAACCAATATGAAAATGGTTCTTTAAAAAATTGAAACACACGCAAGCAGAAAACAACACTGAAACACAGAAAAGGAGTTAGGTTGGCACTAACCGAATTTGATATACCCTTCACTATGATAATACTCAATGGACATTCTGTATAGAGTGCTTGCGTTTCCATGTTATCATCAGCCTTCGCATTGACATTAGGTGGTGGTTTTCAGGACATCTTTCTCTCCATGAACAAATTAGACAACCGTACACAAGTAACAATTAGTGGTGAAAAATTCACATAACTCATTGTTGTCATAGTACTTACAAAATCATAAAAAACCGATAGAAGCAATCCCTAATAAGTATTTTCACTTTTCCGATATTTCAGATACATTTTTTTACTTGTTTCATATTATTTTGACACAAGAAGGAAGAAGCGAAAAAATGAATTATTACCTCTGGTTGTAAAAGTTAAATATTTTATAAAAGTTCCATATTTAGTGTAAGTTTAAAGACAGTTCAGCTCGCCAGCGGATGCTGCTAAATCCATACAATTGGCCAATAAATATAACTATTGATATCTTTTAATATACATTTTCAATGGATTTCTATAACTGAATACTGACAATTTGGCGATAACACAAATCGATATAAGCGATTTATATTATACTAGCAGTACCCGCTGCTTCGCACGCGAAAAAAGTATTTCTTATTAGTTTTATCCATCTCTGTTTTAGCATAGTATTTATTTGATTTTCTTTTCTAAAATAGTAAATTGGAAACATATCACTCATATACAGTCAAAGGAATGTGCTTGTCGATGTGCACTGTTGTAGCTATACTCCCTTCGAATATATATTTTTTATCATTTTCTACCCAGTTTTTAACAAAAAATTACAACCGCAGAGCCTTTTATTCAAACAGAAAAAAATCCATTTTGATGGCGGATTTTGATCAGAGGAATTTACATACTAAATTTCATGATTCTAGCTGTAATACTTTAGTTGGTACCATTTTTATCCCTTTTTGTCCCGCTCGCCCTTTAAAAGTACAAATTTCGAAATATACAATTTCACTGTGCTTCTATATGGTCAGAGGAATTTACATACGAAATTTCATGTTTCTAGCTGTAATACTTTAGTTGGTACCATTTTTATCCCTTTTTGTCCCACTCGCCCCTTAAAAGAACAAATTTCGAAAAATCCTTATTTGTAGCTCTTCTGCATGGTCAGTGCAAGGAACTCACCGAATTTCATGTTTGTAACTACTGCCGTTTAGTCAGGACGAATGTTCGATTTTTATCCCTTTTTGAGTCATTTAACCCACTAAAAGTACGAATTTCGTAAAACCCTTTCTTAGTCGACGTCTTTGGGAACTACCCTGAAAATGTCATGACCCTAGCTTCGGCCGTTTTGTCTGGAGGCTGGTCAATGATAAGTCAGTCAGTAACGCAACTCTTTTATATATATAGATATGAGTCATTCCATGTCAAGTGGTACGATTTTTGACCTCTATATTTGCGATTGTTTTGAAAGATTGTGTCAAACAGCAAAACAGGGAGACACGGGTCTTTTTTTGTATTTTATCACGTAGTGGTGTCCGTATATGGTTATATTTTTTCATGTTGCACTGTGTAATAGAATCTAAATCATCTCCAGACTCCGGTGCGATATCCTTTAGTCATTACAGGCTGGCGACTTCTAGCCTCACTTGTTGTTCAGGAATTCCATGTAAAACCAACGAGAAATTTTCGAAAGTCTTTCGATTTTAATGAAATTTGGAGAATGTGTTTTTAGACGATTTTTTAAATATTGAAAACTGTGACAACCCTGTATCATTGATGTTTCTTATATTTTTCACAATGGTTTACTCAACTAGCCATAACATTTGTTTATAGAGATTTATCGGTTTTTAGTGCCAAAACAAGCAAGTGGAAATTTAAAAAAGAATATTTTAAATATATATTTTTTTAAATAAACACATTTGTATATCCCCCACCAAAGCATGGGGGTGATGGGGAAATATTCATCGGAGACCTCATAATGTATATATATTCTGTATCCTGTTAAAATTCTAAGACAATATCCATGCCTGGATTTCCTGCGGGAAAATTCCCGGGAATTCGCACATTTATCATTTCTCGTATCCCGGGAAATTCGCGGGAATTCAGTAGAAAATTTTACATATTTCTTCGCATATTTTTTTCCATCATTGTGGAAATAAAATTAAAAATGTTGTATACAAATTTAGAGCACATAACTTTTAATCAGGTATGACAAATATTGCAGTTGGATGACAAAATATTTTTAAGCTGTGTTCGGATTTAGACTCAAAATCCACTTTTTCGGATTTTTCCTGTCAAGCTCCATATGAAAAAAATAAAATCTGGGAAAACTATGTCTTGGACATGTATCCGAACGCCAAAAATAAAGAAAGGACAATGAACAAACATTTCATTTAATTCTCTACTCACTATTAATGTGAAGGATCTTTCTCCGTCGCGTCCACATTTTCCAATAAAATATGAAATATCTGATCTTTAATTAATTTTGAAACTTGAAAAGATGTTTGAATTTATCTCACATTGCGCTTTTTTATACGAATTCTGTAACTGTTTCGTTGTGAAATATATATTTATTGTACTTTAATAAAATGTGAATGTTTGATTAGAAAAAATAAGCTTAACTCATGGTAAACAGAATGTCCCGGGATCCCGGGACAGCACGGGAAATCGAAAAAATAATTCCCGTTTCCCGGGAAATAAAAAGTACGCGAAAATGCAAACCCTAGTCTGTCGGTCTTATGGTTCCAGATCAGTTGGGATTGAATGAGGGCGAAATCGGCCCAGAGGGAAAATTTTTTCCCTAACAAGGCTTGAAAATACCCCCTATTAGGCTATTTAAGCATTATTTCTGCTTTATATGTACATGAAATTTATTGCATAACCTTCTCTCGTAGAGTAAAATCACCAGAAAGTAAATAAAAATTTAGTGCGCGAAATGGAACAAAAAGGGATAAAATGGTACCAATGATACGACAACAGCTAGAAATATGAAATTTGGAACATCCCATTGCGTAGATACGTAAAATAGAGAGTTTTCAAAATTCGTACTTTTTATGGATGCAATTTGAAAAGAGGGATAGAAATGGTACCAACCGGACGGCTGCAGCTATAATAATGAAATTCGGTGTGTACATTTCTTTGACTGTGAAGATGCGAAATAAAAAGATTTTTTGTACGGCGAATCCCCATTCCCAATCCCCAAAAATGGTACCAACCAAGATGCCGCAGCTATAATAATGAAATTCGGTGTGCACATGTGCGTAGACGCGAAAAATAAAGTGATCTTTCGATATTCGTTCCTTCATGCTATAAAGGGTATCAAATTTGGCATCAATCAAGCGGCTGTAGCTAGAATTATGATATTCAGTATTTGCAAACGCCTGAGTGCGTACACGCGAAAAATAAGCGGTACGATTTTTTTAATTCGTACTTTTAGGGGTCAAAATGAAAAAAAAAAAAACAATGAAACTGGTAACAATGAAATTAGGTGTATATATTCCACACTGAAACATCTTGGATCTAAAATATTAATATTTTCCTATCAAAATTGTACAACTTAATTTCGGCTGTAGCTGGAGTCAAGAAATTGCAAATTGAGGAAATCGCCCATGAGGGAATGAATGAATATTGAAACATCAAAATTTATATGGGGTCCGCCATCTAACGTTTTTTTTTTTTCAACTATTCAACCGTTGGACTATTATTTGTGGGGTGCCCGAGGCAGCCATTTGTATGAAATTATTTTCCATTATTAACCGGAAGGATTGTACTTTCAAATAAAAAAAGAAATTTGAGAAAATATCCGGTAGTTTTTTTTTATAGCATTTTCAAAAAAAAAAAGTTATTTGTCGGACCCTATATAAAAGAGTGCGCATAAGTATACCACAATCTATACTTTTGAATAGAATTCCCAAATATTTTTTATGCACATACACGTTTTAAACATTTCACTTTAACATCAATTAGATACCCGACAATTATATTGTATTTTGCACAGGCTTTGGATAAAGTTTTTTTAGTTTTCAGATGAAATTTGATATTTGAAAATGTTTTTTTTTTAAATCATTCTAAATGAATAAAATATTTAAGTTTTTTCCATACCCATTGTAGCACCTCCCACACAATGGCCTCTATTAAATTTGCTGTATCAAAATTATTCTAAATTAAAATTTTGCCAAATCGGAGTAAAAATGTGAATGTCTAGAATAATATAGGAATTACATGATAAATTTGTTTCTTGTCAAACTATTCAAAACGGGTCAGAATCTGAGTCGTCTCAACAGTATTCATCCATGAAATTGTACTAGAAAATATAACATTTTTGAGTCAATAGTCTCCGAAATCTTTTACACTTAAAACGTATATTCTTCAATGGGGCGATAAACCATACAATTGTTACAAACGAAATGATTAACCCAATATGCCTTCCATTCTATGATCGGCGCTGCTAGAAACGACCAAAAACCAATTCATGCAAATGTATAGATAAGCATTAAGTGTTTGTGTGCACGCGTATGTGTGTGTGGCCATATGCCAGTGGCTGAGTTTGTACATCGAAGAGCGATTGGCAAATGTGTGTGTGTGCGAGAGTGTTTTGTGTCGGTGGCGGGAGAATCATTTTTATCCGTTTCCTGTTTTTGCAGAAAATTAATTTACTATAATTCATCAATTTGACTTTAACCAAAGTTCAACAAATGGGGTTAAGTGTGGCGCTGCCGTGGTGGCATGCCATGGATGGGTTCGTGTGAATGTGTGCATCTTGCCGGTATCTATGATTGTGGCAAGTATACGTGTGTGTTTGTGGGGTCTATAAATATCCTTGTAGTTGGCAAGTGTTTGAGAGTATCTAATATCGGTTTTCCAGCCTCACAAAAAGGGTTGATGTTATGGCTGATTTTGTTTTTTTGCTTTGGAGTTGTTGTTGTATGCAAAAGCAAAAGAGCATCACTTGTTTTTGACAGCTTCGGGATTGTGTCGATGTGTACGTGTGTGTGTGTGTGCGGTTGTTGGAAGTGTATTTCCGGAAACATCACTATTTGTTGAAGGGGTTTAGACTATATTGGGGAGAGGGGTGGTGGTTGTATGGGGGTTTTGCCATGGCTGATGGAGTGTGTCAGTGCCAGTACCAGTGCCCGTCAGTGGCTGTGGCTGCGTCTGTTCAGAAAACTTTAAATATATTGATATTTTATGGTACATTAGGGGAATATCTTTTGGTATAACATCAATTGAGTGGTATTTATTTATGTTGCCACATTTATTTTATACAGCTCTCTTTTTGCGGCCGGGGGTAATGTTGCAAATAAAACTCCGAACTTAGGATGGGAACTTCAAAATGGGAGTTCATAACTGTGTGTGTGTGTGCGTTTGTGCAAATGTGTGGGCAGGTGTACCGTAGATACCACAGTAAAGGTATTCGTCTAACCGACAAACATACTAGGTTTCATGGCGTTTTGCAAAAACGTGGCCCACAATGAATTGCCGTTGTGCGTGGGTCTTATGAATGAATCAGAGATTCTAAAATAAAAATTTTAAAGTCATATTAGAATTTTTTTTGGTGGTGTTATATGAAAACACTCGCTGGAGAGAGATATTTAAAAATATAAAAAAATGGTTACGACAACTTGGTTCATCACGAGAGGTATGGCTTCATTTGTCATTGTGCCCATATTTGATGTAGAGAAATTTAAACACTGACACGCGATCTTTGTTTTCAAAGGAAACTTGGCAAAAAGGGATAAATGTGGTACAGGATAAAACAATAAGTTAGTCATGTACATTGTCGTTAATGCGTAAATTCTGGGAGTATTCAAAATTTGTTTTTTTAGCGAGGAAACGGGACAAAAATTGTACCAACCAAAAGCAGCTAGAATTATGAACATCATTGCGTACATTCCACTGACTGTCTAGATACGGGAATTAGAGAAATTTCTTTTGTAGGGAAAAACTGGATAGAAATGGTACCGTCGAACTATTCAAATGACTGCAGAAAGGATCAGATATTCGGTCTGTAAATCGTCTTACTATTGGGATAAAAATGGTACCATCGTCCTATCCAATCATTTCTTATCTAATGCTGTAAATGGAACGTACATTGCTGTGATAGCATAAATGCACAAAACCATTTGACTAAGGCAAAAAACGGAATCAGAAGTTAGAAATGACCAATGAATTATTTTAAACAGAAATTATAATTTATAATGAACGGGGGGTCCCCGTAACACTGAAGGAGAAGTGAAAAGCAAGCGTATATCCACAAACTTGACTATATATTTCACAGAAACAACCGAATTTCTAGGAAAAGAAGAAAATGAGAACCAATAAGAAAATCGAATTTCTAGAAAATCGAAAAAAATCTTTTCCTAAAGGACATTAAACGATTACAATTTTCTACGAAAAAATTTGCCGGACAATTTTAGTAGGGGTCACCAAATGTACTAAAGATGTAAATACTGCTCTTCACGTAAAAATACACGCCAACTTATACAAGATAATTACTTGGGTTAAATTCGTCCATGTTTTTATACCCTACACCACTTCGTGGACTAGGGTATTATAAGTTAGTTCTCCGCCAAATGTTTGTAACACCAATAAATAATCGAGCGAGACCCACCTTTAAGTATATGGATCGGCTTCGAATCACTAGCTGAATCGATTTACCGATGTCTGTCTGTCCGTCCGTCTGCTGTCCATCTAAGCTTGTTCGCATTCTACAGGTCGCATTTGCTGTCCGATTATCACGAAATTTGACTGAAGTTACTTTTTTTTGGCCAAGGACGATCGGCATTGAATTTGGAGGAAATCGGTTCAGATTTAGATATAGCCCCCATACAAATGTCGCTCCCGATTTGACTTTTTCCGCCCTATAAAGCACATATAGTACCCGATTTTCTTCAAATTTTGCATAACACCTTATAATCTAACTAGAAATGCCAGTGACGAAAGCGGGTTAGATATATAGTCCCCATACAAAAGTCACTCCCGATTTCACTTTTTCCGATCTAGAAACCGCATATTGTACCCGATTTTCTTTAAAATTGGCACAACACCTTATAATCCACCTCCTACCTATGGTGAAAGTCGGTAAGATCGGTTCAGATTTAGATATAGCCCCAATACAAATGTTGCTCCCGAATCTTTAACCGATTTTGGCCAAACTTTACATATTATATTTAACCTAGAAACATACATGGCGAAAGCGGGTCACATCGTTCCAGGTTTCAATATACCCCCATGTCCTTTCCGATTTAACATTTTTTGTCAAACACATACATTTACAGAATTCAAAAATCCTTCCCGATTTCACTTTTTTACCAAATTGAATTGTAGTGAGATAGAAAGTGGGGTGTATTACATAGTCGGCTCCGTCCGTCTTTAGCCTTTATTCTATTACAGCTCTAGGAACTACATTTTTGCAGATCATTCTATGTTTCAACTAGGAATGCCTACCGCATGTTTTGGCACAGGCCTCAAGTGTTGTTATAGGCCCCCTTCAAATGTCCGTCCGATTCATACTATTACCGCTGTATAATCTGTATTTATCATTGGATCTTGATCACTTTTCCCAGATCATGTTATATTTACTTTAATCGGAATATCTGCTGGAAAATTGCTTTATTAATTACCATATTCATTAAATTTGACTAAAGATGAATTTATATATAACTATAGGGTGTTTTTTATTGAGGTATAGAACTTCGAATTGAAATAAAACACAAGAAAATCGTTTTAATGTCCATCAATTTGGCTTTATTGGAAGGATAATTTTAAGCCATTAATGTTTAAATATGATTTCGGGCATGTGGCCGCCGCGGCTGGCTCGAATATAGCCAATTCTATGCGAACTGAACCATTACTTTCGAAATAAATTTGCACGATTTGCAAGCGTTGTTCTTTTGTCAACCTGTTCATGATGAAATGGCAAACCAAACTAAATATTAATCACTTGACAGCTGACCAAATGGCCGCCAGTTAAAAAAGTGATGCCAACTTAAAGTTCTATACCCCAATAAAAAACACCCTATATAACTATTACATATACTATAACTGTATTATTTATATGAACTACATAAAATTGCTTCCATGAAATACCTAATCAAATCGAGGTATATACGCTGGGAGTGGTGTAGGGTATTATATATTTTAAATAAAATTTTATTATTTTTTTAATAAAATTTTATTTTTTTTTAAATAAAATTTTAATTTTTTGGTCCGGAAAATGTGATCACAGATTATTGCCCTTCTGCTCGTACGGCCTCTGGTTTCGAAGATGGGTTGATTTTGTACATGTGTACTAAGAATCAATGTCGCTTGTAATACATGTATTGTCAGTCGCGAAAAAAGCTGCAATTTTTCAACTTTCTCTACCTGGGCTTCTGAAAATATTTTGTCCCAATCCCTCTCCAATCATATGCCAACAAATATTCTAGTGTTCTCTATACGATAGAAAGTTACGCGATATTGACGCCAGTGTTCATCACAACATTGTGTCGCAACAATGCCACAACTACTTTTATAGCCATAACTTCGGTGTGGAATATGTAATTCCCAAAACAAACAAGAAAGGAAAGGCTAAAGGCGAGGCCGACTATATGATACACTCCACTTTCTATCGGAATACAATTCAACTCAGTAAAAAAGTGAAAACGGGAAAATGTTTTGTATGTTTCCTAATCACAGGCTAATATGATCTGCTCCAATTTGTCAAATCGAGAATAATAGGTGTGCCTTGTTTAAATATAAGATGTTTTGCCAATTTTGAATAAAATTTGTTAAAATATGTGGATTCTGGAGCGGAAAAATTCAAATTGGGAGCGAAATTTGTATTGGAGCTATATATAAATCTGAACCGATCTAACACATTTTTACCACAAGTGTTTCCAGTTGAAATATAAGGTGTTTTGCGAATTTTGAAGAAAATATGTTGAAATATGTGGATTCTAGAGCGGAAAAATTCAAATTGGGAGCGAAATTTGTATGGGAGCTATATATAAATCTGAACCGATCTAACACAGTTTACCACAGGTGTTTCCAGTTGAAATATAAGGTGTTTTACGAATTTTTGAGAAAATCTATTAAAATATGTGGATTCTAAAGAGGAAAAATTCAAATTGGGAACAAAATTTGTATGGGAGCTATATATAAATCTGAACCGATCTAACACATTTTTACCACAAGTGTTTCCAGTTAAAAAATTTTTTTAAAAAAAAATTTTAAATATGTGGATTCTGGAGCGCAAAAATTCAAATTGGGAGCGAAATTTGTATGGGATCTACATATAAATCTGAACCGATCTAACACATTTTTACCACAGGTGTTTCCAGTTAAAATATAAGGTGTGTTGAGAATTTTGAAGAAAATCTGTTAACATATATATATTCTAGAACGGAAAAATTCAAATTGGGAGCGACATTTGTACCACAGGTATTTCCAGTTGAAACATAAGATGTTTTGCCAATTTTGAAGAAAATCTATTTTAATATGTAGTATCTAGAAAGAAAAGAGTCAAATCGGGAGTGAAATTCGTATGGGGGCTATTCTAAATCTGAACCGATTTTCTTCAAATTAAATAGCGTTCGTCCTTATATCGAAAAACTTCGTTGTGCAAAGTTTCATTTGGTTCTGTGTACAATTGCGACCTGTATCGTGATTACAACAATAGATGGACAGACGGACATTGCTAAATCGACTCAAAAAGTGATTCTAAGCCGATCGGTATAATTAACAATGGGTCTATCTCCCTTCCTTTTGGGTGTTACAAACAAATGCACAAAGACATAATACTATCGTGGTGTGTATAAAAATGACTAATGAGATGTGGATTTTTGCGAGGTAAGAAGCCAAAGTTGGAGGGACATATGATAAGTCCACTTTTTTGTGAATTGATACAAAAGTGTCGCTAAAGTCATAGTCTATGCCGTGTAAAACTTATTTAAAGTAGTTTTGTAGTTATTGTACCAAAAAAAAAAACGTCCAGATTCAATAAATCAACTCAGTTGACGGTTATAAGCCGATCGTAAAACTTTAAGTTACTACAATTTTTTGGTGGTGCAAGCATTTCACGGAGTGTAGTGAATCGGTTTATTCCACACAAGTCCAGGAATTTTATTCGTATTTCAAATATTATTATACCATCCACCTCCGGAGTGGGGTATACTAACTTTGTCATTCCGTTTGTAACACCTTGAAATATCGACTTCAGACCCTAGAAAGTATATCGAGGGCATATATTCAAAGGTGGCTATGAACCATTTTCTCGAAAATGAGTTTTTGATGCCAAACTTTTCTCAGATTTGGATGTCATCTGTCATATACAGTTGGAGAAGATTTTTTTTCTAAAGCCATTTTTTCAAAAATTTTCTGATTTGGCTATCTACTCACACGTTAATTTGTGACTACAAAAGTGGCTATGAACATCAAAATAATATAAATAATATGTTCAAAAATGGAGCAGCATATAACCGAAGGTTGTAATTCGCTACAACGATTTTGTTTAAAGCATTTTTCTAGATCATTTCGCGGTTAATAGCATTTTGGTTCCCCAGCTATCAGGCTAAAATAGGATAAATAATGGCTGTAAAGTCAAAAATTGAGTGAAAAGTATCTTTTGAAAAACCCACGTAACTTTTTATCATATTGAGAATACCAAAATATTTTTATGGCATATAATTGCTGACTTCATTCGGAATATTTGTGTCAGAAAATTTCAGAATCCTGAACAGATTAAATATAACCAATTACAACGAATTTTGGATTTTTAAAAAATTGCAGCGATTTTCGAGACCGGCTACATATATGTCACAAGCGACATTGGTTCTTAAACAAAAATTCAGTTGGATCCGCTGCCTAGATCGCGAGAAAATCATAAAACAAAATTGTCATGTGTAAAAATCATTTCAGCCATATTTGCCGCGAAAATGAAAAATTTCCAAAAATATCCTTGTTTTGTATTTTTTTTTTGTTTACCATGCCTTACATCCACTTTTTGCAAAAAATTAAAAAAGGGATAAAAATGGTACCTATCAAACGACAACAGCTAGAAACACGAAATTCGGCGTGTACACTCCTCTAATTGAGTAGATACATAATATAAAAATATTTTTTTCCAAATTCGTACTTTTAAGGGGTAAAATGGGAATAGAGGGATCCAAATGGTACCAACCAAACGGCTACACCTAGAATACATTCCTCTGATTGCGTAAACACGTAAAATAAACGCATTTTTCGAAATTTGGGGTTAATATGGAAAAATGGGATACAAATAGTACCAAACAAATGACCGCATATAGAGTTATGAAATTCGGAGTATGATTTCCTCTGACTGCGTAGACACGAAAAATGGTTTTTCCAAATTCGTACTTTCAAGAGATATAATGGGTACAGAGGGATAACAATAGTACCAACTAAACGGCTACAGCTAGAATGATGAAATTCGGTGTATACATTCCTTTAACTGCATAGAAATACAACGAACCTTAGTACCCATTATCTACCAATATTTATGGTAATTTTTTTTTAATATAAATATAAGAATATATTGGATTGAATTGAAGAATTATTTATATATATATAGCGTAGACGTATTGGTAGCCTTGTCTAATAAAAATATTACATTTTTTTTAATTTTTTGCGTTTGCATTTTTTGGTCTGTAATCAATATTTGATTTTAACTGGGATATTGTCCTGGCTCAAGACCATTTTGCATCTATATTTAATAGAATGCAAATTTATTTACAAATGGCATGGTGACATTTATTACTTGGCTGCAGACTACCACGATTATGATTTCGACCATGTCAAAAGTCTTTTCAAGTGGCTTCACAGCGTCTTTTCAACATCAAACCCGGTCTCTATAAGGAGATGATTCTCACAAACGAACGAGAAGCACAACTCACTTGCCAAATTTGCGTTTAAAAAATCACACCAAGTAATGAAGTACGCATGCCATCTTACAAGCTTCTCATTGAGTTGCATATATAGGTATGTGTATATGCTAGTATAGTTACCCAGCAATACTTCTGCCGTGCCAACGCTCATTTGTTTTAGTTTTGTCGTTTGTATTTTTTTGGTCTGTAATCAATATTTGATTTGAACTGGGATATTGTCCTGGCTCAAGACCATTTTGCATCTATATTTAATAGAATGCAAATTTATTTACAAATATAGATGCAAAATGGTCTTGAGCCAGGACAATATCCCAGTTCAAATCAAATATTACATTTTAAACAAATTATATTTTCCTCTAATATTATTGCACTTCTGCGAAAATCGACAGCCTCTGTGGAATGCAATCCATGGTGGAGGATATATAAAGTTCGGCCCGTCCGAATTTAAATCCTTCTTTACTTGTTTTTAATAGTACTACAGCAAAAAATTCTTGTATTTGTATTTCTAAGTATACCAGCTGCCATTAATGCTAACTTTGCTTAGAAAATAAAAAAAATTAAACTAGGACACATACACAGCTGTGGTCATAAAGCTAGTTTCTTATGTGTGATTAAGCTGGGCCATGAAAAAAGATGTTTTAAACACCCAATAATAATATATGGATTGTATAATAATAGTTTGCAAAATATTAAAAAAATTGGACGTTTATAGTAATTTCTGTGGTTTTTAAAAGTGAAAACATATGAATATTTTGTAAAAAAACTCAAAAGATGATTAAATAATAAATATTGAGCGAAAATTGACGTCGCTTACTCCATTTTTGTGAGATAGTTAAAAAATATGTTTTTTCAGAACCAAAATTTTCAAACTATTTTTACAAAACCGTGGCTGCAATTTCATGCCTACTGTCATCATTTAGGTAACAATAATTGCAGCCATTTATTTTATGTTGTCACTTTGAAAACCCAAAAAAATATTACTATAAACGTCAAACAATAGATTATTAAGTTATAAATTATAACAAGAATAAAAAACAAGTAAAAAGGCGTTAAGTTCGGCCTGGTCGAATCTTATATACCCTCCACCACGGAGTGCATTCCATAGGATTACCGGTGGATTACCGCCTGTCGACTTTACAAAGAAGTGAAGTAAGTTTAAATGTTGACCTTAAAGTAAGATTTGGGAGAAATACTCATATTGTGCGTGTCTACGAAGATAGACGAGTATAACCACTGAATTTCATTGTTCTAGCTACCAATTTTATCCCGTTTTTATCCTAATTGTACGAATATCGAAAGATATCTTTATTTTTCGTGTCTACACAGTCACAGCAATATACACACTGAATTTCACTATTCTAACTGCAACCGTTTAATTGGTACCATTTTTATCCCTTTCGCTCCATTTTCCGCCTAAAAGTACAATTTTCGAACAAATCCTTTATTGTTCACGTCTACACAGTCATATAAATGCATACACCGAATTTCATGATTTTATCTTCAGCGGTTTGGTTGGTACCATTTTTATCCCCTTTGCCAATTGTATCCCTTAAAAGTAAAAATTTCAAAAAATCTTTATATTTGACTTATCTACGTAATTATAGGAACGTACACACTGATTTTCATGTTTCTAGCTGTTGTCGTATCAAAGGTACTATTTTTATCCCTTTTGTCCCATTTAATCCACTAAATTTTTATGTACTTTTTTGTGATTAATGGAGGAAGGTACGAAATAAATTTCAAGTGTATAAAATTGGAAATTTTCAAAAAAATTGCTTAAATAGTCTTAATTGCTTAAATTAGGGGTATTTTCAGTCCTTGTTAGGGAAAAATTCCCTCTTTGCCGATTTTGCCCGGTTTCAATCCCAACCGACTGCAACCATAAGACATATTTAGGGAAAATTTGAACCTCCTAGCTCATTTCGTTCGGCCTCTATCGTGCTTTCAACAGACAGACAGACGGACATAGCTAAATCGTCTTAGAATTTTAACAGGATACAGAATATATATACTTTATGGGGTCTCCGTGGAATATTTCAAGGTGTTACAAACGGAATGACAAAGTGAATATACCCCCATCCTGGAGGTGGAGGGTATAAAAATATTTAAAGTGCTTTTAATTTTCGTAATACAGTATTAATTATTTAAAAATTACACCGGTATGATTTTGATAGTTGTTTTCAAAAGCGTTTAGCTCACAGATGGCTTGACTTAGAATAAAAATAATTTGCATACTATCTTTAAACAACCCACGACCCCGTTTAGTGTATATACGTTAATATTTATAATACATATTCTTTAAATCCTACAATTTTTCGTCCACATTCGTGTACAAACACACATGTTCGTATTTTCACAATTTCTTTTATGAACTTTTTTCATATACTTAATGATAACTTTGATATCATCATATTACATGTAATCAATTTTCATATATGATTCTTGGAAAGAAAAACTTTAGATTTCCATCATCCGCTACACTTCACTGCACTCTGCCAAACCAACAGCCCACACCGCCCAGCCGCAGCTCCTCACCTCACCGCTGGCAACATTCTGTGTGTAGAACTCAGTTGTGTTTCAACACATTTTTTGTAGTATTTGCTCTCAGCTAGCTAGCTAGCTCATAATCCCCGAGCAAATTTTTATGAAATCCCCAAACATATCAAAGGAGGAAACCCAAGACCAACAAAATCGGAACACAAAAAACAAACACAAATGAAAATTGCTCAAGGAACAGGAAATAAAGAGGAAGAGGAAGAAATAAACACAAACTAACTAATAGAGATAAAAAGAAACTCGAACAGCAAATAAAATGGGAAAAATAGGAAAAAACCAGAAGTAGAAGCAGAAAACTCACAACCAACTTTCGCCTACTTTACTGATTATAACGATAATCTGTGCTTAAGAAAATGTCTCAAAAGTTTTATTAAACTTTTCGGTTTTTTTCTTCTGCTTCTTCTGGCTGCTGCTGTGAAAATTCCTAACCAGAAGGAAGCCAGCACACACACGCACATACAAAGACGGCGTTGACGGCGGTGACTACGTGGAGCAGTAAAAACTTAAAAGCTGTTAAGTCTGTATTAAGTCGACTTTTCATATTTTTGGACACAAGTTTTGCCCCTTTTTTCACTCACAACGAAAAAAATGCAAAAAAAAGATATTCAATTATCAAACTAAGCCATAATAGTTGCGCTGTGAAATTGGTAACACAAATGGAGGAAAAGAAGCAAATCTAAGTTAGTAACAAATGGAAAATATGTTGGTAAATAGAGTCTCTAAGTTAAGGAAAATTAGAGAATAAATTTGCCAAGTTTATGGCAAGAAATAATACCACAGCCGCACAGAGATTTTTTGGGGCAGTATTTGTTCATTTTAGTAGAGTTTTTTTTTAAGGAGGGATAATTCAGTGTCTTAGGGACCTATTTGAGAGAATCCTTGGCTCTACTAAAGAGTAGTACATTTTATTGTTACAATATTAATCAATCGCACACCATTGGCCGGTCGGCCAGCCATCCAGTGAAAAGGGTTTCTTTGGACAGCGGTGCGTATTATTAATGAAGTATTTCGAAATTAAAAACAGTCATACGCCGGGGTGTCTTCACAGTTGTGGCCAAAGAGCAGAACATCAATTCGCAAACAATGGGAAAATCACAAGGACTACTACTACCTACTACTACCATGATGAGTTTCACAAATTTTGAATAACTTTGCTCTATTGTTGTAATGTCCTGATAATAAACGGTATATGCCCCCCCTACTGTGTTGTAATTAACCATTGTCCTTTACCAGCTTTACCTGCTTTTCTTGCCACTCAATCATTTGATATCATTAAATCTAATTTTCAAAATATAAATAACAACAAAACAATGAAAATGACAATGACCGACTGATAAAGACATGCCACATTTACGGCACACGTAGCACTCGCAACTCTCTCCTTTCGCATTGTGGGGTGGTGGCAGGTGCTGGGGATAGGTGAACTGTAAGCTTTGACAACTTTCTTTTGCTGGCATGTAAGAGAGTGAGATAGAGTGAGAAAGAGTTAAATATCCTTTTCACAAAGATGATTTTGCATTTTATAACCATCATTTACAATTTAAAAGGTAATTTTTCAATGTCCACAGAATATAATTAATAAAATTCTTTTAAATATTTACAATGACAACAACAATAGCAGCAGCCACACTGGCAATGACAACATCTGCAAACCAAACCAGCAGAAGATGAATAACAAAAGCTTCACTTCACCTCCTGGTCGGTTTGAAAAATGACATCGAAACCAGAATAAAACCAAAGCAGAGGCCTGTTGAGCATCACAAAGCGACACCAAATGTGGGTATCGCTTAAATAATAAGGTGCTGTTCTGGGGCGGAGTGATGTGATCTAAAGCTCTGGCCAAGAAACTAAATTAATGTCGAATATTTTGTTTGAGAAGAAACACTAAATTTATAACATCTCCATTTTTAATTTGGGAAAGCAGATATTGAAATTATATATAAAATATTTCATACCATTCTATTTTTGAAATTAAACTAGTATAATAATAGGTAACACTTTAATAATAAATTTAGAATTTATCTACTTGTAAAAAGTTCATATTTTACTTGAGAGAGTGTGGTAAATATTAGGCTGGGTCGCGGTCCATACAAATATTCATATTTATATTGTTTAATAGTGATTTGCAAAATACATCTAAGAATCATATTTTTCCCTTGTACGTTTTCCACGGAAAGTTTAACTGTTTATAAACTGTTCTCCGATATAGGGAGGTTTTTAAAGTATTTATACCCTTCACACACAAAAGGAAGCGAGATAGATCCATTGTTAAGTATACCGATCGACTTCGAATCACTTTTTGAATCGATTTATCAATGTCCGTCTGTCCATCTATTGTTGTAATCAAAGTGCAGAACCAGAACCAAATGAAACTTAGCACAACAAAGTTTTTCGGATAAGGACGAACGCTATTTAATTTGAAGAAAATCGGATATGCCCCATACGAATTTCACTCCCGATTTGACTTTTTTCACGCTAGATACAACATATTACAACAGATCTTCTTCAAAATTGGCAAAACATCTTCTATTTTAACTAGAAACACCCACGGTGAAAATGAGCCAGATCAGTTCAGATTTAGATATAGCCCCCATACGAATTTCACTCCCGATTAGACTTTTTCTGCTGTAGAAACCACATATTTTAACAGATCTTCTTTACAATTGGCAAAACATCTTATATTTAGTCTAGAAACGCCCATGAAACACACCAAATGAGCCAGAGCGGTTCAGATTTAGATATAGCCCCCATGAGAATTGCACTCTCGATTTGACTTTTTCCGCTCCAGAAACCACATATTTTAACAGATTTTCTTCAAATTTGGCAAAATATCTTATATTTCCATGAGAAACACCCAGAAAGAAAATGAGTCAGATCGGTTTAGATTTGTATATAGCTCTTATAAAATTTCGCTCCCGGCTTGATTTTTCCGCCCCAGAAACCACGTACTTTCGCCGAATTACTTCAAATTGAGAACTGGAAGAACCTATTGTGAAATGGGTCACTTCATTCCATGTTTGGATATAGCCCTGATACAAATATTCTTCTCGATTTGGCAAATAGGACCAGGACATATTATCCTATGATTAGGAAACATACAAAAATTCTTCCCGTTTTCACTTTTTATACCCTCCACCTCCAGGATGGCAACATCTGGTAACACCGTTTGTAACACCTTGAAATATTCATCGGAGACCCCATAAAGTATGTATATTCTGGGTCGTGGTAAAATTCTAAGACGATATAGCCATGTCCGTCTGTCCGTCTGTCTGTCTGTTGAAAGCACGATAGCGTCCGAACGAAATGAGCTAGGAGGTTCAAATGATGCCTAAATGTGTCTTATGGTTGTAGATCGGTTGGGATTGAAAGTGGGCGAAATCGGCCCAGAGGGAAAATTTTTTCCCTCACAAGGACTGAAAATACCCCTAATATTTAGAGTATTTCAGCCTGTTTTTTGAACATATTAGCTTGTATTTACTTGATATTTGCAATGCGCATTGCCTCTATAGCATAAAAGACCACCATAGAGTGTTTTTTATTTGTAGGGGGCGAAATGGGACAAAAAGGGATAAAAATGGTACCTATCAAACGACAACAGATAGAAACACGAAATTTGACGTGTACATTCCTCTAATAGAGTAGATACATAATATTAAAGTATTTTTTCTAAATTCGTACTTTTAAGGTGTTAAATGGGGATAGAGGGATAAAAATAGTACCAACCTAACGACTGCACCTAGAATAATGAAATTCGATGTATACATTCCTCTGATTGCGTAGACACGTAAAATAAAAGAACTTTCCAATATTCGTACTTTCAAATGGAAGAAAGGGATAAAAGTAGTACCTACCAAATGACCGCAGCTAAAATCGTAAAATTCGGAGTACACATTCCTCTGACTGCGTGGAAACGAAAAATAAAACGCTTTTTCCAAATTCGTACTTTCAAGGTATACAATGGCTACAGGGGATAAAAATAGTACCAACTAAACGAAAACAGCTAGAATGATGAAATTCGGTGTGTACATCCCTCTAATTATGTAGATGCGTAAAATAAACAGAGTTTAGATAGTCGTACTCTTGAGGGGGCAAAATTGGAAAAAGGGGATAAAAATGGTACCAACAAAATGGCCGCTGATAGAATCATGGAATTCGGTGTATACATTCCTCTGACTGCATAGCCACGTAAAATATTTTTTTACAAATTCGTACTTTATTTTGTTGCTTTTACGACAAAAAATGGTAGAATGATGAAGTTGTCTTATACTGCGTACGTGAGAGATAAGGTATTTTCAAAATTTATACTTTTGAAATTAAAATAGAATACCCATACATTGGGTATTTATGATTGCTCCCTTATATTTACTTTATGAATTGAAGCATTATTTCCATTATATATACATAGTATACAAATATTGGTAGCCTTGGCTTATTAATTAAATTTCTGATTTTCATACAGTTAAAATTTGTTGCGGACATTCCTCTTGTAGCTGGGAAGCACCACAAAAAAATAAAAGTTTTAGCGAGTGAAATGGGACAAAAATGGATAAAATATGGTACCAATGATACGACAACAGCTAGAATCATGAAATTCGGTGTGTACATCCCTCTAATTACATAGACAAGTAAAATAGAGCGATTTTTCGAAATTCGTACTTTTAAGAGATATAATTAAAAAAGGGGGATAAAAATGGGACCTACCAAACTGCTGAAGTTGAAATCATGAATTTCGGTGTATGCATTCTGACTATGAAGGCTCGAAAAAAAATTGTTTTCCGAAATTTGTACATTTGGTCGGGGAATGGGGCGAATCTGGGGATATGGGGAATGGACATATCTTTAAAATTTATACGTGTCTTATCACTTTGTCTGTATCTGAAAATGCTTCTTTCTAATTTCGACTGATAATCGCCTAATATTTAGGCATGTTCACTTTCACAATTACAGCATATTAGCTATATATAGTAGTCGATTTTAAACAGTGCGCATAAGTATAGATTATAGTTTGAAATAGTAAACAAATATAGTAATGTGCCTAAAAATATCACAATTTTCGTAATAAGGTACTGAGCTTCTATGTAAAGTCGACATCCTTTAATCTGCTGGTAATACTGTGGAATGCACTCCGTGGTGGAGGGTATATAAGATTCGGCCCGGCCGAACTTAACGTCTTCTTACTTGTTTTCTGAATTGAGTTGTATTTTGATAGAAAGTGGAGTGTATCATATAGTCGGCCCCGCCCGACTTTAGCCTTTCCTTACTGGTTTTTAACTTGTCGTTCGGTGTTATTAGTACATGGTTTAAATGAATAAATTGAACAACGCAATAATGAATTATCAAAGTATTGATTAAATTACTATTAATAATGTTAAATGTTCACTTAAAACTATAATCAAAATTTAGAATCGGCTTCACATTTTTAAGTGACAATTTTTAATTGATGTTGTTCCAAAAATATTGTAAAACGAAAAAGCGGGATTATGCGGGATGAAAAATTTAAGCGGGACTGGACATCAAAAAACGGGATAATCCCGCAAAAAGCGGGATGGATGGTCACCTTAGTGTTACTAGACTTTTAAAATATAAAAATATCGACGAAATTGGAATTTTAGTAAACTTTTTTCTGTTGGTTTTATGCATCTAGGACACATACCATAAAAATAATTTATTTAGAAAATTAAAATTTGCGATAAGAATATTTTACTGAAACTTTGAAAAATTGCAAAAATACTTTACTTTGATTTAAACTTATGCATTTTCCCACAGAAGGTTACATCAAAAACGATTCCTTCCCTATAACGTATATGATTCCTTTGAGAAGATGAATCTTCTATTTTATCTCAAAAAGAACGTTCCTTTCAGAACAAACGACAATAACAATACCGGGCTAGACAAAGCAGTAAAAAGACAACGGCATCATCGTTATCACCTGTAGTTTCCATGTATTGTTGTTGTTGTTTCTGCCGGTTTTGTTTGCCAAGAAACTTTAGGCAGGTTCTGAGGGATACCTTTTTGCCTAAAACAACAGAGCAGAAGTTTTAAATGAAATCCTTTGTTTTCACTGATATCGTTGCTGCTGTTGCTGCTGCATCAGCATTTCGAGGGAACAAAAACTGAAAGAATTCAATCATTAAAACCACGCAGCAGCAAAATGGCTTTGTATCTCTCGCCTTATTCTTTATGTTCATCACAGAAAAAAGGATTATTATGGAATTTTGGATGCTTCTGTGCTTCTGTATGTGTATGTGTTGGTATTCATATTTGTTTGTTAAGGTATCTCGCTCGCTCTCTTTCTTTCTTTCTCTTCGTATGTTTAACACAAAGCGCAACACAATGAAAGTAAAAAGTCTTTGAAAAAGGAGATAAGTTTTTGTATGTGTGTGTGTTAAGAGCACCCTACATGAGGACGGATACATATAATTACGTTTCTGCATTTGTTTGTAACTTTTAAACCAGTAGTAAAGGATGTAGTCTACTTTGAGGGCCGTTGCAAACGTTTCGTATGTTTTTGCTGTTCTCTTTATTCCTGCCATTCCCTGTTTCGGGCTCAGAAACTACAGGTAAAGTGAGTGAAGCGAAACAAAAGCCTTTAAACACAAGATGAAGTAATTTTTCACAGGACTTTCGCTCGTTTTTGTGTTCACTTTTTGCTCGAGTGGCAGGCTTTGTTTTCGCTGTTGTTGTAGTTCGTGTTGTCTGTATTTTATTTGTTGGCGGCACGTTTATGATGAATAAATAATTAATAGATGTAATTATAAGTAAAAGAATACACCCACACAAATATACAAAGAATCTTCTCATACAAAAGTGAGTGATCATAATGGCGAGAGTTGAACATAATGGAGCTGTTTAAGTGGGGAAAACAAATGATGCGATTTTTAAAATAAATCTTTAAGTTTTGAAAGGAAAAGTGGTTTTATGGATTGCTTGTTTGTATTAATGAGGACATTTTAATAGTAATATCAATAATGAATAGTGCCATAAATGGTCTGCCGGCCGTTCTAAATATATAAATTAATTGTGTGGGTGATATTTATACCCATCACCGGGTTGAACTTATTATACCGTTTTCTAATTGTATTTAGATGTGTCCTGCCATGCGAATTGAGGAGTTTGTACTCATTTTTATGGATACACGTTATAAACTTCATACATGTAGAGCGCGACTGCAGATGATTCCAATATTTATACCCTCCACCTGCAGGATGGGGGTATACTAACTTTGTCATTCCGTTTGTAACACCTTGAAATATCGACCTGAGACCCTATAAAGTGTATATATTCTTGATCGTCATAAAATTCTAAGACGATCTAGCTATGTCCGTCCGTCTGTTGAAAGCACGCTAGCATCTAAACGAAAGGAGCTAGAACGTTAAAATTTTCCTTAAACACGTCTTATAGTCGTAGATGGGTTGGGATGAAACGGGGCGAAATCGGCCCAAAGGGAACATTTTTTCCCTCACAAGGACTAAAAATACCCATAATAATCCCTAATATTTTAGCGTATTTAACCATATTTTTTGGAATATGTCTGTTTCTATTTGCTTGATATTTGGTATGCGCATTCCCCTTATAGCAAAAACGTGCACCATAAAGTGATTCTTATTTGTAGGGTGTGAAATGGGGCAAAAAAGGGGATAAAAATGGTACATATTAAACGACAACTGCTAGAAACACGAAATTCGGTGTGTACATTTCCTCTAATTGAGCAGATATATAATAAAAAAGTATTTTTTCCAAATTCGTACTTTTAATGGGTAAAGTAGGAATAGAGGGATAAAAATGGTACCAACCAAACGGCTGTACCTAGAATAATCTAATTCGGTGTATACATTCCTCTAATTGCATAGACACGTAAAATACACGGATTTTTCAAAATTCGTACCTTTTGGGGTTAAAATGAAAAAAAGGGATAAAAATAGTACCAATCAAATGACAGCAGCTAGAGTCATGAAATTCGGTGTATACATTCCTTTGACTGTGTAGACACGGAAAATAAACGAATTTTTCGAAATTCGTACTTTTTGGGGTCAGAAAGGGGATAAAAATAGTACCAACCAAATGACCGCAGACAGAGTCATGAAATTCAGAGTATACATTCCTTTGACTACGTAGACATGGAAAATAAAAGTTTTTTCCAAATTCGTACTTTCAAGGGATACAATGGGGGATAAAAATGGTACCAACCAAACGGGTACACCTAGAATAATGAAATTCGGTGTATACATTCCTCTGATAACGTAGACACGTAAAATAAACCGATTTTTCGAAATTAGTACTTTTTGGGGTTAGAATGAAAAAGGGGATACAAATGGTACCAACCAAATGGACGCTGCTAGAATCATGAAATTCGTACATTCCTCTAACTGCAAAGACTCGCAAAATAAGAAGATTTTTCCAAATTCGTTTACACTATATATATATATATAGTGTAAACGTACTGGCAGCCTTCCAAATTTGCATTTTTTTATTTTTATTTTTTCATGAAGTTAGTTTATCTTGCACTTGAGAGATAGTGGATTTTTTGGAGATTCCTGTGTTATATTTACTTTTTGAATTGATTTGAAGTATTATTTCGATATATATATTATAAACGTATTGGTAGCCTTGACTTATAAGCGTGGCTTAAAATAATAAAAATATTATATTTATTTTTAAAATTATTTTTTCAATATTTGTATTTGTTTTGGTTTGCCTATATTAAAAAAATTATTTTCTTGTAATATTATTGCACTTCTACGAAAATCGACGGCCTCTTTGTAATGCAAGCCATGGTGGAGGGTATATAATGTTCGGCCCGGCCGAACTTAACGCAATTTTTACTTGTTTGAGCTGTCAGAGTGGTGTAACCCCTTAAGACGGATTTATTTCTTGTTGTATTTAAAATGGACTTCATCAAACCAAACTAAGGGTAGTTTTGCATTCTTTCTATTTCTATTGGCTACCTTTCTGAAGAAGCTCAGAGTCATGAAACAAATATGATAAAAATTATCGTGAATTGATTACCAGATAAACGTCTAGGGTTAAAACAAATACAGTCTGTATTGCACTGACTACCTATATTGCCGGATCATTATTTGTTAAATTCTCGGATATTGTATTCATCTATTATAGTGTTCCTGTGACATCATGTTTTGCACTTGGATATTCTCTGATTCACTTTATATGGACAACGTTAATGATGAATTAAATTCTGGGAATTTGTCGGGCATCTAATGAGTTATGGACAGTCTAGTGAACAGCAAGAAAGAAAAAGACTTCTGCTACTGCCACTGCTACACACTTCAATTCCATTTCAACAAACAGTCAAATTAGTTTAGTTCTTAAGAAAGGAAAACAAGAATACGATGAAGAGAAAACATAAAACGAGCAGCCAAACAAGCATTTTGCCAAAAATGATGGCTATAATTAACTAAATTAATAAAAGATATGTAAGTGGTATATGTGAATGTGCACAAACACACACACACTCGCAGTTACATACAACAAAATGTTGGTAATTATATTTTTGATAAATGAATGAAAGATCTCCCACACCCGGCCCTCATCATCTTCAGTCCTTATGCCAACATACATCTTAATAAAAACCCATTCCTCTTCCAGGAATGTGGCTGGACGTGGAGGTTTCCCATGAAAAAAAAATATACACACAATGAAATATAGCAACGTACATGGCTTTGATATAATTAATGAAATGGCTCAAAAACATTCATGAATAAATAAAATTAAATTAATGTAAATATGATAAAAATCTATTATAATGACAATGGCAAAAAAACACAGAAATCATTCTGTTCTGAAGCGCTGCTCATACTCTCCGCTAAGTAAGCAAACTATTAAGATCGTAGATAAGGCTCGTAAACAAATGGAGAAAAAAGAGCATGAAATGGAATTGTCATGAAAATGATTTTCCATTTTTTTCGGTTAGGAGATTTCACATAGGCCGTTGGGGGCGGGGCAGAAACTGTTCCGGAACCAGCATTGTAAATCAAAGAAATGCGCAGCAAAAAGATAAAGTGTATTATTGCTGGAAAATGGATGACATGTTTTGAGGGGTCGACAGTAAAATACTTTAGAAAGATGACAATTGAAAATGTTCTTACTCTTTTGGCGTAAAAATGAAATCGAATACGTAAGGGAAAGGCAAAAGTCAGAGGGGGTCGACTATACTAAATATCACTCTGCGGCTAACCAACACACCCTGTAAGGTAAAATACTTTATAATAGAGAGTAATTTAAATCATGTGTGATATTCAGCATTATAAGTCAAATATAGGGTGCGCCATTTAACATATTAAATTTGAACTACCAATAAGCAAAATTGCCGCATATAGGGTTCAGAGAACCCACACGAGACTATTGAAAGCCAAATGCATTAACAACAATGCAACAACAGTGACTATTTGGTGTGGATTTTGGTCTTACAACGGTGCCGTGCTCAACAAATGACATGGACGACATTTGGGTTCTAAAATACATGTCTCACACCCAACGCAACCATCGATATTTTACATACTGTTTTTGAGAATCGAATAATCAGCCGGAATTTTTATGTCAATTGGCCGCCTCGGCGATGTGGTTTGAGCCCTTTGGATTATTTGCTTAAGGATAAATGTTACGCAAACCATCCAAAGACAATTGAACCGTTGAAACATGAAATCGAAGATTCCAGCCGGAAATGTACTGAAGAATCTGCTTGATCCGATGAGGTACTGCCGAACCAGTCGTGGTAGTCATATGAAGAGTATTGCGTTCCATTATTAAATAACAAAGTTCATCCTTTCCAATAAAACCAGAAATTTGAAAAAATAACACTGTGCGACAGTCCAAAAACTCTGGGAAGTGATAATAGTTTTTCTGCTAGATATTGTCGAGTAGAAAAAGAATCTGTATTTGAAATTTGCCAGGTGTCTGGCAAATCTTGAATTACACGTAAAAAACCGATTTTCGAAGCTTTGTACACTTATATACCTCTAATTTGGTTGGTTATGAAACGATTTTCATCGAGTCGATTTTTGCAAAAAGAATAATGCTGGAGCTTTCGAACGATATATAGTTTCTTTAAGAAAACTTACGAAATCTGTGTGCTTTTGTCCAGCAAACACATTGAAAAAACAATTAAGAAGGCGTTAAGTTCGGCCGGGCCGAATCTTATATACCCTCCACCACGGAGTGCATTCTATAGTAATACCAGCAGATTAAGGAAAGTCGACTTTTCATAGAAGTACAGTACCATATTACGAAAATTGTGATATTTTTAAGCACATTTCTATATTTGTTTACTATTTCAAACTATAATGTATACTTATGCGCACTGTTTAAAATCGACTACTATATATAAATAAAATGCTGAAATTGTGAAAGTGAACATGCCTAAATATTAAGCGATTGTCAGTCGCCATTAGAAAGAAGCATTTCCAGATACAGACAAAGTGATAAGAAAAGTATACATTTTAAAGATATCCCCATTCGCCCCATTCTCCGCCCAAATGTACAAATTTCCCTTTTTCGAGTCTTCATAGTCAGAATGTATACACCGAATTTCATGATTTCAACTTCAGCGGTTTGGTAGGTTCCATTTTTATCCCTCTTTTTAATTATATCCCTTAAAAGTATGAATTTCGAACAATCGCTCTATTTTACGTGTTTATGCAATTAGTGGTATTTACACACCGAATTTCATGATTCTAGCTGTTGTCGTATCATTGGTACCATATTTTATCACTTTTTGTCCCATTTCGCCCGCTAAAACTTTTATTTTCTTTGTGGTGCTTCCAAGCTACAAGAGGAATGTCCGCAACAAATGTTAACTGTATGAAAATAAGAAATTTAATTAATAAGCCAAGGCTACCAATATTTGTATACTATATATAATGGATATAATACTTCAATTCATAAAGTAAATATAAGGGAGCAATCATAAATACCCTAAATATTGGGGGATAGAGAGTGTACTTTCAGCTACAGTCGTTTGGTTGGTTGTATTTCCATCCTATTTTAATTTCAAAAGTATAAATTTTGAAAATACCTTATCTCTCACGTACGCAGTATAAGACAACTTCATGATTCTACCATTTTTTGTCGTAAAAGCAACAAAATAAAGTGCGAACTTGGAAAAAAATATTTTACGTGGCTATGCAGTCAGAGGAATGTATACACCGAATCCCATGATTCTATCAGCGGCCATTTTGTTGGTACCATTTCTATCCCCTTTTTCCAATTTTGCCCACTCAAGAGTACGACTATCTAAAATCTCTTTATTTTACGTATCTATGCAATTAGAGGGACGTACTAACTGAATTTCATCATTCTAGCTGTATTCGTTTAGTTGGTACTATTTTTATCCCCTGTGCCATTGTATCCATTGAAAGTACGAATTTGGAAAAAACGTTTTATTTTTCGTGTCTACGCAGTCAGAGGAATGTATACTCCGAATTTCATGATTCTAGCTGCTGTCATTTGGTAGGTACTATTTTTATCCCCTTTTTCCATTTGAACCCCAAAAAGTTCGAATTTTGGAAAGTTCTTTTATTTTGCGTGTCTACGCAATCAGAGGAATGTATATATCGAATTTCATTATTCTAGGTGCAACCGTTAGGTTGGTACTATTTCTATCCCTCTATCCCCATTTAACCCCTTAAAAGTACGAACTTAGAAAAAATACTTTTATATTATGTATCTACTCTATTAGAGGAATGTACACGCCAAATTTTGTGTTTCTATCTGTTGTCGTTTGATAGGTACCATTTTTATCCCTTTTTGTCCCATTTCGCCCCCTACAAATAAAAATCACTCTATGGTGCCCTTTTATGCTATAGAGGGAATGCGCATTGCAAATATCAACTAAATACAAGCTAATATGTTAAAAAAACAATCCCAACCGATCTACAACCATAAGACACATTTAGGAAAAATTTGAACCTCCTAGCTCATTTCGTTCGGCCGCTATCGTGCTTTCAACAGACAGACAGACGGACAGACGGACATTGCTATATCGTCTTAGAATTTTACCACGACCCAGAATATATATACTTTATGGGGTCTCCGATGAATATTTTAAGGTGTTACAAACGGAATGACAAAGTGAATATACCCCCATCCTGGAGGTGGAGGGTATAAAAATACTTAAAATTCATCAAAATAGATAAAAATGGTAAAAAGCATGGTGACCATTTTAATAAAAAAAAATCCCCAATTTTGGAACACATTTTCCCCACTTTGAGAATTGGGTATTTAAAAAAAATGGAAAATCTAGGAATATTTGCAAAGTTTTTTATCATGTTGGCAATTTTTTTTATCAATTTTGACAAAAAATGAGAGATGTGAATGAAGATGGGAATGACCAATGCTACCATTTTTGCATAAGTTTGGTATTTATAAAATCTTTAAGAACTCAGGCAATTACTGACGTATTTTTGAAGGCAAGGCGGCATTTTATTTCACACTACATGTTTTACTTAAATATGTTTACTTGTGACACGGTTACCAAAAAAATAATGAGCAAAAACATTGCCTATGTTATTTTTTTAATACTTAAAAAGTGTGTTTGCTGGACAAAAGTACACAGATTTCTTAAGTTGTCTTATTTAAACTATATATCTATCTAAAACTCCTTTTCAAATACGTACGATTTTTTTGTCTTTGAAGTCATTGAGCTCAAGCATGATTCATGATTTTATTCGAGCTTTAATTTTCTGATATTAGAGTGGTACATTAGGGTAGTAGCAACTGAGATATGATGGGTAAGTACCAGAAGGGGGTGCTTGAGCTCAATGACTTCAAAGACAAAAAAATCGGCCTCGTCGAGACAAAAACATCACACTTTAAAATCCGTTTATAAATGCAGAAGTTATATAGAAAAATGTAAAAGCGCGACCTCTACGTTCGGCATAAAAAAATAAAAAAAAAAATTTAAACTACCTTTCAATAATACTTCATATTCGAAGGTGTACGGCGAAATTTTTTTTCAGGTACGCCCTAATCCACACGGATAGTCGGAATTAGCTATATTTTGTTATATGATAAAAGGGTTTGCCAGACCTCTTCTGATGCCTCTCACAAATCACCCCAACCTACCTAAAATTAAAGCTCTTATAAATTATATATGGATGGTAGGAATACTCTGAAATTTGACCTTTGACAATGCTTTTATGGACGTTTGGCACACTTGTAATATGAGCGCTATTGCCACGCCCCATCTAGTACCTCCCATACAATTGCCTCTATCCCAGGTATAATTAAATGCTTTATAACTCTAATACCGGTACCTGAAATCCAGTATGACCACCCCGCATTCGATTTTGATGCCCAGTCCCGCTTAATGTTTCCATCCGGCATAATCCCGCTTTTTTACAAAAAGTCCCGCTTTTTCGTTTTACATCAAGTCCACAATTTCTAAAATATTTAATTAATTGCCGTTATTCTAAATTTTGGCTCTAGTTTTTAGGCAAGATTTAGGAGTATTAATAGTAAATTAATCTATACTTTTATTAAATGTATTTTAATGCGGCGTTGTTCAATTGATTAATATAAAACTTATATTAATAATACATGGCATAGTTAAGTTCGTTCACGCCTTATCTTATAAACCATGGAGTGAATTTCACACTATTACCGATTCTTGATTTTCAACTTATTACTGTTTTAAATAAATTGTGATGTTTCTTTGGTTATACGTGGAAAATGTTAAATATCTTAAAGATCACTATCACAGCAATCTTCACATAATGTGCTTAAATACCCTAAACCTTGACTCTCGGCCAATTTAAACTATTTTAACTATTCAGAAATCAAGGTAGACTGAAGTTCATGATTGGTACCATCTGTCTCATTTGCCCATTGTGCCCCTAAAAGTACAAATTTGGAAAAAAGTCAGCCAGTCGTATTCCAAACGCAGCCATTTTAATTTATAACACCATGCGATATTACTTTTTGGACCTAAACAAGACCATGTACATATGAAAATAGAGATAATATGTAGAAAAACTGTGTACTCAGTTTTTCATTTGGTGATATTTTCTCCTTTTTACAGGACTTCTGATTTCCAAAGGACATACACAGGCGATATGGGTATCAAATGAAAGAGAAGAATGTTTGTTAAAAATACTAAAAATTGCGTGCCTCTATCTGTATTAGTTT
The DNA here is from genome assembly GCA_947397865.1 of Polietes domitor. Taxonomy (NCBI): domain Eukaryota; kingdom Metazoa; phylum Arthropoda; class Insecta; order Diptera; family Muscidae; genus Polietes; species Polietes domitor. Next base: position 160,785,086 of record OX377619.1, on the reverse strand, counting down.
AGCATTAACAACCATTTCAATTTTTCCCTCTTAAATAGTAAAATATGAATAAACTAAATAAATAATGAGGGAAACTTGAACTTGTTGTAATACAAAACTATAGAAAAATTATATTTAAAATATTTTTAATAGATATTCTTCTTTTTCATTTGATATCCATATCGTCTGTGTGTGGCTCTTGAAAGTATGAAAATAACTTATTAAGACTAATATATACTTTGAAAATTAAAAGTCCTGTAAAAGGAGAGTGAATCACCAAATGAAAAATTGAGTATACAGTTCAGGTCCAATAAATGTCAAATTGCCGCACGGTGTAATCCAGCTAGTTTTTTATGTTTACTTTTTTGGTTAGATTTTCACGATCCCGCATTTTTTCTTCAAAATCCCGCCAAATCCCGCTTTTTGCCCAATGGTCAGATGGTCACGTTAAGTATGACTTCATACAAGTATTACAAATATGGAGGCTGGGTCCAATTGCCACAATATTATAGTACCTCCCACACACATAATCCGGCGCTAAGTAAAATTGAAGTCCTTTCATACACATGTTCGCTGAGAGTGAGGGTATTATATGTCGGTTTAACAGACTGAAACTTACGTACATGTTTACCAATAACTCAAGATTTTCGGGGTGTCTGGCAAATTTCAAATGCAGATTCCTGTTCTACACGAAATTACCTATCAGAAAAAAACTATCTGTTTATATGATTTGCGATCTATCCAACGGATTAGGCTGGCTCTTTGCATGTGTATTAGGAACCAATGTCGCTTGAATTTTAATTTTAATACTATTTTCGAATTTCCGAATTCCAAGATGTAGATTGGAGAAAACCAAGCAACGTATATATTACGTTGGTTGTATTAAATATAACGATTTGCCGTTAGACCTAAAATCCCTTCGGACAATTTCAATGTTTAAAACGTCTTGTAAATAATATTCTTGTGAAGCTTTTGAAACTCTTCTGATATAATTACAGTTAAATATTACAGATATACGAATATTTTAAGCTACGAAATGTATTAATTTAATTTTTTATTTAAATGTTAATTTCTGAACTTATTTGTATTTTCATAAATTTAATATGTTGCCTGCTTGCCTAAATAATGTCCTTTGGGCGCTGAGTGAGGCCAGAACTGAAGTGTACAAAAACTAATGAATATAAATAAACTTTAATAAAAAATTTATTAGAAAAAATTAAAATCTTCTCCCATTTACAGGGTCCGCCATCTAACGTTTTTTTCATCTATTCAACCGTTGGATGTGGGGTGCTCGAGGCAGCCATTTGAATGAAATAATTTCCCATTATTAACCGGAAGGATTGTACTTCCAAATAAAAAAGAAATTTAAGAAAATATTCAGTAGTTTTTTATAGCATTTTCAAAAAAAAAGTTATTTTGAAGACCCTTTATATACCGTCCACCACAGAATGGGGGTATATTAACTTTGTCATTCCGTTTGCAAAACCATGATATATTAATCTACAAAGTATCTATATATTCTTGATCGTTATAAAATTCGAAGACGATCTAGCATTGTCCGTCCATCTGTTCGCTAACATCTAAGCGAAAGGAGCTAGGACGTCCAAATATTCCAAGAATGCGTTTTTTAGTTGTAGGTCGGTTGGGATTGAAAATGGGCGAAATCGATCCAGATGGGAAAATGTTTTTCGAATATGTCTGCTTATATTTATTTGATATTTGGTATGTACATTCACCTTTTAGCATAAACGGTAACCATAAAGTGATTCTTCTTTGTAGGGGGTAAAATGAGGCAAAAAGGGATAAAAATAGTAACTATCAAACGAAACACGAAATTCGCTGAGTACATTCCTCTAGACACGTAAAATAAAAGGTTTTTCCATACTGGTACTTTTAAGGCTGTTAAATAGGAATAGATGGATAAAAATGGTACTAACCAAACGAAATTCGCATTCCTCAGACTGTGTAAATATGAAAACTAAGAAATTGTTTTCCAAATTTGTACTTTTAAGGGTGTAAATGGGAACATAGGAATACCAATGGTACCAACCAAACAGCTTCAGCTGGAGTAATGACTTCTGCTGTGTATTTACTTCATATTTAATAAAATGCATTATTTTATAGCTTGGGCGCGCACCATAAAGTGATCCATACTTTTAGGGGGTGAAATGGGGGAAAAGGGATAAAAATGGTACCAGTGAGTGGATACGTAAAAAAGTTTTTTTATATGTACTTTTTTGTACACTTGGTACAATGGGAATAGAGGGATGAAAATGGTACCAACAAAACAACTACAACTTGAATAATGAAACTAGGTGAATAAATCTCTCGAATAGCATATACACGAAAAATAAAGTGATTTTCAAAATTTGTACTTTTAAAGGGGCAAAAGGAAAAAATTGGTACCGACCAAATGGATGCAGCTAGAATAACGAAATTCGGTATGTAGGTATGTTTAGATCCTAGGTAGGTCTGCCTATTTGGATAACGGACTGGTTAGGGATAGTCTTCAGCTAGATACCAATATGCTAAGTCTACTAGAGGATAACTACCGAACTCCTGTCGGTCTTTTGACTCTGGAGAGGAGGGTATTTTGTATAGAGATGGTTAGCTATTATTCTACCATCGAAGGTTAGGTAGTTTTGACTTGGACGATCTCGTATACAACACATGCCAATAATTGGAACAGACAATGGTTCACCCTATATTGTAAATAGTAGTTATAAGTGATAGTGTTAAGTGTTAATTTAAGTTTTATATATAAAACCAGTAAGGAAAGGCTAAAGTCGGGCGGGGCCGACTCTATGATACACTCCACTTTCAATCCGAATACAATTCAATTCGGTGAAAACGGGAAGGTTTTTTGTATCCTGTAAATGTATGTGTTTGACAAAAAATGTTATATCGGGAAGGACATTTGTATGAGGATATATTGAAATCTGGAACGAAATAGGTGAAATATAAAATGTATAGTTTGGCCAAAATCGGTTAAACTTATGGGAGCAACATTTGAATTTGGGCTATATTTAAATCTGAACCGATCTTACCCACTTTCACCATAGTTTTGTTTAGTTAGATTATAAGATGTTGTGCGAAATTTAAAGAAAATCGGGCACAATATGTGGCTTTTAAAGCGGCAAAAGTCAAATCGGGAGCGACATTTGTATGGGGGCTATATCTATATCTGAACCGATCTTACCGAATTTCTGCATTGGTGTTTCTAGTTGGATTATAAGATGTTCTGCCAAATTTAAAGAAAATCGGGTACAATATGTCGTTTCTAGAGCGGAAAATGTCAAATCGGGAGCGACATTTGTATGGGGACTATATCTAAATGTGAACCGATTTTATCCAATTTATGCAATCATGTTTCTAGTTGGATTATAAGATGTTCTGCCAAATTGAAAGAAAATCGGGTACAATATGTCGTTTCTAGAGCGGAAAATGTCAATTCGGGAGCGACATTTATATGGGGGCTATATCTAAATCTGAACCGATCTTACCCAATTTCTGCATAGGTGTTTCTAGTAAGATTATAAGATGTTGTGCCAAATTTAAAGAAAATCGGGTACAATATGTGGTTTCTACAGAGGAAAATGTCAAATCGGGAACGACATTTGTATGGGGGCTATATCTAAATCTGAACCGATTTGACCTATTTTCACCATAGATGTTCTTAGTTTGAATATAAGATATTTTGCCAAATCTGAAGACAATCTGATACAATATGTGGTTTCTAGAGCGGAAAACGTCAAATCGGGAGCGAAATTTGTATGGGAGCTATATATAAATCTGAACCGATCTGACCGATATTCACCATGGGTGTTTCTAGTGGAAATATAAGATGTTTTACCAAATCTGAAGACAATCAGATGCATTATGTGGTTTCTAGAGCGAGAAAAAGTCAAATCGGGAGCGAAATTTGTATGGGAGCTATATATAAATCTGAACCGATCTAACACATTTTTACCACAGGTGTTTCTAGTTACAATATAAGATGCTTTGCCAATTTTAAAGCAAATCTGTTGTAATATGTGGTATCTAGAGTGAAAAGAGTCAAATCGGGAGAGAAATTCGTATGGGGGCTATATCTAAATCTGAACCGATTTCCTTCAAATTAAATAGCGTTCGTCCTTATCCCATCGTTGTGCAAAGTTTTATTTGGTTCTGTCTACAATTGCTACCTGTATCGTGATTACAAGAATAGATGGACGGACGGACGGACAGACAGACAGACAGACGGACATTGCTAAATCGACTCAGAAAGTGATTCTAAGACGATCGGTACAATTAACAATGGGTCTATCTCGTTTCCTTTTGGGTGTTACAAACAAATGCACAAAGACATAATACTCTCGTGGAGTGTATAAAAATGATGAGTAATTCCCTCTTTAGTAATTCGTATTTTGGGGGAAATTTTTTGACATATTATAGATTTAGTATAAGTGACATGTATGTATAACTACAACATATAAACGTTAAAATATATAGTACTAGAAAAATACTTTAAGTATGTTAGTAATAATGTAAGAATGACTAATGTTAGCTCATAAGCGCATTTAAATATTGTATTAAGGACATCGAATTCAATAAAGCAAGCAAGTAGGTATGTATAGACTCACGAAACCCTGGAAATTTTCAAAAAAATTTACTTTTATGACGAAACGATGAGAAACGGTACCAATGGGAATAGAGGGATAAAAATGGTACCAACCAAACGGCTGCCCCTAGAATAATCAAATTCGGTGTATACATTCCTCTGATTGTACTTTTTACTTTTACGGCTAAAATTGGTTGAATCATGCATTTAGGTTACTTTGCACTATGTACGTGCGATAACGGATTTCCAAAATTTGTACTTTTGGAATTAAAATAGAATGGAAATACAACAAGCTGTAACACCCACTATCTACAAATATTTATGGAATTTAAGTTTTTTGAAAATATAAATATAATATAAGAATATTTATTTTTTGAATTGTCTTGAAGTATTATTTCGATATATACAGTGTACACGTATTAGTAGCTCTGCCTTATAAGCTTGGTGTGTAATCAATATATATGCAACTCAATGAGATGATTGTAAGATGGCATGTGTACTTTATTACTTGGTGTGATTTTTTAAACGCAAATTCGGCAAGTGAGTTGTGCTTCTAGTTCGTTTGTGAGAATCATCACCTTAGGCTGGGTTTGATGTTGAAAAGTCGCTGCGAAGCCACTTGAAAAAACTTTTGACATGGTCGAAATCATGATCGTGGTAGTCTGCAGCCAAGTATAAATGTCACCATGCCATTTGTAAATAAATTTGCATGATATTAAATATAGATGCAAAATGGTCTTGAGCCAGGACAATATCCCAGTTCAAATCAAAAAATATATATTTATTTTTAAAATAATTTTCTCAACATTTGTTTTTGTGTGGCTATTTAAAGAAAATATTTTCCTTTAATATTACTGCACTTCAACGAAAATCGACAGGCTCTGTGGAATGCAATCCATGGTGGAGGGTATATAACGCCGTTTTTACTTGTTTATTATAAGAACATATTTTCTATCACGCAGTGACTCTAAAATCTAAATCTGTTTTTTATAAAGTTAAAATTTTATTTTAATTTTTATTTAGCGAGACTATAATGACATGATTGCCAAAGATGTTTTTCATATATCATTCCCCTGTTAAACACCCTACTGTTCACAAATCTCAATAAGCAAAAAAGGGAAATATTCATTAATTAGATTTAAAAGTCAGATGAAGAAAACCAAACAAACAATCCTCGACTATAGCCAGTTAACCCCTTCACATCTATTTACATTTATTTTCGCAACGGCCTAAAGGACAACTAAAAAATATCCATTGTTTCGAGCCATCAGTTGAGTTCTTTTGCCAATTAGCTCTTCATTAAGCAGCCCACATAAAACTGTCAGAGAAAGAGTGAAGCAAGAAAAAAACACAACTTTCAGTTAACACACCGTATATCCTTTTGCACCACATACCCACTTACCTTTTTTTCAACACGGCTGCCACCAGTCCGACCAGCAACAGTCGTAAAGGCATTGAGGAGTGCTGTGGGGGGGTCGAGCAAGGGAAAACATCACTTGACTTATTTATTTCATTATCTCCAATTGACAGCACAAAAGGTTGTCCAAAAATTATGTGTTCGCTTTTTCTTGCCTGCTCTTGTGCTTGCCGTTTTTGTTTTAGCCCAAAGCCAAAGCAAAACACAGCAAAAGTTCGAAAGAACAGAACAGAAGAGAAACAAAAGGGAATTTCAAATGAAATACATTCAGTAGAAAACAATAAAAAGCACAAAATCAAAAGGTTAACAACACATTTGCACAACAAAGCCAGAGAAAAGGTTAAATCTCACAGTTTCTCATTCACACAGCCAGGCAAACAAACAAACAGGCAGCGTGACAGGCGGTGCGGAAAGGGAAATACATTCACACAGTTATCGATACAAATACACTGACAGATCACAATACAAAGACACACCCGATTACATATTGTTCATACATACATATATACATAGACAATGTGAAATCATTTCCGTTTCAGTGAATTTCATGGATAAGCAGACAAATGAAAATGGTTTGATTTTGTGCGAACGCGCAGAGGGAGGGGAGATGGGGTCAAAGGTTTTCGATATATTTATGTAGGCATTTGTTCGAAAGGTAAAAGTCAAATGTTGATTTCAATCGCATAAAATTAGTATAAAAGGTAGTTTCTTTTTCAATCATAATTTGTAGACAAATTAAATTGAATCGAATTGAATGAATGGATTGCGAGAGCACAAAATTATGCAAAGTGCTAATATCGACTGGAACGCCTATAAATATGCCACAATTGAGGCACTGAAAGGCTCAAAGCAGGGATTTAGTCGAATATTAATTTTGAGGAGATTGAAAGAACCATTTCTACAATTATTTTCCAATTACGTCTTGAATTTATTGTCTTTGAATTAAAGACTCTGAATGAGATGCCAAGTTTTTCGCTTCGAATTATTGATCTTATAGTAAAACGAAGACCTGATCATAGCTAAAGGGTGATTTTTTAGCTATTATCTTTTTGGCAACACTGGTTTAAACAGCTGACGCACGTTTCGTGTTTTGTTTCAATGTCAAACATCTTCAGTTTGGTCTATAATTTAACGATGAATCGTCTTACAAACGAACAACGCTTGCAAATTATTGAATTTTATTATCAAAATGCGTGCTCTGTTAAGAAAGTTAATCGCGCGCTTCCATTTTATGGTCAGTTTAATCGATCCACTGAATCGGCTATTCGGGCTATTGTGACTAAATTTCGCACCAAATTTACATTGTTGGACATTAAACCACCAACACGCTTACGTATAGTGCGAACTGAAGAAAATATCGCAGCTGTATCGGCCAGTGTTAATGATGACCATCAATTATCGATTCGTCGCCGTTCGCAGCAATTGGGCCTCTGTTACTCAAAAACGTGGAAATGCCAATATTGGACTAAGCGGATGGACCATTTGAGGCGCAGTCAAGGTCAACATTTGCATGAAATAATCTTCAAACATTAAATTAAATGGACCGAACTATCGATTCTAATAAAGATTTCATGCATTTTTCTGAATTCTATGTGTTTTTTTTTTTTTGAAAAACTTTCCTATAGCTTTTAAAAAATCACCCTATATTATAGGAAGAAATTTTTTTAAAACCCTATAGTGAAATTCAATTATTACTGAAATGTGAATTTTACTGTAAGATTGGAAGAAATCAATTGAGTACGACATTATCGTCTGAAAGTTAAAGTTTTATGATGTATGCACTTAATGAAGGAGTTTGTATAGTAGCACGGCCTGGAAGTCGATTCTACTTGCAAGGGAGTAATTCCATGTCAAAGGATACGATTTTATGAAAAATTTTAACATAATGATTCCAATTTTTATTAAAATTTATTTATCACAGTTAGAATAAATACTTTTTCTCGAAGGTTGAGTGCAATTTAACTTTGCAAAATTAAACATTTTCTAGTAGGTTTGTTCATTTAGTCGATTGTAAAACTTTAATTGTTTTGAAGGATTTTTATACACTCCACGAGAATATTATGTATTTGTGCATTTGTTTGTAACGCCCAAAAGGAAGCGAGATAGACCCATTGTTAATTATACCGATCGACTTAGAATCATTTTTTTGAATCGATTTAGAAATGTCCGTCTGTCTGTCTGTCTGTCCATCTATTATTGTAATCAAATTACAGCTCCCAATTATAGTCCCATCCTAACAAAAATTGGCACAAGTAAGTTTTGTTTATCAAGGACGAACGCTATTTAATTTGAAGCATATCGGTTCAGATTTATATATAGCACCCATACAAAAGTCGCACCCGATTTGACATTTTCTGCTCTAGAAACCACATATTAAACTCAATATTCTTTAAATTTGGCAAAACATCTTGTAATCCAACAATAAACACCTGTGCAGAAAGTGGGTAAGATCGGTTCAGATTTAGATATAGCCCCCATACAAATGTCGCTCCCGATTTGACAGTTAACGCCTAAAAAAACCATATATTGTACCCGATATTCTTTAAATTTGGCACAACATCTTATAATCCAACTATAAACACCTATGCAGAAAGTGGGTAAGATCGGTTCAGATTTAGATATAGCACCCATACAAAAGTCGCTCCCGTTTTGACATTTTCCGCTCTAGAAACCACATAGTGTACCCAATTTACTTCAAATTTGTCTTAACACCTTATAATCTAACTAGAAACAGCTATGCTGAAAGTGGGCAATGTCGGTTAAGATTTAGATATAGCCCCCATACAAATGTTGCTCCCGATTTGCCTTTTGCCGCTCTACAAAACACATAATGTACCCAATTTTCTTTAAATTTGGTACAACATCTTATAATCCAACTAGAAACACCTGTGGCTAAAGTGGCTAAGTATTTTGCGTTGACTTTTTGGAGTTAGCATTGATAACCATACATTTTAATTACACATTTTAATTATCCAGGCTAAGACCAACATTTTTAACATAAAATTATTTTTTCAAATTTTGTTTTCATATACATACATATTGATATTGACATTTCATATATTTCAACAAAGATTTTTTTATTTTGAGTGAAATTGTAACATTGTATTTAGATTTTTGTTATCACGGCTTGAAGTAAAAATAGCCTTAATATGTGGTAGGCTTGTGTAAATAAATTACACTAATTAAGTTTATGATGCATTTTGGCTTTCTTAACTCGAAAACATTATTATTATACACTCCACGAGAGTATTATGTCTTTGTGCATTTGTTTGTAACACACAAAAGGAAGCGAGATAGACCCATTGTTAATTATACCGATCGACTTAGAATCACTTTTTGAATCGATTTAACGATGTCCGTCCGTCCGTCTGTCCATCTATTCTTGTAATCAAAGTACAGGTCGCAATTGTAGCCACAACTAAATGAAACTTTGCACAACAAAGTTTTTCGGGATAAGGACGAACGCTATTTAATTTGAAGAAAATTGGTTCAGATTTGGATATAGCCCCCATACGAATTTCACTCCTGATTTGACTCTTTTCACGCTAGATACCACATATTAAAACTGATTTTCCTCAAACTAGGCAAAACATCTTACATTTCAACTAGAAACACCTATGGTGAAAATTGGTCAGATCGGTTCAGATTTAGATATAGCCCCCATACGAATTTCACTCCCGATTTGACTTTTTCTGCTGTAGAAACCATATGTTTTAACAGATGTGCTTCAAAATTGGCAAAACATCTTATATATCAACTAGAAACACCCACGTTGAAATTTAGCCAGATCGGTTCAGATTTAGATATAGCCCCCATACGAATTTCACTCCCGATTTGACTCTTTTCCCGCTAGATACCACACATTAAAACAGATTTTCCTCAAACTTGGCAAAACATCTTACATTTCAACTAGAAACACCTATGGTGAAAATTGGTCAGATCGGTTCAGATTTAGATATAGCCCCCATACGAATTTCACTCCCGATTTGACTTTTTCTGCTGTAGAAACCATATGTTTTAACAGATGTGCTTCAAAATTGGCAAAACATCTTCTATTTCAACTAGAAACACCCATGAAACAGACCAAATGAGCCAGATCGGTTCAGATTTAGATAAAGCCCACATACGAATTTCACTCCCGATTTGAGTTTTCCGCTCCAGAAACCACATATTTTAACAGATTTTCTTCAAATTTGGCAAAATATCTTATATTTGCATGAGAAACACCCAGGATGAAAATGAGTCAGATCGGTTCAGATTTATATATAGCTCCTATAAAAATTTCGCTCCCGACTTGATTTTTCCGCCCCAGAAACCACGTATTTTCATCGAATTACTTAAAATTGAGAACTGGAAGAACCTATTTTGAAATGGGTCCATTCCATGTTTGGATATAGCCCCGATACAAATATTCTTATCGATTTGGCAAATCGGACCAGGTCATATTAGCCTATGATTAGGAAACATACAAAAATTCTTCCCGTTTTCACTTTTTTCCGAATTGAATTGTATTCTGACCGCCCGACTTTAGGCTTTCCTTACTGGCTTTTTAATGGAACCGTTTTTTTTTTAATTTTTTACTAATATTATAATTTGCGCCGAAGGTACCTCTATTATTTGTACTTTCATTTGTGGGAGTATAAGTCTGATAACAACATCTTATATGTCCAATTAATGGTTATTATGATAAATACAGTGGTTTATGGACGGTCGTGAAAAGCTAAAAAAAGCGCTCTTACTGGCACAAAAAAAAAAAACGATAAACAAGTAAGTAAAGGCTAAAGTCAAGCTGGACCGACTATATAATACCCTCAACTTTCTACTGCATTACAATAGAATTCGGGGAAAAATTGATTTTGTATAGGTATTTTGTCTATTGAGCGGAAAAAGTCAACTGGAGAGCGACATTTGTATGGGAACTACATCTAAATCTGAACCGATCTGATCCACTTCCACCATACATGTTTCGAGTTCAATTATATGGTAGCTTTATCTAATTCTGAACTGATTTGCTTCAAACTAAATAGGGTTCGTTCTTGGCCTGCAGAACTAAAACGTCCCAATTTTTGTAAGGATCGGACATGGTTAAACACATGGCTAAATCGATTCAAAAAGTGATTTTAAGTCGATCAGTGTACTTAACAATGGTCTCGTTTTTTTTTTGGGTTGAAGTTGTGTCTCTTCTTGTGGAAGTGCATGTCGTCTTTACGTATAAAATTGATTTCAACAAAAATTTCATAAAAACGTGAAATTTTTTTTGAAAGCCCCTTTACATCTATATTTCTTCATAGATCTTCTTCAAATACGCCTTGTTGTCTTCGTTAAGATCCCGGCTGTTATAAAATTACACTAAATATTCTGTTATTTAGTTTGCAGAGGGCTTTTCGGGATATTTAACTACAAATTTAGAAAATCTTGATTATTTTAATTCCTTTGCGTCCACAAAGAGGGCCATAACTTCTACATTTATCCATAAATCTGATACATTTAGACATTGTTTTCTTCAGTAAAACAATACAGCGTTTTATTTTTCCATTTTTTAACATGTTTTGGAACTTTTCGTATTTGGAAGTGAAATTTACACCATTTGATTTCACAATACTAGCAGTCATATTTCAAGAACGCGAATAGATAGGGCGATTCGGAAGCCAGATGCTGACTCTCCATACCGAAATTGAGTACCATAACAACTGCAGCAGGATGACCAGATAAATATTTTGGTCCATTGGGTAAAAATCAATAGACTTAATTTTTTTTGCTATCAAATTCCGTAGTCGATAGATTTTTTGTATCTCAATTTGTCAAGGTTTTTTTCGCCAGTTGATTGCTAACTTACTGGGGAATATTTGTGGCAGAGCAGTTTTGAAAGCCCAGATAGAGAAAGTAAAAACATATGCAATTTCATCCGCGAATTTTAGGTTTTTGACAGAAATGCAGCGATTTACGCTACTGACTACATATATGTTGGTTTTTAATACACATGCAATTAATCAGCCGGATCCGTTGGCTACTTCGCAAGAAAATCGCAAACCAAAAATTTAATTTTTTGCCAAACCTCAAAATCATTTTGACCATATCTCCCGCGAAAATAAAAATTTTGCAAAAATTCCAATTTGACTTTTTTATTTACCGTGCTCTACCGAAATATCCAATTTTTGTCGAAAAAGCTCGACTCGTTCATTTATAAAGCACTACTACGGTACGTATGATTAATATTAATTATAACATCAACCGATGCGTATGATTAATGTAATGTTGTAAATATCAATAATCATACGCACTACTGAAATTGCATTTTCTAAAGAATTTTTGCCACCTCAGAGGAAATTGAAATTTTCTAAAAATGTAGTTTGTACCTCTAAGACTATTTGATAGCACCACAAATATTAAAGGCTATAATTTCCTAGAGTCTTTAAAAGGAATTTTTAGGCATGTACTCCTAACCTCTCTATCTATTTTCCGACAGCTTTATTGCACAGGTTTGACCAACATTTGTTGCCCTCTTCCGTTTGCCGCTGCCGATGCCGCCGCCTTAAATTACGTTCCAGCCGACAATTACATTGTTGTCATTCGAAAGCCTAACACAACAAAATTATGTATGTACGATACTATCAATTCATTATGCGCCCTTCATTTACTATTCATATTTTTGTTCCGGCGTAAATGTTTTCCATGTTTGTCATGAATATTTTAACGCTTCTCTACGGAGAATGTTGCTACTGCTGCTGCTGCTGTCGCTGATGTGACGGTCGTTGTTGGTATTGTTGGTGCTGCTGTCATTCCATAAAACAAAAGTGACAACATATTGCTGCGATGCTAGTCGTAGTCATGCCTTCTGCTCGTGCATCTCCACCCTCTCCATTCAGCTCATCATATTTCATATTGGCCGTCTTATGGTGTTCATAGTTAAAGACATACGGACGTATGTATGTATGTATGTACATTGAAGACAACTTAACACCCATTCTTTCAATTTGTCTTCTTGGTTGTCTTGAAATGTAACATTTGCAAACTACTGCCGAGAGTGGGGCAGCACTTCTCTGTAACGAGTCATGGTCTGTGAAAGTATGAATGGGGCTGCCTGATGCGGTGGGACCATTGTCCCCCCTTGGAAGTGTCTGTATGTATACGTGGATACTTCTGTATGTATGTGAGCAGTGCTACAATATTTGTTTGGCAGAATTATTATTATTGTCGTCGTCGTCGTCGTGGACGACAAGGCACAAGATGGCGTTACGCGTGTCGAACATAAATTCAATTTTCATTTTTGCTCCCGTCTTGATGACATTATCATTTGACAGGCACATCGTCATGTCGTAGTTGTTCTCGTTGTTGAATATTTTTGTAACATAAATTGCAGAAAATATTGTAGAAAATTTGTTATCGGATGTCACATGATTGTTATTTTAAAAAATTTTCATAATTTGTAAATACACTCTCTAGTATAAATGGGGCCCTTTGTGAGGATAATGATAATTGATTGTAGGAGTGAGTGAAGTATTTGGTTTGCTCTCGATTAAGGCAGATAAACAACTGTTACACGAAATTGGTCAAATTCTCCACAAATATTCAATAGTTTTAGTTCGTTAATGACGTCAGCTCGCTTCGATAAGATGTTGTTAGGTAAGCAGGCAATCAATGTAGATGGGTGGTAATATGAAAACTTCAACCATTTCAAGGATGTTTTGGAGGACATAAAGTGCAACGTGTTTTCTATTGGATTGCGCTATAATTTGGATTATAAAAACTAAACTAAAAATTAATAATTGAGCCATGATACGAGGCTGTATATTAGGATGGCTCACGAAAATAAATTGCAGCGGTCACCCCCCACCAGAAATGAAGACTGGATTGTTTAATGATGATCTGCAAAATATTCATTACTGGGTCAAGCCATCTGTGAGTTAAATGCTCCTGAAAACACCTCTAAAAATCATGTTTTTCTCGTGTATTTTTATACCCACACCACTTCTTGGAAGTTAGTTTCGAACCAAATGTTTGTAACACCAAGAAATAATCGATCTTTTAAGTATACGGATCGGCTTAGAATCACCAGCTGAATCGATTGGCATTGAATTTGGAGGAAATCGGTTCAGAGTTAGATATAGCCTCCATACAAATATCCCTATAATTTACACTATTACTGCTCTAAAATACACATCTTACACGTGATCATGACAAAATTTTCAGGCTCATATTATATTTGAACTAGAAACATCAAACAGGAAAGTGGACCACATGGGTCTATGTTTTGATATAGCCCCCATACAAATGTACCTCCGATTTCCAATTTTTCTGCTCTAAAATTTACATTTTACATCGGATTTTGATCAAATTTCTCACACAATGTTACGTTCGGACTAGAAACGCCTATTTTGAAAGCCAGCGATATATGTCAATCTTTTGGTATAGCCCCCATACAAATGGCCCCCAATTTACACTATTATCGCTCTAGAACCCACATCTTACATTGGATCTTTATAACATTTTTCAGATCATGTCATATTTCAATAAAGAATACCTACTTTGAAAGTGATCTATAAGGGCCCACTTTTGAGTGTATCGCCCTTACAAATGGCCCCTTTTTTATTATTACCCCTCTGGGACCCACATTTTACATGGAATGTTTTCTAAATTTTGCAGATTTTATTATATTTCAACTAGAAACAGCTACAATGAAAGTCATATATATGGGTCCATATTTTGGTATAACCTCCATGCAAATGGGCCCGCATATTACTCTATTACAGCTGATCATTATATATTTCAATTAGGAATACTTACCGTGAATGACAACTATATGGGTGTATGTTTTTGGCACTGGCCCCAAGTTTTGTAATAGGCTCCCCACAAATGTCCTTCCGAGTTATCTTGACTAATTTTTCCTGATCATGTTATATTTATTTTCAGAATGCCTGCCTGTCTATGTTTTCAAATTCAACTGTCCCACCAATTTTTATTAAAACCGTTACATTACCATGGACCATATTAGTGGACCGTTACGTAAATGTATAATCACTGCTCATATGCACCTTCCAATTTGTTGGTAACACTCTGGATTACAGCCAATCATGTTGAAAATAATTTAATATTTTTCACTAGGTGCAGCTACAATGAGACTGGATCACAGCGATTTGTTTGTGTTTTGTTGTGTTAAATCGCTCCTTAAACAACCTGGGTTTGGTCAAAACGAGGCATATACGCAGGGAGTGGTGTAGGGTATCATATAGTCGGTCCCGCCCGAATTTAGACTTTCCTTACTTGTTTATGTTGGATTTTTGTCCATAGTTTTTTCTGAATTAATAGTCCCTTGGAAGCACTTTAAATCCAAATTTGCATTCTTGTCTTAGAGTAACTCATTGGTCGTGTTATTGGTCGTTTATATTGATTTTTTGTGGGTTTTTAAGATGACAGCTAAAAACACATAATTCTTGAAAACATTTTAAAAGAGGTATAATGAAAAATAAATAGAAGGAATTAATACCTTTCAAATATCACTGGCACCATTTTTTTAAATAATTTAATACAGGAGATGGATTTTCAGAGCCTACATTTTCTAACTCTTTTTTGCAAAAATGAGCGCTGCGGCGTCAATTTCCTTCCGATTTTCATCATCAGGCAAAAACATGATTTTTAGGGATATTTTCAGGAGCGTTTAGCTCACAGACGGCTTGATCTACGGATGAAATAATTTGCATTAAACAATCCAAACTTTTTGTAGTGTGACTGGAAATGTTTTTTTAATTTGTATGGACCGCGACCCAGCCTACTGTATAAAGGCAATAATTTAAAAAAAACTTGATTCGTATTAACTTCACCAGGGTTTTAATTCGTAATTAATTCTAAAATGTAAATTTTTTTATGACCAATTTAACAGTGAAAAAATACTACTTTTTTCAAAAGGTGTGTTCATACAATCGGCAGTAACTCCTGAAATACGTTACCGTTACCATGTGTTCAGTGACGTGGTTAAATAAGTCCTAGCCATGTCCGTCTGTCTATTGAAAGCACGCCGAATGAAATGAGCTAAGAGGTTAAATTTTTCCATAAATGTATCTACTGATTGTAGATCGGTTGGGATTGAAAGTGGGCGAAATAGGACCAGTCCTATCAAGGACCTAAAATACCTTCTAATATTTAGATTATTTAAGCAATTTTTGTGAAAATGTCTGCTCTTGTAGGTTGAAATCACAAAACAATAGATAAAATTTTTAGCGGGTCCAATGGGACGAAAAGGAATAAAAATGGTACCAATGATACGATAACAGCGAGGCACGTAAATACGTACAATTGGAAAAGAAGGATAAAAATGGTACCACACAAACCGTAGAAGATGAAGTCATGAAATTTGGTGTATACATTCATCTGACTTTGTAGATGCGAAACGAAATGACGCGAAAGGGGGTAAAAATAGTACCAACCAAATGGCTGCATTTGCAATAGTGAAATTCGGTATGTGTGCTGCTCTGATTGAGTAGACGTGAAGAAAAACATATCTTTCGATATTCGGGATGAAATTGGCACTAAGCAAACGGCTGTGAAATTTGGTGTATGTTAGCTTTGACACGCAAAATAAGATTACTTCTCTAAATTCGTACACACAATCTCATTGTCAGAATTCCATCAGAACCATTAAATAATAATATAACCAGAACTATTTTTATTGAAAACACAATTTTTCAATATCTAGTTTAATGGGCTATATTAACAAGGTCATAACCAAAAGAAAGTACACACAACAAAAACATTGGATATATCAATCGAAGACAATAAAAATATTTTGTAATTAGCTCTTACAATTGTGGCAACTACTTATTATACAGAAAAATATACCTCAGAATCAATAATTGGCTATGACAACAAAATTATTTCTGACAATATAATTAATACCTAAAAAGACGGTATTGACCCATAATAATTTTGTTGGTCATAGTAATCGTTTTCATAAATATACAAAAATTAAATTGAATTTGGATAATCTTACCACCACGGATATACATTTTGATGACGTCTATCGTAACCTGTTTCACGACAATATACGACATATAAATATTCTTCTGCAGTTTTTATATAAAGGTCAAGATGAACCTTTGAATACATGGTCCGTAACAAACAAATTATTCTATTTTGTAATATTAAAATTTGACTTCTGAGTGGCTACTAGAAGATGTAATTATAACGACTTGAAGTCATCAAAAACTGAGGTGCATCGATTTATCATGATACACGTAGTCTATAAGCAAAACTCACTATAATTTAAAATATTTTTATTGGCTTTCTATCATATAATTGTGGTATACATTACTGTATATATGAAAATAAATAAATTATTTAAATTTTCCCATTCCTATATGTATGTTCTATAAAA
The DNA here is from genome assembly GCA_947397865.1 of Polietes domitor. Classification (NCBI taxonomy): domain Eukaryota; kingdom Metazoa; phylum Arthropoda; class Insecta; order Diptera; family Muscidae; genus Polietes; species Polietes domitor. The sequence continues at coordinate 160,767,722 of OX377619.1, read as the reverse complement.
ATTTTAATAAATAAAAAAATAAAAAATGTCAAACGATGTCCTTGTAAGAAATATTCGGGCAAGATAATCGAATACAAAAAATTTTATTCAATCAACGGACTAGCAAAAACAACATACAAGCAACAAATTGTAATAACAACAGATATAAAAAATAATTTAGTTGCAGATACTATTTTGGTAGTTAGAAGTACCCAAACATTTTAAATTGAATGTTACTTAAAAAAAATTATTTCAGTTCACGGTACTGAAAATGCTATTGTCACAATAAAAAATCGATTGTTCCGATGGAATCACCCATTCGGTTGTGGTAATTAATCCGTTTTCTGTGTGTACTTTTAAGGTCGAAATGAAAAAAGGAAAAAACTGGTACCAAACAAACGGCTGTAGCTATAATCATGAAATTAGGTTTGTGCATTCCACTGTCTGCAGTTGGAATAAAATAAAATGGAAATAGGGGAAATCGGTCCTGAGAAATCATGTTTCTCTTTACTGATGACTGATAATAGACTTATATTTTGGGCACATTTTGATTTCAATTGAAGTATTATACTTATATATAGTAGAGAACTAGTAATTTTATTATAATGAATCATAACAATTTATTTAAAATAGTGAAAATAATTTTACCTTATAGTTTGAAATAGTAAACAAATACCGTGATGTGCAAGCAAAATATTACAATTTTCCTAATATGGTTCTGCATTTATATATAAAGTCGACAGTCTCTAATCAGCCGATAATACTTTTTACAAGTTTAATATTTTCTATCATTTTTAAATTTTTTCGATAAAAATAGAAAAAAATAAAAATTGATAACCGTGAAAGTAAGAAAATTTCAAACATGTTTGTTTAACAATTACTTCAACACGTATTCATAGACTTTTTTCTTCGTTAGAATGCTATTCTAGGTGTAAAAAGCATAATTTTTTAATCATTTTACGTCTCCAAAGAGGGACACACTCCACGAGAGTATTATGACTTTGTGCATTTGTTTGTAACATCGAAAAGGAAGTGAGATAGATACATTGTTAATTATAATGATCGACTTAGAATCACTTTTTGAATCGATTTAGCAACGTCCGTCCATCTGTCTGTCTGTCCATCTATTCTTGTCATCACGATACAGGTCGCCATTATAGCCAGAACCTGATGAAACTTAGAACAACAAAGTTTTTCGGGATAAGGACGAATGCTGTTTAATTTGAAGAAAATCGGTTCAGATTTAGATATAGCCCCCATACGAATTTCACTCCCGATTTGACTCTTGTCATTCTAGATACCACATATTACAACAGATTTTTTTCAAAATTAGCAAAACACCTTATATTTTAACTAGAAAGACCTGTGGTAAAAATATGTTAGATCGGTTCAGATTTATATATAGCTCCCATTAAAATTTCGCTCCCGATTTGATTTTTTCTGCTCTATAAACCACATATTTTAACAGATCCTCTTCAAATTAGGCGAAATATCTTGTATTTGTTCTATAAACAGCCATGGTGCAAATGGGTCAGTTCGGTTAAGATTTATATATAGCTCCCACACAAATTTCACTCCTGATTTCAGTTTTTCCACACCACACATATTTTAACAGAACTTCTTCAAATCTTTCAAAATATCATATATTTCAAATAGAAACACACATGGTGAAAACGGGTCAGATCGGTTCAGATTTACATATACAGCCATGGACAGTAAATTAGCACAAAACTTTGTTATCGTACCAATCATATTATGTTTTGAAAGAAGTGGCTTCTTTCGGCATGCTCATCGGAAGACAACTGTATGACGCACAGCTGTTTGGACGCGCAAGACGAAAGAATCCACTTCTTTCAAAACAAAATACGATATGTTTTATAACAAAGTTTTGTGCTAATTTACTGCACATAGTGACTTTTTCCGCCCCAGAAACCACGTATTTTCACCGAAATTCTTCAAATTGAGCTTTACACGTTATACTTGAATTGGAAGAACCTATTGTGAAAGTGGGTCACTTCATTCCATGTTTGGATATAGCCCCGATACAACTATTCTTCTCTATTTGACAAATTAGGTCATGCATATAAGGCTATGGTTATAAAACATACAAAAATACTTTACGTTTTTACCGAATTGAATTGTATTCGGATTGAAAATGGAGTGTATCATATAGTCGGCCCCGCCCGACTTTAGCCTTTCCTTACTTGTTTGGAATTGCATTATTTTTCTTTACTCTGAGTTAGCTAAAATTTTGGGCTTCCAGCTAGAAGAGTTCAACAACACTATCCAATTTTTTGAGAGATTTCAATTGAATTTAAAAAATATTCTATAATAAATAGGATGATCCTAGTTAATTAATTAACTTTAGAGAAAACATTAGATGAAATAAATGTCATATATATTATTTGTTAAGATAACTATGGTCGATTTCTGGTCTTGTTCTGTTATTTATACATTCCATAAAGTATGCAGCAGTTCACCACTCTAAGTTCCACCTTAAAGTATGCAACAGTTTTCAGGTTAATTTCCATTTTAACAATAAATCTTCGCTGACTTCTAACGATTAAATCTTTCCAGTATAGTTTCAATGCTTTGTCAGTTCATCTTAATGCCGACTACTGTTCACTTATAGCCTTTGGTTGGCGTCGACGACTACCACGGCTGTTCTTTGAACATTATGCTTATTAATAAAAAGCCAACCGCTGATTATAATGTTTGGTTTTACTTCATTTTTTTCGTGGTGGTTGTTGGTTAGATAAAGACAATATTTTGTCTTGTGTAGATGATGGAAATGAAAATGATGATGGCAGTGACGAGGGGAGACGTTGATGATGGCGACAGAGTAATGGTCGCGGTGGTGATGGCGGTTGGCGTTTAAGTTTTGGCCCACAACGTCGATGCTTATGCTGATGACGGTAATGGGGCTGTTGTCTTGGCCGTTAAGCTTGAAATCACATGCGGGTCTATTTTCTTTTTAAAGTTTGGCATACTTTGTGCCTTTAAGTCCTTCATATTTTATCAGTAACGTTAAATCCCTTACGTTGGCAGGTAACCACGACTCCGGTCTATTTATGCTAATACTTCTTCGAACAACTTCATTTAACCGCCCATACTTTTTTCCGTTTTCGAAAGCCAAAACATGTCACCATGGCCACATCAAAAGCCAACCCGAAGGAGGAGGAGGAGGGTAAATGAAGATAATTTTTGTAGAAAAACAAGAAGAAGAAAAAATACCCAACAACACTTTGAATACAAAACCTCAACAAAAAGAAGATTAGGCGGGCGTTGTAGAAGGAGGACGGGGAGGTAAATGCTTGTTTTCCTCAACATTTCCAACAGCTTCCAAAAAGAAGATAAAATATCAAACATTAAAAGAGGAAGAGTTTAAGAAGAGTTTCAACAACAACAACAGCATCTAGAAATTCTATAAATACATAAGAAACATCGAAGTAAACGGGCAACAATTTGTTGCGATGAAAAGGTAGTCCTTCTTAAGAATTAATCCCCTTCAGTGTATCCCGGGTAATGGCGAAGGAGGGAAGAGGTGCCGGTTTTTTGTCTCTGCACAGTCCAAATATGTTGTAAATTTTCTTGGGAAAAAGTTTCAAACAATTTGTGCTTAATGCTGCCTTTCAATATTTCCTGTTAAGTGTTTGAATAGTTCTGTATGTATTTAATCTCTGAAAGGATGACATTCGACGTTAAAATCTTCGAAGGCGTTTTGTGGACATTCTTCGGATATATGGTTTCGTAAAACTTACTTGACAGTTTGCGAATCGTTTCGAACAGAAAACTTACCTGAAAAAAAATAAGAAAAGAGAAGAAAGTTCTAAATAAATATCTTGGCAAAACAACAACATTTCTTAAAATATCCTTAAAGTATGCTTTATTAGATAGAAAATTCTAATTCCTAAAGGTATGCGAAAAAAAATCCAACCGAAGGCAAATAAAACCCCAATAGTATGCTTTATAAAATGTACGCTACTTTGGCAATAATATATTATTAAGGCTTTAGCTAATTAAGCCAGGAATAGGGGTCCATAATAAATATTCGCTTACAAAGTTTAACTTTCATTTTAAATATAATATCTTTAAAATCCCATAAAAAGTATATATTTCTGACACCTCCTACGTTCGTTAACAATAGAGGTGTTTTTAAACATTGCCACCTTAGGGTATGCTACATTTTTTGTCGTTCATTTAAATCAAAACCTCAAAGCAAACATGACATATTGTCGCTTTCTCTCTCTCTCTCTCTCTCTCTCACTCTCCTCTCACCAGCTCTTTACCATGAAACCTCAAACATAGTAGGCGACCTGTTATTGTTTACATAAAAATCAAGGATATCTTTAAGATGTGATCCCTAAGGGTATGTACTACTTTATGTGTCTCACATTCCTCACCTCAGCTTGAACGTAGGCAATGCAATCAATTTTACGTGAAAGAGAGGTGTTGACCTAGTATGGTGACGATGCCTGGTATGTTCGTTAACAATGCAAAACCTGTATGAAGGTATGCATCAATTTTCTTTGTAGACACAGCCTCAAAGTAGGCAACACATGCACAGAGTGTCAAAGCAAACATATCTCTTGATTCCAACGCCGCCCCCACCCCTCCCATCACCAGTCTGACACAAAAGACGACGAGGACGACTTTTTATAGAGAAGCAAACAAACAAACATGTCTCTGTAAGCTGGGAGTATGGAGAGTGCATTAATTAGTGGCTTGACATTAAACGAGGAAAAAATACGTAGGTGTGTATCGCGTCTAGGTGTGGGAATCTTTAGGAAATTAAAAAATACGAATAGTGGCTGTGATTTAAAGACTGCATTTTTTATGGGAAATAAATGAAACCTTGAGGTGTGGAAGGCAATCATCATGCGGGGCGATAATATGGTTCCCTAAATTTTTCTCTCAGTCTAGAAATAGTTTTGATTACTAAACCCAGGTATATTAATGCCGGTTGGGCGGTAGTTCATAGTTCATGTCCCTGTTGGTCTCCCCTAGACGGAGTCTATATATTTTCAGACCATAGTTCCTTGAACCATGAAATATTTTTCCCTACTATTTTTAGCGAAAGTTTATGTGGCAGCCTGTGTGTCTCCAAATCAAATAATGTGTTGGTTACATATTTTATATGCATTGCATACGTATATATATATATATATTGGTTTATAAGTTTCAAAGGCAATAACATAATTTGGTGTGTTTTCAGGAATTTTTAATATCCGTTTAATAAAATAGCGATAAAGTTTCTCAACTTCCTCAATGTAACCGTACCCCCAAATCTGACATCCATAACTCTGCACTGAGCGGCATACCGAGAGAAACAATTTCCAGTTGGATCTTTCCCTATGAAGTTCCTCCAAGTTCCATTCAAACAATTTTTGGCTGCATCATTTTTTCTCGCTATATGTTTCACGAATGCCAATTTGGGTGTCAAAGTTATTCCAAGGTATTTGTATTCACTAACAATTTTTATTTGTTCTCCCTTATACATCCACTTCTCATTTGCCGATATTCTACCTCCTTTTTTGAAAATCATTATCTCCGATTTGTCCCGATTTACCTCCATACCTCAGTTGTTACAATATAATTCCAAATTGTTTATCATATCTTGCAACTTTCCCGGCTCATCTGCTAGGATTACTATGTCATCGGCATACATTAGTAATCGAATATTTATTTCGATGTATAGTCCTTCATCGATGTATAGTCCTTCTCCTAGAGCGTCATGCATGTCATTCAGGTAAATGGCAAATAATACAGGCGATAGTAAGCTTCCTTGTTTTACGCCCACACTGTTTTCAAAGTAGTCGGAGGTCTCATTTCCATTCCAAACTACAGATTTGGTCTTGGTGTATATGTTTTCTATGAATCGCAACATTTTCACCGAAAATCCATTCATATACAGTTTGTAAATTAATTTGTCTCTGGGAACACGATCAAAAGCTGATTTAAAATCAACGAAAAACGCATATACCTTTCTGTTTTGAGTAAATTTATATTTATTGTTGCCACTAGGTTGTATATATTATCTACTGTGGAATAGCCACTTCTGGAACCTGCCTGGTATTCATTCAGGACTCGATTTATTTTTATCCATTCGTTTATTCTTGTATTCACCATACCCATCATCAACTTGGCAATACAGTTCATAAACGAGATACCCCTGTAATGGCTTACTAGATTTGGGTCGCCTTTTTTATAAATCGGGAATATTATGCTTGTTTGGAATACGTCAAAATCATCGTACCCGTTGTAAATTCTGGAATATGCATTACACAAAGCAACCAAGAATGTGTCAGGAGCGTATATGAAGAACTCATAGGGTATTCCATCTTCTCCAGGTGCTTTATTCTCTTTTGCTTTCCTCAATTGAGATTTTTTGTTCCCAGTGAAAAATTACTATCCAATATCTCACTTTCGACATTATTTGGTGCATATTGGATCTTAAATAGCTGATTGGTTGGGGTTAAAAGGTCTTTAAAGTAATCTCTTAAAGCATTAGCAGATATATTACACCCTATTACATTTTCTGTTTGTCTAATCTCCTTTGCTAGCTTCTACCATGACTTGTTCTCTGAGATTTCCTCCATTTTGCATTCCAATTGCTCAAAATACTCAATTTTCTTTTTTTCACCATTTTTTTATATTTTTCCTTTGTGCATTGTATACACCAGTTATGTGTTCTTATTTTTAGATGTAGGCGACGCTGACTGATCATATGATGGATCGTCAACAATATCAAAATAAAATCTATAATGTCCTGACTAATCAGAGCTTATCTTTAACGTAGTGTAGCGATTTTGAAAATTTGTTCATCAATGTGGTCATCTTTCACTGTAGGTGTGTTTAGTTTAAATATTGTATGATGTTTATTTTAAGGCGTCATAAAATTAAATCAGGGAGGTTTATGAGCCATATATTTGAGAATATACTCCTGCAGTAGATGTTCCTAGCTATTATAAAAATATAACGAGATATCAGAAATTAGAATACAATCTGATTTAGAAAGTATAACAGAGAAATTTGAAGGGGTACTAGCATAGATTCTATATCAAGACATGGAACAATGTAATCCACTGTCAATGCAGGCATTTCTTGGAGGAGCATATCGTAAATATGAGAACGACAATAAAAAATTGATGGAACATTTGTATGAAGGCCAAATTAAAATATAGACTCATATGACACACTTTTAAAGCAGGTACTCATTAGTAAAATACTACATCATCAGAAAATTTTGGTAAAGATCCCATAAAATATATAGTGGTACTAGTGCAAAAGGGGATGGGGTGGCATTTGTGCGTGGCCTATATGCAAACATGAACCTTCTATCCTTCTAGATTTCAAGCTTGAGTGATGAGTCGCTATCCACTGTGCTCCAAAAAAGAATGAAGTAGAGAACTCTGGGAAGCAATATTATTTTTCTTGTAGGTATTGTCGAGTAGAACAAGAATCTGTATTTGAAATTTGCCAGACACCCGAAAACCTTGAGTTACGGGTAAAAAACCGGGTTTTCAAACCTTTGCATTCTTATAAGCCTGTGGCATAGTTGATTATCAACCGATTTTCACTTTCACACCGTATAAGAAAAGGAGCAACCTGGAGCTTCCGATCGATATATAGCTTATTTAAGAGAATTTAAGAAATCTGCGTGCTTTTGTCCGGCTGGTAACTGTACCACTTGTAACTTTATTTAAATAACACTTTTAGTAAGGAACAAACGAGACTTTGCTGTTAAAAATCCGTCAGTAATTGACTGAGTTATTGAAGTTCTCCCTAAAACAAAATTGTTAAAATAATACATGTTTTGGTCTTTGAAGTTCAAATCTCTCATAATCATAAGAAATCGAGTAGCACAATGTTGAAGTAAAGAAAAAACAAATGAAATTAAACAATTAAGGAAAGGCTAAAGTCGGGGCCGACTATATAATACCCTA